>JPET01000003.1:3420717-3827048 GCA_000732205.1 Verticillium tricorpus MUCL 9792
TGGTCAGGTTGTCGTCGCCGCCAATGAAGAAGTTTTGTGTTGGGATATCAAGAAGGGTGAGCTGCTGAGCCGATGGAGGGACGACAAGTGCACACTGCCCGTCACCGCGATCGCGCAAAGCAAGGCCGACAAGGACGTTTACGCCGTGGGTTACGAGGACGGCAGCATCCGCCTCTGGGATAGCAAGATTGCGACGGTCATCGTCAACTTCCAGGGCCACTCATCCGCCATCACACACCTCGCCTTCGACAAGGCCGGCGTTCGACTCGCCAGTGGAAGCAAGGACACCGATGTCATTATCTGGGATCTCGTGGCTGAGGTCGGCCAGTTCAAGCTCCGGGGACACAAGGACCAGGTCACAGGTCTTCGTTTCGTCGAGCCTGAGGCGCAAGCCGACGATGACGAGGATGTACAAGCAATGGCTTTGGACAGCGATAACGCCGAGGGGTATCTGCTGACCACCGGCAAGGACTCCTTGATCAAGCTTTGGGACTTGTCGTCGCGACACTGCATCGAGACTCATATCGCGCAGACTAACGGCGAATGCTGGGCGCTTGGCCTTTCACCAGACTACAATGGCTGTGTGACCGCGGGAAACGATGGCGAGCTTAAGGTGTGGTTCATCGACACCGCTGGCTTGGCATCGTTGAAGGGGCGAGTTGATGCCCCCCAGTCAACCAACTTTGTGCAAGACCGCGGCACCCTGTTCCGCCAGAGCAAGGACAGGGCCACCGAGGTTGTCTTCCACCCTAAGCGCGACTACTTTGCCGTTCACGGCTCCGAGAAATCTACCGAGATCTGGCGCATCCGATCAGAGGCTGAGGTCAAGAAGTCTTTGGCACGCAAGAAGAAGAGGAGAAGAGAGAAGGCCAAGGATGGAAAGGGTGAGGATGAAGAGATGGGCGATGCCGCGGATGCTGCTGAGGATCTCTCAAACGCTGAGGCTAGCGACTACTTCGTGCAGTACGTGATCGTTCGTACGGGAGGAAAAGTTCGCTCTGTGGATTGGGCTGTCGGCAGCGGTAGCAAGTCTATCCAGCTGCTGGTTGGCACCACCAACAACCAGCTGGAGTACTATACTATACCCACCAAGGACTCAGGGAAGTCGAAGAAGGAGGATACGCCAGATTACACACGATCGCTCTCGGTTGAGCTGCCAGGCCACAGGACAGATGTGCGTTCCGTGTCGCTGAGTTCCGACGACAAGATGCTTGCTTCGGCATCGAACGGCAGTCTCAAGATCTGGAACATCAAGACGCAAACCTGCATTCGCACATTCGAATGTGGCTATGCGCTGTGCTGCTCTTTCCTTCCGGGAGACAAGGTCGTGGTGGTCGGTACGAAAGGGGGTGAGCTCGAGCTTTTCGATGTTGCCTCGGCCAGCCTTCTCGATAGCGTCACGGCGCACGAGGGAGCCATTTGGTCCCTCCAAGTCCACCCCGACGGCAAGTCCATGGTTTCGGGCAGCGCCGACAAGACGGCGAAGTTCTGGAACTTCCAGATCGTCCAGGAAGAGATCCTGGGCACAACCCGCACAACTCCCAAGCTCAAGCTTGCGCAGTCAAGGATATTGAAGGTCGCAGACGACATTCTCAGTCTCAGGTTCTCTCCTGACGCGAAACTCCTGGCTGTCGCTCTGCTCGACAGCACCGTTAAGGTCTTCTTCGTCGACAGCCTCAAGCTCTACCTCAATCTCTACGGTCACAAGCTCCCGGTGCTGAGCATGGACATTTCCTACGACAGCAAGCTCATTGTTACCAGCTCCGCAGACAAGAACATCAGGATATGGGGTCTGGACTTTGGCGATTGCCACAAGGCGCTCTTCGGTCACCAGGACAGTATCCTGCAGGTCGCGTTTGTCCCCCACAACTCGGACGGCAACGGCCACCACTTTTTCAGCAGCAGCAAGGACAAATGCATCAAGTACTGGGATGGGGACAAGTTCGAGCAGATCCAACGGCTGGACGGCCACCACGGCGAGGTTTGGGCCATGGCGGTCAGCCACAGCGGCAGGACACTCGTCAGCGCGGGTCACGACAAGAGCATCCGCGTCTGGGAGGAGACGGACGAGCAGATCTTCCTCGAGGAAGAGCGCGAGAAGGAGCTCGAGGAGCTGTACGAGAGCACCCTGACGGGATCGCTCGAACGCGACCCCGATGCCGAAGATGCCAATGGAGAGGTGGGCGCCGCCACCAAGCAGACGGTCGAGACCCTCATGGCGGGTGAGCGCATCGCTGAGGCCCTGGAGCTGGGCATGGCGGACCTCAACCTGCTCAAGGAGTACGAGCAGGCCAAGTTGACCAACCCGCACGCTCAGCTGCCGCAGCGCAACGTCATCTTTGTCGCCCTCGGCAACATCAGCGCCGAGACACACGTCATGTCGGTGCTACAGCGCATCAAGGCATCTGCGCTGCACGACGCGCTCCTGGTGCTTCCCTTCTCAACAGTCCCGATGTTGTTCACATTCCTCGATCTGTTCGCGCTGCGGTCTATGAACATGCCCCTGACGTGCCGTATCTTGTTCTTCATGCTCAAGACGCACCACAGGCAGATCGTGTCCAGCCGCACGATGAGGACCATGCTGGACGGTATTCGGGCGAACCTCCGGGCGGCGCTGAGGAAGCAGAAGAACGAAATGGGCTACAACATTGCCGCGTTGAAGGTTGTAGGCATGCAGCTGCAAGCGAAGAGTGTCAAGGACTACGTGGACGAGACGTGGGATGAGGAGAATGACAGCAAGGCTGTGAGGAAACGAGCGTTTGTACAGGTGTCATGAGGACAGATGTTGGATGTATATCAGCCTGATCGTTCTTGGTAGACGGGCCGCCGAGAACTCGGGCCGTGCCAAATCAAAGCCATAAATGTTACTGAACTTGTGCAATTGACCATCTTATTCCCTGTTGCGTCTGAGAGAACCAATTTAGAACGCTGCATGACACCTCAAGAAAAAATCCTTGGAGCACGAATACATGTGTTGCTCCCGCAAAATATCTTAGGATTGTCTGTTGAAATGTGCGTGCCATTATCGTGATTTTGATCGAGAGAGCACACCGACCTACACCGAAGGATACCAAATCGAAACGCGGAATCACGTGACTGCACCCACCGGTACGTACCCACACCACCAGTGAGCGGGTCGCCATCCAGCAGCAGCTCAGCATCACGACTCCCAAAGCTCTCACCAAGCTCATCATCACCCCAGTCCCTCTCACCTCCCGCCATCAGCCAAGATGCTGTTCTTCAGGTACTCACATGCTGCCTCACTCTGTGACACGGCAGTTTATTCCTTAGCTAGAATCGGCTACTAATGACGCTTCTCAGCTTCTTCAAAACCCTCATCGACCATGAGGTCACCATCGAACTCAAGAACGACATCCAGATCCGCGGCACCCTCAAGAGCGTCGACCAGTACCTCAACATCAAGCTCGAGGACATTTCCGTCGTTGAGGAGCTGAAGTACCCGCACCTGGTCCGTCGCTCTCCCTCCCAGCCCTGCCCCTCGCCGAGGCTGGCATCAAGTTTATGGTTGGGAAAATGTGGAGCGCTAACACGTCGCAGAGCTCTGTCAAGAACGTCTTCATCCGTGGCTCGGTCGTGCGATACGTCCACCTTCCTGCTGCGTCCGTTGACGTTCCGCTTCTGGAGGACGCGACTCGCAGGGGTAAGTCTGCCTGGGTGAGGCAACGGCGAGATGCGGTGGCTGACAATTATTGCAGAAGCGGCCGCACAGCAGGCCAAGGCGAAATAAAAACTTGATGTAGGGAATGAGCTTGCACAACGTAAATGCCTGAGTGGAGATGTTCAGGTAGTGGCTGGGAATTTGCACCTTGGGTGGACATGATGCAGCCTGCCTTGCCGACTGACGTCTCGAGGACACTGTCGCATGGATGATTACCATGCCATGTTAAGGCTGCACGGTGGGGTAGTTGTTGGCTGCAGTCTACAGCGTAGGACCAGGGGGTGACTGACGAGCTCAAGATTATCATGGCTGTTATAAATACATCCCGTAAAGAGGATGCCGGGCAGCCACGTACTCACGATTCACAATACCAAACATCGTTCATCATTCGCTCACGAGAAAAACAGTACAAGACTTGTGATATCCCAAAAGTCAATTACATCCCAGACGCCGTTGCGGGATGCTGTCCTTCCTCCTCAGTTTCTACCTACACAGGAAAGTATTACAGTGAATGCATGGCTTCCATGCGCCAGACCACAGATCCCCCACCCATCCCGCCAAATAAACCCGATAGTTCTCCTACAAACCGCTGCGCTGCGCTCAAAGCATGATAGCCAACTCCGGCCTGTCCACCTTGTCCTCGTCCAGGTTGGGGTAGTACGGCACCATGGCGTCCGCGCCCTGGACGTACGCGTCGTTGTACAGCCGCCAGTATGGCTGCCGTACCTTACGTGCCGGGTGGAAAAGACCCGCCCAAACGTAGTTCAGCACCACACCAGGTCCGACCGCCATTCGGACGGCCTCGATGGCCTCGACAATGCGATCGATGACGTGGGGGCTCGTCTCGAAGAGGTTGGGGTAGAGGAGGTTGAGGAGATGGATCATGGCGTCCTCGCAGCCGAGGCCAACGACGCCGAGCGCGATATGCTTAACGACGGACGCTGCTGTCTGTCGGTGCACCTGGTCGCGGTCGATAAGTGCGTCTTCTAGCAGTGGCGTGACGGCGTAGACGTAGTCCTTGGCCATTTCGCCGATGTACTCGAACAGGAAGGAAAGTGACTTGAGCACACCGTTCTGAACGTTGAGTTCAGGAACGCGGTACTCATTCATGAGAGCGGGTAGGACGGTGAAGGGCGCACAAGTTTCGGCAACAATACCAATGGCGACAGCCGTGTTGACACGAGACTGACGCTCCTGCACCCTCAAGTTGTTGAGGAGGGTAGCCAGGACGTCCTGAGGACCAATGGCCTTGGCAATGAAACCAAAAGTGTTGTTTGCCGCTCGGCGAATGCCCTTCTTGTGGGCCTTGAGCATGTCCAGCAGCTCGAAGCAGATTCGCATCCACTCTCGGGCGTTGACGCTCTCGGGACCACGATCGGCGATACGGCCGACGAGGTCGATGGTATTCTCCTGGACCTTCTCATGTCGATTGCGAAGAATGGGGGTCAAACGTGGAAGCAGGTCCTTGATGGGCGGTTGCATCTGGGTGATGCCCACCACGGTGACAATAGATCGCAGAGCACCGAGGATAGAACCAAGAACCTCGGGGTACTCTTCACCCAGGTACTCGTAAAGCACAACGCCGAGCTTGCCCATCAGCGCGTCCTCGCCGCATTGCTTCATGACCATAGCAATCCGCGAAATCAGGTCGGCCGCCTGCTGTCGTACCGTGGCAGACTTGTTGTTGAGTCGCCAGAGGATGGTGCTGACGATCTGTGGCAGATATGGCTTGCAACGAGATCCCAGCGCGTTGACAACGGAGCCAAAACCGTTGAGCATGATGATGTCTTCGACGCTCTGCTCCTGGAACGCGTGCAGGATACCGTCGATCAGTCGCTCTTCGAGCCTCTCGCCAATGTCAGCGGCGCCCAAGCTGGCGACAATCTTCTCAACTGTCTCCACCGTCATCTTGCGGTACGCTTCGCTCTCATCCTTCAGGTTGACGACGATCCTCTCAATGATCTCGCTAACGCCAACCTTCTGGCCGATATCGACAGTCGTCTCCACCACTTGTCTGTAGTTACGCTTGTCGAGCGCCATCCTCCTGACCCAGAAGCTCTTGAAGAAGTCGTCCAGGACATGCTCTTTGAGGTACCCAGCCGTGACACCGTCGGTGCCAGCGCACTGCGACACAACCTTGAGGACAACCTTCTTCATCTCTTCGTCGGGGGAGGAGAATTCACGGAGCAGAATCTCCATGATCTGGGAAGTGTAATAGTTGGCGTACTCCTCGTCCATGAGGGGAATGATGAAGCCAACGGCCTTGAGGAAACCGGCAAGACCTTTGCCTCGCTGCTTTCGCGCACCCGTCCACAGGGGGTTGAGAATGTCGTCAAAGCTTTCAATACCATAGGGGTTCGACGCCTCAGCCAGGGCGGCGATGGCCAAACTGGTGACGGTGCGAACCTTGGTCTGCTCGTCGTTCAGGTTGGGACCAATGCACTCCACAAGGCCCTTGAGATGGGGCAGCACCGCACAGCCCATGAGAATGGGGATCTGCTGCACAATCTTGACGCCCGTGTGTCGTGCTTGCCACGACTTCTTGCTTCGACAAACGGCTCGCAGGAAGGGAAGTAGAGCTGGAATACCGAGCGCCGAGGCGACGACGGCGAAGGCTCGAGCGGTGGTGTTTCGGACGTACTCGTCGACGTGGTCGATATCAGGCCTCATGGTGCTGATCATGGTGGCGAGACCAGCGGCTTTACTGAGGTTGGAGATGATCTCGCGACCCTCGACTCTGGCGTAGTAGTCTTGATCGATGAGTAGCGGCTCAATGACGACGAGGATCTTGTGCACGTATGGTCGCACGAGGTCATCGAGCTTGTACAATATACGATCGATGACCTTGACGAGCAAATGACGCTCCTGGTCCTCGAGGGTCTTCTCCATGAGGAGAGGAAGGATCTGGTCGAAGAGCGGACCTGCCCCGAACTGCCTAGCATTGTCTGTGAGCTGTCGCAAGGCAGTCTTGCGCATTGGTGGTGTACCGTTCTTGACTTTGAGCAGCAGTCTCATGATCTTCCGTTCCTTCATCTGCTCGACGCTGAGGTCATTCTCGTCAGTGCCGTCGGTGAGCTTGCCAAAGTAGGCCATGTCCTCAGCCTTGAAGAACTGGAGATCACCAATGCCAGGAATCTCTCCGGGCACGGGCTTGCCGCTGAGCCTGACAGAGTCAGGATCCTGCATCGTGAAGCCGCTCTGAGGAGCAGGGGTCGCCATGATCTTGTGAGTCGGGGCGCGGAGGGGAGCGTAGCCGGGAGGAGGCTCGAGAATCTTGTAACCTTGCTCCTCTCCAGGTAGCAGTTCGTCGAGCTCCTCGTCGCTGAGCGGCATGTTGCGACCAGACATGTCGGGGCCAAACGCGGCCGGCAAGGCGCCGCCGCCGGCCTGCGAGGGGTGCATAGGGGTGGCGAGTCCTTGATTGCCCATGGGGGTGGCCGAAGGAGCCTGATCCCAGCGCGACGACTTCTTGACGACCTCAGCGCCCGGAGCAGGCGTCTGGTCCCATCGCGAGCGCTTCTTCGCGGCGCCGTCCGGCTGGGCGGCAGCGTCGTCCTCGGCGGGGGTGGAAGACACGTCCCATCTCTTCTTCCTCTTACGTCCAGCAGCGGCAAGCTCAGTCGAACCAGCCTCTCCGTTCTCCTTGTCCTCGCCGTTGGTCAGAGTTGCGGGGGCCACGTTGCCGTCCTCGACCCTACCCTCGGCTTTGTCCTGGATGGCGCGGCGGATGCGTTCCTCCTCGCGCTCCAGCTCCCTGGTCTCCATGACGTCGCGGTAGCTGGAGCCTCCCTCAGCGGCGCCAGCCTGACGGTTGGCAGCGAAGGGGTCGGCGCGGGTCGGGGTCAGGACGCGGTCAAAGCGGCGCTTCTGGTAGTCGGTTTCGCGGTCGGTGATTCGGTTGCTCTTCTCGCCCTGGCCGGCAAGCAGGTCATCCTCCTCGACGCCATCGCCACGAGCAAACTCGTCGATCATGTCGCGGGACGCGGTGTACTGGCCGACGAGGCGACGCGTGTTGTCGACGCCGTCCATCTCGTCGTCATCATCACCGTTGACGCCGGTCGGGATGGAGGTGGCGTAGCCGGCGAACTTGTCGGCGCCGTTGCCATCGTAGAGGTCGGTATCGAAAGAGTCGGTAAGCTTCTGCTTGGTGCTGGCCGTGTCGGGGCGCTGGTTGGATGGGTCAAAGGCGTTGGAGCCTTTTTTGGCAGCGGCGGCGGCGTTGCGCTCGGCCTGGAGCTGGCGGATGGTCTCGAAGTCCGAGTCAGACATCTTGCTCAACGGTGTTCTGGTGTCATATCTCGAGGGGTTGGAGGTGATCGAACGATGCTGCAGGAGTGCATCAGTGAAGGCTTGGATCGAAATCGGTTTGATGGATTGACGATGGTTGTCCTGAGTGTCGAGGGGGGCGGGCTGAAGGGGCGACGTTAAGTTTGGGCAGGCCGAGCGCATCAGGTTTGATGGGGGTCGCGCAGAGCTTTACCAGGCAGGGACGCATCTCACGGTTCGCCCGACATTTAGCCGACCAGCCTCGCATATCCATCCATCCCTTCAATCGTTCACTCTGCCTTCCATGTTCTCTGGCCCATGTTCCGTCAGACTGGCAGGACATGCAATGAAAATGGGTATCGCTTCGTTCTTCATGTTGTACAGAATTAATCCAGCGCCTTTTGAGATCGGGTCCTTCTCCGCTTCGCAGGTGCATCTCCTGCATCTTCAACCTCTACCTTGACCTTCGTCCTTACAGTCTTGCGCTTCTTCCCCATGGCAACCGTCTTCTCCTCTTCCACTACCTCTCGCTTCACGCCGACGATGGCATCCTCCCCATCCTCCCTCTTCACGGCAACCATATCGCTCTCTTCCTTCTTGGCACTCGTGACCGCTTCATCCCCTTTCACCCCCCGGCCCTCGAATGCCTTCAGATCCGCCGTGAACAGTACCGAGTGCGCCCACCCCGCATACTCCCCCCAGAGCTCACGAAAGTGATCCCCCACAGCGTCGTACATGGCCTTGCTGAACGTCTTCGTCTTGCTCTTTCCGAATTTGTAGTCGCGCTGCGCAATCTGCCACACGTGCGTGTCGACAGGCACCGCCTCCCCCCACCCCAAGCCCATGAGACAAACGCAGTCCGCCACCTTGGGTCCCACGCCCGCGAGCTCAAGCAGCGCCTCGTGCGCCTCCTTGTACGTCACGGACGGCAGGGCGGCAGCCTCGGGCGTGCGGCGGAAATTGGGGTTCGCCGGGTTCGCGAGGCTGGCGAGCCAGCCCTTGGGCTTCTCCGTCGCGACGAGGCGGGCCGTCTCGGCGATGTACTTGGCTCGGTAGCCGAAGCCCAGCTCGCGGAGGTGAGACTCGACCTGCTTGCCCGTCAGGGCATCGGGCGTCGGGAAGTCGTGGAACGGCTCGTCGTTGACGTGCCCGATGAGCGGGCCGTAATGCAGGCACAGTTTATGGACCTGCAGCGCGTGAGCTTAGTGCGCCTGGCGCGCTGGCATGAGACCTACCATCTGGGATATCCTGGAGATGTTGTTGTTGCTGCTGCAGATGAAGCTGATGAGAGCCTCCCATGCGTCTTGGCTCAGCATGCGAACGCCTCCGAACTTGGGCGCCCTCTTGCGAAAGTTTGGGTCCGCTTCTGACCATTGCTCGTAGAGGGTCGTCAGGTCGAGCTTCAGACTCAGATAATGCTTCAACAGATCCTCGGTGTCGTCTTCCACCATCTCAGTCTTGACAATTGGTGGGATCAGAGGTTCCTTGATGGCGACAGGCCATGTAGCTCGGTAGTGCAAATGCGTTGAGTCCTGCTTCAGTGAGACGATGCGGCCCTGGAGAGTGCAACACCTGGACTGTATGTAAGTCTCGTGTGCTGAGTGAAGCAATCAAGTTCAAACGGCACGCACCATTCATCGTCAATCTTGCGCCATCGAAAAGACTGACCGCATCGTAGAGTCGTGTCGATGCAGAGCTCAGTGAGACTCAGTGGCAACTTGCGCCACTCAGTGACTCTGGCGATGGTCATGTTGGTCCTCGCCGAATGACACCCGTACGCTAAATTACAGAAAGAGAAGACAATTAAGAGTGGCCAGCTACTCGTCACTGAACATGCAGAACGATGTGATCACTGGGCTGTTGAAAGCTTCAGGGGACCTGGCGAGTGAGTGGCGGCGCTGAAGTTCAGCAACATGTCGATCCTGCGACCATTGACCCGATGACTAATCACGGGGCCATCAACCGCCCCTCCAAGTCAATCGAAGAAAGGGAGGGCAAAATGAAAAACAAAACATACAACACCAGGTATTCGCTGGTGGTCACCCACCCAACTACTGATCCGGCCCTTACTGGTTTATCTAGGGGAGAGCGGACGGGATCCCGAGTTCTCCAGTAGGTATGGTCGTATGTGCTTGAGTAACCACCGTGGGGTGCTCATGTTGGATGTGCGAAGAGGTTGAGAGAGTAGGCTTGAGGGACAGGACGCATCCCCTGACCTGCCATGAATGTACGAAAAGAAGCTCAGAAATTTGTTTCCTTTTTATATTGATTGAGGCCACTGGTCGTGAGACCTCGCAAGCTTTTCTTGCCACTATGTTCATCCTCATCTAAATCAGACAGGCCACCCATCAACTCTGACATGGGAAATTGGTATCATGGAAAGGGGTGCACCCAGAAACCCTTGCTCAAATGCTACTCTCCATCCTTCAGTATGACTTCTTCTTCGACTTGTTACTCCCCTTGACAGGCAGCTGCGCGCTCTGTGCGACCAGTTGCCACATGCACCAAAGATAGCACAGACCAAACCCGGCGCAACCAAGGCCAACGTTGGCCACGACCCAGAGATCAGGCTTATCGACGGGCGGGACCACGGTCGCTTCAACGACGTGCCACGCCACCATGGCGATGTAGAAGACCCCGTGCAGCAGGGCCGTCCCCCACTGTGCCCACGCCGACTGCCCCTCCTGGAAGTATGCGCTCAGCGATGTCGGCGGCAGACCAAGCAGGTATCCGGGGGAACCATATGTGGCAGTTTGCGGATTGTAGGCCGGTTTGTAAGACGGCACGAAGCGATGCCACGCGCCGAGGATGTTGGCGAAACCGACCCAGGCACGTGTGTCCTTCGACAGCCCCTGCTTCCCGGCGAGGAGCAGCGTCATGGGCATTAGCGGCAGGAGGACGCTCTTCTCATGCACCTGGAAGCTGAAGAGGAAGAAGCCCCATGCGGTAGCGGCAAAGCCGAGGGGCAGGAGGTGCTTGCGAGGGCGGAAGAAGAGGACGAGATTCGCGGGGAGTATCGAGACAAGCGTCAAAGCCAAAGCAGCCTTTTGCTGCAGCTCGGGGGCGAAGTTTCGCAGCTTGACGACAACGTTGAGGGCGCACCAGAAGTTGGCGACCTTGTCTTCGAACAGCCCCCGGGCAAAGGGGAAGATGCGATGGACCATCTGGACGAGCTGCTCGACAACGGGATAGTAAAAGGCATCCGTATCGAGCTTCTCCGAGAGCTGGGGGAACAGGGACAGCGGGGGCGGTGGCCCGTCGATGTTGGGACGTGAGTCAATGCCCCTGTGCACGTCGTAGAGGGTGCCCACGACGATGGGAAGAACGAGAATGGCGAAGGAGACGAGCGTGACCAGGGCAATGCCCAACAGGCGGCCAATGTTGATCTTGGGGAAGACGCAGCTGCCGAGGAGGTAGGAGAAGACGGGAAAGGCGTAGTAGAGGGCCATCTGCTTGAAGCCCAGGGCGGCGACGAAGAAGACGGCGGACCACATGTAGCGGCCGGCGAGCATGCTGGACATGCTCGCCAGGACGAAGCCCAGCATGACCGTGTTGTACTGAAAGTGGACGTGGTCGATGAGGATCGTCGAGGGCTGCATGAGGAAGGCGACCAGGGCGAGCGAGGCGGACCAGCTGGAGACGCCGTTGAACCTGCTGAACCGCCTCACAAAGACGACCGCGGCGGGGACGAAGACGAGGTACTCAGACACGATGACGGTGGCGCGCATGAAGATCTTAAGGGCAGGGTCGTCGGAGCCCCGCGAGACGTAGAGGGTGAACCAGATGGGGTTGATCAGGGATCCGATCTTGCCGCAGACCCAGCTGTGGTAGGCCGTCAAGGGCGGGTAATCCAGTCCCCAGTGTTGCAGGTCGTGGAAGTACCACTGCGAGACGGGCACCTGGGTGGTGACCTCCATCCAGTTTCTTTGGGCTTCGTAGTCGCCGAAGAGAGGGCCTCTGTGGAAACCTGGAGCGCGGCTGGTCAGCCATGGCCGCATTGTGGGAGACGACAGGTCACGACGATGGGAGGGGGGCAAAGGTTTCGGACGTACCAGAGTAGCCCCAGAGGCCAGCAGCCCACCTGAACAGGCCGGCGACCATGAGGATCAGAGGAAGAACCTCCCATTGCGATGCGGACCCGCGCGCCGCCCACAGGAGAGAGGCCAATGGGAACAGCGGCGCTTTGGCGACGGCATCGGATTTGGTGGACGAGGTCACGTTGATGATGGTGGTCTGGGACGACGTGGGCGACGGCTTCTTGGCCCTGCGACGGGCTTTGTGAGGCGAGGGACCGGTCATTGTCACCGGTGAAGAAGGTAAAGACTGATCAGGCTGGCATGGGGTGAAGGGGCGGGAGGGCGGCGAAAAGGGTTGCTCGCCTGGTGGACGGCCGGGTTGATTGTGGTAGTCGCTTGGCTGCTGCTGTTTCGTGGAGGGGAGGGAAGCCAGCGGGCCGAAATAAAGTCCACGACAGATTGGAGGTGCCGAATTGGCGCGCTGTAGCGGCCGGTCTAGCACCGGCCCCCCCTGAAGCCCCTGAAGCACCCTGCTAAAAAGTTCAGAGCTCATGTGGACACCCGGGGGTCGAACCTAGCGTGTGGCCCGTCCCTTATCGCTTATCCGGTTTGTCACTTGTCCTCACCGTTCTCTCTCCCCTCGCCGCGACCTGCGTAGTAATCAGCTGGGGAAGGAACCCTGCGTTGTAAACATCCTCCATCACTCGAGGCAAAGCGGACACACGCCCTGCGACCTTGTTAGATCTCAAAATCAACCCTTGCAAGTGTCAGTCGAGAAAAGATGGCTATCCATCAATCACAGCCCCGCGTCCGGCAAGCTTCGATTCCACGTACATTGTCGAGACGGATCCCCCCAGCGGCGTCCTAAACGGATCATGGACGGAACCCAAGAGTCTGGGTCTACAGTGCACGACCGTCGATCCCAAGGCGCAAACACGGTCCGACATCATTCCTCTTGGCACTGAATCGGGAGAGTCGAGTTGGAAGTTGAAAGACCTGGCTGGATTTCGGCATCGAACATCTCACGACAACCATCAACAATCTACTTCGTGTGCCATCAGCTTCCTGGTGAAGCACATCTCACAGCACAGGATGCCGTTCCCTTTCGTTCTGCCCACCACCTCGTCATTCTCCTTCTCCTCCAGCTTTAGCTGCGAGTCACATCCCTCGCTGCCCCTCACTGCGAGCACCTACCGCGGGGTCGTCCGCGATGCCCTCAAGAAGCACAAGCGACTGCCACCGTCGGCACAGTCCCCCCACGTCTCCTCGCTCGTCTCCGCTCTGAACAGCTACCTACCCTATCTCTTCGCCATCGACGCAGGCCTGACAAGGAGAGGCCCTCTCGCCGACGAGATCACGGTCACGCAAAAGGCCCCCATCACCATCGAATGGCGCCCAACCCTCTCCGACAGCCCCGTGCCCGGACGCGAAGCTCCCCGCGTCAAGGTCCAATCCCTCGACCATGAGATCGCCTTTGTCCTCTCTACCCTCGCCCACGCCTACACCCTGGCCGGCCGAATCGCTCTGCATCCCCTCTACGTAACCTCAGTCGCCGCGCCCTCGCCGCAGGAGCGCACCGTGGCCATCCAGACTGCGACGAAGCACCTCCTCGACGCCGCCTCGCTCTACGACCACCTGGCGACTCGTGCCGAGGGCTCACCCAATCCTGCCCCATGCGCCGACGTCTCGCCCCCCGTCCTCCGCGGCCTCGCCTCCCAGGCCCACGCGGAAGCCACGCTCCTCGCCGTCCTCAAAGACGATCCCTACCCGGCCGTCGTCTCGCAAACCCGCAACGAGGCCGACAAGGAGTGGATGTACCGCACACCCTCCCTCCCCAAGGTTCGCGCTCACCTGTTCGCCCGCCTCTCCCTCGCCGCTGCCGAGCACGCCTCCCCAGGCCGCCTCCCTCTGCGGCACCCGCCTCCCCGGCGCGCCCCCCCTGAACCCAGCGCTCCTCCGCTACCTCGACGACACCCGCCGCACCTCCCGCGCCCGCGCGTGCCGCTTCTTCGCCATCGACGCCGAACTCGCCGGCGAGACCGGCCCCGCCCTCGCCTGGCTCCGCGCTGCCCTCCAGGAGCTCGGCGTCGAATCCCGCGGCGACGCCGCCACCGCCAAAAAGTCCTCAATCGGCGCTGGTTTCTCCCGCCTGCGCAAGGACTGGGCCGAGAAGCGCGAGGACAAGAAGGTCGAGCGCGAGACCTCCTGGGGCGCCGACGGCGGCAAGATGGAGGAGACGCGCGTCATCGAGCACCTCGAGGCCAAGTGGACCAAGATCAACGACCTCGTAGGTCTCTCCCCTTCAGACCCCCGGGCATTCACCCTCTTCGCTCTCTCAGGCGGAGCACATCTCAGGGAGACGAAAACGACTGACAGTAAACCAGGTCAATACGCAGGTGATCCCCCCCACCGGCTCCCTCCTCGCCCAGATGCCCTCCGGCCGCGAGATACACACCATCAAGCCCTTCCAGCTGCCCGAGCTCGATCGCAGCGTTCTCGAAGCCACGCGCGCCCCGCCCGACCGCAGCGACGACTTTGGCGAGGCCCTAAGCTCCGACGAGGAGGGCAAGGGACATGCCGACCCGCCCGGCACGTACCCCGGGTCCAGGCAGGACTATCAGAGCGGAAGCAGCTACTACTAGTTTCAAGCAAGGGGGCGAGGGGAGGAAGGGTGACAGGGTAGAAGCTCGGTGTCCATGTAGCTGAGAGATGTGGACGTTAACACCCAGAGTCCAGCCTCTGATTCGTGCATGACCTGGTAGACATCACTTCGGACATAGATCCCGTCAAAATGAAATAAACATCACTTCACGAACATCTGACATGTCTCTTCGGCTATCAAGCTCGCTGCCATTCGGTCTCAAGTTTCATCTGCTAATAACGTACATGGGGTATAACGGTTTGCTAGTTGTCTATCGCGTCCCTTTCCTCTCTCGCATGTTTCCATCATCACATCTGAAGGACGCAACATTAAGCATACCGCGCATGCTCGGTGCGTCGACGGCACACAACGCGAGGCGACCCGTTGATCCTCTTCCCCCCGGCCGCTCTCACTCTGGCGACATTTCATCGCCGTCGGCCACTTAACCGTAAACGCCATGCCATAACCGGACCGCTAGAGGGGAACTGAGGAAATTGATATCCGCTGATCGGATCGAGGTGAAAACAAACTGTCCAACGACCTCGCCCCAAAAGAAAATTCTGCACTCCAGAGAGACGTGTCCCTGGAGAAATTGAGACACATGAAGGGAATCCCTCGGATCCCACCAGAGATATGCGAGGATGGTAAGTGGCTCACGACCGCCAGCGGGGTTTGCTCTTCACCACCTCAACATGCGCCTCCGCAGACTCGGGCGCTCCGCTCCAGCTGCCAAGTCTCGTCCGTGCTGTCAGGACAGCTTCCTAGTGCCGCCATCGTGGCTTATTATTGGCAGCTGCTGTGGATGACTCCAAGCTCGAGTTGTTGCGCATGCCCAAGGCGCTTCGGGTTCCGGCGGAAGGCTGAGGAGAGTCACGACCAGTCATGCCTTTTGCTCTAGGCTGCGCCAACATGCTAGATCGCCTCCCTGCGGCCAAGGAACTTGCGGGGCGCGCAGGCGTGTTCGCATCGCTCTCCCCGGGTCTGGGCGGCTGGAGTGACGCTCGACGGTTGCCCATGGCTGAGACGGAACCGGACGACACGGACGATGCGAAACGAGGTTTGGACAAAACCTGCTGGGAATAGGGGCCTGGAGAGCCAATTCTGTCGCGGAATGACATTCGGGACGCGCTTGGCTTGGTAGGCGTTTCCTCTGGCATCGGTGAGGCAGAGGATGATCGATTCAGGGGGCTGCGACCGGAGGCGGTCAGGCGTTGGCCAGATGACGGGGTCAACGACGAGGTTGTTCTCATCGTCGTTGGTGTTCTCTTCGCATACGGGCTGGGCGTTGTGAGAGATAGGGGCTTGAAGTTGTGACCAGTGCCGACATCTGCGTTGCTGGTTGAGAGGTTCCATTTCGGACGGTTGGGCAAGGTAGAGCCTGGCCGAGGGATCTTGCCGCCAGGGGTCGGCAGGTTGGTCGCCCCGAGGGTAGACATGCGAGATGTCAATGGATTGCGGGAAACCTGTGAGGCTGGCGTTGGCATTGACGAGTGTCTGCGGTTGGGTGGATGCGATGCCTTGCCGCTGCTGCTGGTAGACCGGGCGTTCCGAGGCTTCCCCGTCGGCGTGATAGGATCCAAGCCCAAGCTCGACATGATGACGGAGGACGGTGGTGAGCTGCCGGGTGTTTCGCGCCCACTGTCAATCGTCGAGCGGTCGTTCGATAGCATGCTTGAGACCGAGTCTCGCAGTTGGGGTCCCCGCTGGTCAACATGAATTTCGTCCAAAGCCGCATCCATGTCCTTCATCTGCCCCTTCAGGGATCCCCATTTCGCCTCCATCTCCGCGAGCAACCTCAGGATCTCGCCATTCACCGTTAGACGATCCTTGACACCCTTGTCAATGATGGATAGTACTCTCTCGATAGCTGGGCCGTAATGAGTGCGCTTGGCGTCGTAGCTCTCAATCTTCTTACTCAGTGTGGGTGCGCTGGTGAGATGATGGCCCGCGTCGACTGATTCCTTCAGTTTCAATAGCGAACGCTCGACAGACTCGATCATCTTTTGCGCCTGTCGTCCTGCGCCTCGGAACACCAAAACCCATCGATCTTCGCCCAGCTCTTTCCGTAAGGACTCGGCGTCCTTCTCCAGCTTTTTGTAAGTTCCATCGAGACCGGTTCTTCTCATGTCCAACTCCTCACAAGCTGTGGGGAACGACTTCTCGGCCCTTGCCTCGAAGACAGAGAGTCGCATTGGGAGGAACTCGAGTGATGCTTTCAGGGGCTGCATACGGGCGAAAAGGGCGAGGAGACTCGAATCGTCTTGGGACAATGTAGGGGTTCCGGGGGAGCTGGGGCTCATTGGAAAGGCATTGAGGCTGAATCGGTTCTGTACCTGCAACTTGGCTTGCTGCGGCGGCGTCTCCTCGACGATGGTCTCCAGGTCTCCGATATCAACAGTGTCGTTGGTGGCAGCGGCCATCAGAGACTTGTGGCGTCTTTCCTCCATCTCAAAGACCAGGCGGCACAGCTCATCCATCTCGCCCTGAATATCACCCAGGACGTTGTTCCAGAGCTCCTCCCACTCCATGGCGATTTCGACCTGCTGCTTAACACTATTCAAGGTCGATCCGATGATGGCCCACTCGTTGATGATGGCTTCCATCTGAGCAACAGCGCGCTTGAGGTCCGCGGGCGGTACGCTAGCAATGTCGTCTCGACTTTGGAGTCTCTCGATAGCGCCAACATAGACGTTGATCAGGTCCTCGAATCGTGCTGCTGCACTTTCCACCTCGGCCAGGCCTTCGCGACCTCCAGCTGCCGCCCACTCTACATCATCTTCGCTGTCCAAGCCAGCAATGACCTCAGAGGCTTTTTGTATCCAGCTTCGTATTTGTTCGGCAGCGTTGATCAGTGCTGTGGAGGCTAGGTCCGCGGTGGGAATGGCGGAGACTTTGCTGGCGAGGGAGCTGGCGTCTGGCAACTGAAGCGATGTCAACTGAGCAAGCTGGTTTGCGAAGGAGGCGCGCGACAGAGTGTAAATCGAGCCGGGGCGTTGGTGGTTGGCCGTGAAGTAGGAAGCGAGGTCGGGAGTGAATTCGGCGGAGGACATGGGCGGTGTGTCCTTGGGTGGAGGAGGGGGAGGGATCGTGGCATCTTGGTCGGGCGAGGGTGGTCTGGCTGTCCGCTCAATGTGCTCCTGCCGTGTCTCGAGCTGCGCTTTGGTGCCATTTCCGTTCGTGTGGTCGGGCAACCTGTACTTTTGAGTATCCATGTTCAGGGGTTCAGAGGCGGCGATCTCTGGCAAGAAAGCCTTCGCCGGTTTGGCGTCGGGCACCGCGACAGTGAGTGGCGCTGGCGCTGGCGCAAGGGCTGAGGCCGAGTCGTTGTTGAGCTCTGTTACCGGGGGCGCCGCAGCCGGGTCGTCGGCGACGGGTTTGGACTTGAGGAAGGGAGCGGTGGCACCCTTCCAGGGGCGACCGCGCCGTTCGATAATTGAGTTGGCGGAGCTCGCCTGATGGATCTTCTCGAGCTGGCGGATTTGGTCTTCGGGGAGGCGACCGATGCGGTCTTGTTGGGGCGCGGTTGGGGAAGGATCGGGGGATTTCTTGTTCGACGTGCCGAATCCGAGCGCCTTTAGTCGGGCAGCTAATCCGGGGGACGGTCTGCGCGGCTGAATAGTGGATGTCGGCGTGCCTGATTGCGAGGTGGCAGCCGTTTGGGTGGAGGGGGAGGTGCTCGTGGTGCTGGTGCTGGGCGTTGCGGGATTGGAAGCCAGGACTGACTTGCTGAGCGATGGGCTGATGCTACTGCCGGGATTAGAAGTGGTGTTGTCGTTGTTGGTGAGGAGGGTTGGGCTCTGATTGTTGTTGTTGTTGTTCTGGAACTGGGGCTGCAGCTGAAAAAGTTCGTTGGAGACGTCAGTGAAAGTCAGGCCAGCGGCCAGCTCATCAGGTGCTGGAACTGGGGCATTTCGGGGGAGTTTGGCGGCAGTAGTGGCAGCGCCAGGGGCAGGGGCGGACGCAGGGGACTCCGTCGTGGCGGTCAGTGGACTGCTGCCTTGGAGGGTGCCGCTACAGGGGCCAAGGGTCAGGCGACCCGGGGCACCACCATGGCCTGGAGTGCCCTCTGGGGCCGGGCGAGCCACCACATCCATCGACGCCGACGCCGACACCAACGCCCGACAGCGACGCGTGCCTGGCGAACTCCTTGCTCGCTCCCTGCGGAATGCTGTTCGGCCGGGTCGGTCAATCAATCAATGCTCGATACTGCTTTCTGATTCCTCCACGGCCACACGTCTCCTTCGGATTCGGCCCCCAGCAAGCAGTGGGGTCGCGAGGCCGGAACCGGTCCGGACGGGGCCCGAAGGAAGCTCCTGCGCAAGAGTCAGAGAGGTGGTGGTGGCCCAGACGGTGACAGGGAATCTGGTGATGTTGCAGGTCGGGAATGCAATCGCTATTGGTGCAGACGGTCGAGCGCCCTGCTCCTGCAGTAGTCTGCCTGCGTCCTGGAGAAAGAATGCAGCGTGACGACGGCTTGTGTGCTGACGATCGCCGTGTCTAATCGAATCGACCGAAAGGGTGGGACAGAGATGTCTGTGGGCAGTGGGGAGATCCAGTTCGTGCCTTTCTCTACGTGGTGTTTGCGGGTGGCAGGTCGACACGTCTTTGGTGTCGCGGGGTACTGGCGGATTGGCTCGACGGGTCGCCGCGACGGCTGCTGCTGAGATGCGGGCTGGGCTGCGTCGATGCGCGGGTCGAGGATAGGCCGGAGAGGAAAGGAAAAGGCGGAAGCAGGGCGAAGACGGCTGAGCCGTGATCAAGTAGGTTCTAAGGAGAGGGGGGAAATGAAGGTAAGGAAGTGGTGAACAGCGCCCCTCACCCAGAAGGAAAGCGAGACACAGATGAACGCTTGCCTCGATGGCGGCGACGGAGGCGATTTGCCAGCGAATGGTTGAGAGAGGCCACCGTGAAGACAACACCTGGCTCGAGTCAAGGAGTCATTAGTGCGACACGCTCCTCGCGAAGTCGCGTGGTGTGTCAAGTGGTGTATATGGTAGACTGTACAACCAGGAGAGAAGAACCGGCGCTCTGCTGAATTTGATTCATCCTCGACAATCGAGACGAGGGGGGGCCCAAGAGATGAATGGAGGTCTCGCCTCGTCTCGTGAGCCAGTTGGACCAGTCCAGTCTTTACCATTAATTCCGTTCGTCACAGTAGGCAGGCTCCGGCTTGGGTTCTTGGATCTCCCAGCATCCCTGGCACTGCACTAAACAAGCTAGCGCTCTTGCTGCTCTTGCTGAGGTTTCGGCTCAGTCGATGCTCAGCCACGCCTCTGAATTGACGAGGCAGAGAGGTACCCATCGACTCCAGCAAGTCTCCTATTTTATGCAGCCCCATTGTTAGATCCATAATTCAGAGGGTGCGCCACACATGTAGCTGGATATCAGCGTATACAGAAAGGAGTCTTGCCACAGCCGATGGAATAGGCGTGTTGTGCAGAACAGATTAATAATACTGAAACGACCGCCTGAAATTGGTGGGAAACGGTTATCGTTCGCGTTGTCGGGCGACTTGCCTTTGCTGTGACATTTGTGCACATGTGGCTGGGTTACAGCACTACAAGCCACAAAGCCAAACCCACGCTCAGCCTGGGTCTTAAAAGCAGCGGGGCTTCGGCTCACGGTACAGCCCACGTCAAGGGTTCAGGCTTGGAGCCAGCGTTGGAGGGGTCCAATCCGTAGTCCGATGAAACGCCTCGTTAAGCAAATTGCCCCCATCTCTTCGCCGCCATCCGCCCAGAAAGGGGAGTCTATTGGATCCCATGGACGTCCAAGCAGCTTCAATGTGACGGAAGACTCTCATCTCCCTAGACGACCTGCCGCGTCGACAAACTCGTCACAGAACCATCAATCACACCGTGTTCCCCCTCCAGACCATTGCGATCTTCACGGTCCCCAGATCTCCCACGAAGGCACATAAGGCGCGCCAGCTCGATCAGGCGATGTCGCCCTGGGTGGGATGCTAAAGTTACAGAGTGGTAGCAGTGACACCCGCCGCGGCAGTTGCCCAGGACCACCCTGCGGCTCAGACCCGGGATCCCTAACACTTTCTTCTCTCCCAGGGGGGCGAAGAACGTGTCTGGAAGATTGCGGCGACCGGGGTGACCCTGTCCACCGGTACGGGAACGGATCGCACTGACAGCCGTGGCCGTGGAGGGCCGAGTTGCATAAAACAAGACCAGTGGTTCGAGTCTCACGGTGTGTCTCTGAATTCGAGATTATCAGACAGCACTGCGCGCGGTACTGCGATGACCCGTGCCCTGCATCGCGAGCAAACGAAGAAACGAAGCATCATCTGCGTCATGGTGCCATGTTGCCACTGACAACGACCCGACTGCAGCTCCTGGGGCGCCGCTCATCCCGCCAATCGCCACAAGCTTGCTCGGGCAAGACAACCAAGTGGAGAAGGAGATGTCACCAATGCAAGGGGCCGCCTCGACTTGCATCTGTCAGTGCAGTTGCACAAGGCCCGGCCTGGCCCGGTCTTGCCACCTTTCTTGTGCGGGAGGCACAGAAAGACCTGCACGACGCTGCCGGCCGTGTGGCCCTCGGTGGCTTTTGCTATGCCATATACAATGTTTGCCTCACGTACCTTTCCCGCCTTGAGGGATCTCGGGTGTCAGTTCTCAGTCAAGATCTCGGGGTCCGTCCCTCGCCAGGACAGGAAAAAGCAACTGCGTAGCTTGTCTTCCTGTGGGCTGCCCATTGAGAAAAGAGGCCAACAGCCCAGTCCAACGCACGGGGTCGTCTTCGGGGGTTTTCAGGGTCGCCCCAGCGAGTCGGACCCAACGGTCCGGGAAGCAGGGCTGGACTATGGCCCCAAGGCGACCGGCCAACCTCGGGAGGCCGTTCACGCCCGATTACAGTATCCACAAACCAGCGAACCCGGATCGATGCTTGATAGCATGCATCGTGATATTGCGGTATGTGGCATGATGAGTGGCTAACTGCCTCACGGAAAGGGGCGGCATCGGAAAAGATCGACCTACTGTCTTGCTGTCTTCCCGCCGTACCCGTCCATGGCTGGCGGGTTTTGCCGGGTTTTGGTGCTCAGCAACGCGGGGAGAATGCGCTATCCACATGGTTTCCGGGTAGGTCGCGCCCCCGTGCTCAGTAGTGCTCCAGATCCGAATCACTTTGACGGTTTACATCGTCAATCAACGGACGGGCATTGAGAGTACATCACGGGTTGCGTCGACAGGGTTTTTGCGGAGCACCACAGCACCGGCCCAGTCCGCGTTGGGAACTTTACTTGCTCGGCTCTGTACGTGACGTGGATAGCATCAGAGTCCACAGAGGAATTTATCTAAAAGCACTGCCGAGGGTCTACCTTCGCCGGCAATCAAGCAGGTTGAAAGAGTCTTCTTGATGACTGCTTCTGCTCGACAGCGCAGGGACTCATCGCCTCCGGCCTCGATGATGGCGGATCAAATGGCTGGGGCAGGTGAACCTGTGGGCGACCCATCGTGCCTGCCTGCCTTCCAAGGGGCTCTCGGCCACTTCGAAGGCCCTCGGTCGGAGGGGAAGCAGCGACAGACGGGCGCTGCCTGCCCAATCCGTCCAACATCCCCGCCCCGCACCACACTGCAGCTGTTTATACTGGATGACCCGTCAGGTGCCCCTCTCCTGTAGCCGGCCCTTCATTATTGATCGTTTCGACGCGTTCCATCAAAGCCCCCACCGCGTCCACAGTGAGAAGAGAGCTCCAACACGCGCCTCTCCTTCCCCAGCAACCCGCCGTTTAATTGGTCTGTGGGGCCGCCTTTGCTGGGTGCTTCCCATTGGAGCTGGTTCTGGAGATGGGCGAGACATTGGACAGCGTGAGCTCTGAACGCCAACCCCTGATCCCGCAACATGGGCCTTGAGACCTTGCCTGGCCTTGCTTTGCCTGCCTCACCTGGTTTCTCCTCACACCATCCATGACAGATTGAAGCCATCGGCTCTCCGCTCTCCGCCCTTTGCTTGTCTCTGCTCCTGCTGCTGTTCTTCCGCCGCGCTTGCCTGCATAAGGCTCCGTCCACTCATTTCAACGGCTTCGGTCCGAGGACATCCCTCCACCTCCACGAAAACACACACTCCCTCCCCCATCCCCATCGCCAGTCAGCCGATCTTCACCAGAAGCTTCACAATTGCGCCTGTTCCCCGCTGCTGCGCAGTCTCGACGACCTCATTACGACCTCCTTTGTTAGACCTTGTACATACTCTGATATCATTTACAAAGCAGAGCGCCTTCGCTGGATCCCCTAACGAATACTAATTCCAACAGCTCGTCGCCCCGCCTACAACCTGAAACATCAACATTCCCACTTCTCCAGAGCCGTGCTGAGAAGCTTCCCTTGAGCTCTTCTGCGTCATTCGCCTTAAAGGCCGAACCTCCCGCTTTCTGCCACGAGCCTATCTGTCACCACGCTTGATCGACCCACCAGCTCAACCACCATGGCCATGGCCACCGATCAACAAGCCCCCACGACGCGGTGCGAATCTCCTCCCCCGGAGATAGCGCCAACACCGGCTATCGGGGCCTGCCCTGAGCTCTCTCGCTGCATGTCGACGGCCTCCGATGTGTCTCATGGGTCCGGTACCGACTTCGTCCCCCGAGACTCCCTCGGGAGCACGGCGAGCGACGCATTCTCGAGGCAATCCTCTGCAAGCTACGGCCGCCGCTCCGATGTTAGCTTCACCTCATCCCGTCGCTCGAGCTACAGCATCGACAGTCGGGCCAGTCGCCGCCGTGGCTACATGCGCCCTCAGGGCACGGCCTTCGCCGCCAGCGCCCAGTCGAGAGAGAGTGTCATGAGTCTGGGCAGCATCGCCCACGTCCAACACTACTTCGCCCGCACGGGACTGCTCGACGGCAAGGGCGCGCAACTCCAGAGGAAGAACAAGAAACTCAGGGAGACACTGGACCTGTCGGCACTCGATACGGCCAACCTATCCCCCACCATTTTTGGGTCCGACACCGATTCTTCCTATGCCTCCATGGGAAGCAGTCCCGAGCTTGCAACCTCTGGCTTCAATGTCGGACCGATGGTTGAATCTCCGATCGACGACGAGTACTATTCCGACGAGTTTGAGGAAGCCGATCCCAACATGCTTCCGCCCACGGCAAGCACATATATCAGTCGCGAGAAGCCCGTGCCGAGGCCGCCGACGATAGGAGAGCTCAAGTCGGCGCTCACTAGCTCCCTTGAGAAAGCAGCTATCTCGTTGAAGGAAGCAAGGGCGCGCAAGGACCCATCCGAGGAAGAAGAGCACCCCTACGCCGAAACGCCAACCATTGAGGTTAGGGGTCCGGCAGGAAATCACACGCGGCAGAAGTCTTCCAAAACCCATGGCTGGTTCGAGATCCAGGGGATGCACATTCTCGACGTCATGACGCTCGCTATTCGGGCCGCCAAGATGTACTACACCGCTCACGAGCAACCCCAACGCCTCGACGCCATCAAGCCCGAACGGCAGATTCGTACCGACATCTTCTCTGTCATGGAGACTCTCAAGCAGATGGCCACGCGCCGCTGGGCGGGCGGTATGCGTGACGAGGAGCTTACCATTCTAGACGGCTGGATTCAGGGCTTGTTCAGCATGCTCCAGCAGGAGGATGATATGGAGGAGGCTGAACGCGCCGAGCAAGCTAGTTGGACCTGGCTCCGCGGCGACTGGTCCGGAAAGGAGGTTGAACGGGAGTTGGCGTTCATGGCCTCGCTCGAAGTCGGCTTGGACCTGGAGCCACTGCCGGAATACACCCCTGTGGAGGCCGTCACCCCGGGAGATCTCCCGACACCCTTTCTCAAGAGCATGCAGAACGGCCTGCGGCTGGTGAAGCTGCACAACGCTGCGGTCAAAAAGTCGAAGCGCCGGTTCGGCGGCGTGACCACCTTTCACGAGGATACTGAGAAGCCATATCGATGCGCTGACAACCTCCGCTATTGGGTCAAGGCCGCAGAGCTGCGGTGGGAGGTCCCTCTCAAGATTGATGCCCTGGGCATCGTCTATAACAGCAGTCCCGCAGTTTGGATCGACTTGGAAGCAGCCGTCTGGGCGTGGTGCAAGAAAGTAAGGGAGGAGATCTCAGCCGAGCTGGCGAGCTGAGAGCTGATAGCATCCGGACATCACAGCAGTAGCCCCCCCGGGGTTTATGCCACTAATGGCTGCTGAAGTCACTATGATTGTATGACCTTCCCCGGATACCCTGGCGTTTGAGAGGCGTTTCTTGTTTATATATCGTGCGTTCTTGGGTTGGGTACCATCGAACCCCTTTCATACTTGACATTCTAGCATCTGGAGCCATCTCCTACCTCATTTTCCAATAATACGACACAAGGTCATTAGACACGCATGAACTATCTGCTCCTCTTGATTGGTCTACTCCTGTCGATGTTTCCCTGTGCCGTACCGCGTCTTGGTTCCGAATTTCTCTGGATCTCGGGCCATTCGTCGTTAAATCCATGGCGTACGAGCTGTCATCATGTGTCCTGTCAGTATCGTCTTGGGTGCTGGTTTGAATTCGTCCCGGCATTGATGCCGCATTTACTAGGACTACCCAGTAGAAAAGGGAAGAACGCAGACGCAGGAACTGCGGCCGCCCGCCCACCCGCACACATAATACCTCGCCGAATCGGTAGGTGAAGGTGATTACTCTTGATTGGTCTATGGCTGGTTTCTGCAAGCGAGGGTCAACGAGATTGCGCGGCTGGGTGTGAAGGCCTGACATGGTGTGGATGTACGCCTGTGGGCTTCTAGGGCGCTGTTCTCTGTAATTCCAGAGCAGTCCGGGGAGAGTTGTGCCGGCTGTCGTGTAGCGAGAAGGAGACGAGGAAAAGACGGTACTGGCGAGATAGCTAGTTTATGCTGCGGTCGTCCAAGAGCAGGCTGCGACTCGCCGAACTGGGTGTTCACCATTCTAGTCGTTACTGCACTCATGGCGAACCCCCTAGGCGGCCTGTTGTGAACTCTCTCTCTCTCCATGCCCGACTTTCCTTCCACCCACGATGAACATCAGAGTCACCGTCGCGTAATTGCATTGTTTGTAACGTAATTTGGTATTGGGCACTCTGATCCAGGTTCCTGCGAGAGCTTCGAGCAACTATGTGTGCTTTAAATCAACATCATTGTGATTCTGTGCTCTACACATCAGACCATCTGTCAAAAGGTCTAAAAGATGGGGTTTGGGAAGGGCTGGGGAAAGTTTTTATGTCATAGGAGCTCGAGAAACCTCAGCTTTCGCACGAGAAACACAGTTCCCATGGAGAAACGGATGGTCCTATCGATGACACCGACTCTAAATAAGCTGCATGCCACCGATAAGCAACCACCACGGCCCCGGGTCATGTCCGCTAGCACTTCAGTGAGCTTTGCCACAGGCTGGCCTCCGTGAACATGACATAAGATGAACTCAAAGTCTCCAGGCAGCGTCCAACCCTGAGACATGGTCATCTGCATAGGATCCAATGCGATGTACAGTCCGTCACAAGCCTGTTGCCAAACTCAGCCTGCCACATGAAGTATTTGAGTCCCCAGGATTGTATTAGGTTGGATGGTGACCCGTATAACCGGAGCAGCTCGATGTCACCCCAAAGCGAAGTGTGGCAAGTTGCATGTTATGTGGGAAACCGTCTCGACAAGCGTCTTCCTTGCTTACGACATTAAGCACCACACAGTACCAATGTGCGCTGTGCAAAGTGTACCTCTTTTCTTAGCTTTAACAAGGTATATTCGTATGCAGAATGGAAAAAAATGCACGATATCTTCAAAGCCCTGTCAAATAGAAGACGTTGGAGGTTGAAGATTAGATTTCAAATGCCTTAACCCCGAGCCAAACACTGCGCAAGTAAGGTAGACAGCTGTAGAATAGCTCCTGAGGGAAAGTGCTACTGGTCGTGCAAGGCAGATCAGGCACTGCCTGAACGACTGCACAATGGCTAATTGGTTGCTCGAGACGGGTTGGGCGGCATCGTCAGTGAGGAGCCGCTGTAAGTGCAGACACCTAGGCAAGTGAATTAGCCGCGCTAGTCCCCTCCCAGCTAGCTCCCTTCCGCATAAACGTCGGCAAAACCACGACAATGAATCGGCGCACACCAACCAGAAGGCGCACACCGCCTAACGCGGCTAATCGCATGACGCTAATGCGAGCGCTCTTGGATCCGAACAACGAGAGGTACGTACATACTGTAGCTGCCTTCCATCCGTTTCGTCACGTCAACTCGCCCGCCCAGCATAGCCATTTCTAACATTACCACCATCACCCTCACAGCGCCGTCGATACCGAAACATTCACCTCGAGCCCAGGACCCCAGCAGCCCATAATGTCGTCCGAGGAGGAACGCCAGCAGGCCCTCGACGCCTACCGCTCCGAGCTCCTCAAGTCCAGAGAGCTGGAGACCAAGCTGAAGGACCTGCGCTTGGAGATCCGGGAGCTGCAGAAGGAGTTCGACCGAACCGAGGACTCTATCAAGGCGCTGCAAAGTGTGGGCCAGATTATTGGCGAGGTTCTCAAGCAGCTGCCAGATGAGCGATGTCAGTCAACTCCCTGTCCCCGCCGAGCTCCCAAACTCGAACATGCGCTGACCAAGCCTGTGCCTCCCAGTCATCGTCAAGGCCTCCTCTGGCCCCCGTTACGTGGTCGGATGCCGAACGAAACTCGACAAGGAGAAGCTGAAGCAGGGAACGCGTGTCGCCCTCGACATGACCACACTCACCATCATGCGCATGCTTCCCCGCGAGGTCGACCCGCTCGTCTACAACATGTCCCTCGAGGACCCTGGGCAGGTCAACTTCGCTGGTATCGGTGGCCTGAACGACCAGATCCGCGAGCTCCGCGAGGTCATCGAGCTGCCGCTGAAGAACCCCGAGCTGTTCCTGCGTGTGGGTATCAAGCCGCCCAAGGGTGTCCTGCTGTACGGACCTCCCGGTACCGGCAAGACGCTCTTGGCGCGTGCTGTTGCCTCCAGTCTCGAGACGAATTTCCTGAAGAGTGAGCTTGGTTCTCTGCCCTGCGATCCTCGGCAGCATTGACTAATATTTTCTCTAGTCGTGTCCTCCGCGATCGTTGACAAGTATATCGGCGAGTCGGCGCGCCTGATTCGCGAGATGTTCGGCTACGCCAAGGAGCACGAGCCCTGTATTATCTTCATGGACGAGATCGATGCCATCGGCGGACGACGATTCTCCGAGGGCACCAGTGCGGATCGTGAGATCCAGCGTACGCTCATGGAGCTGCTCAACCAACTCGACGGCTTCGACTACCTCGGCAAGACCAAGATCATTATGGCCACGAACCGACCCGATACCCTCGACCCCGCCCTCCTCCGTGCCGGACGTCTGGACCGCAAGATCGAGATTCCCCTGCCCAACGAGGTCGGCCGCCTGGAGATTCTCAAGATTCACGCCGCCGACGTTGTCACCGATGGCGAGCTTGACTTTGAGAGCGTAGTGAAGATGAGCGACGGCCTCAACGGTGCCGATTTGCGGAACGTTGTTACCGAGGCGTACGTGGAGCCTTCACCCCCTTCTGACAATTCAAAATCACTGACATATTCCCCAGGGGTCTCTTTGCCATCAAGGACTACCGCGACGCCATCAGCCAAGACGATTTCAACAAGGCAGTCCGCAAGGTCGCTGAATCGAAGAAGCTCGAGGGCAAGCTTGAATACCAGAAGCTGTAAATGGGACGGAGCAGACGGGAGTGTCTATCACAGCGATAGAGCGGAGCATGCAAGCTCGCACTTGTACCAGGGTCACGATACCCATCATCACGAGCGGGACGGACACCCGGGGAATACGGTGGCCGGCGCGGCTCATCAAGCGGCGGTTCGCGCAGGAAGGTTCGCCTGTACTGTGCACACCGGACTTTGCTTACATGGTAGTCTGCGAGGCGGGGCTGGGGCCCCAGAATTCTGGGTGTACAGGGAAACGAACGGATAGGCTGAGCAGGCTTTACTTGACTTCTTGGTAGCAATAAGATGTTACCTGTAACGGCTGGGAGGCAAGCCTTGGACGTGTACGTGTGACTCGACCTGTGCATCCCACTGTCGAACCTGCAACCTTGCATTCGAGACTGCACGCCTTTCTACGTAGGGCTGGGAGTTGAACGCGGTGAGGTAAGCCACGAACAACAGGGCTGGCACGGTGACGCGCAGGATAGCCCACGCCAATGCTGACCCTCTCATCTGCGTCAGGGCTACCCCATCACCGCAAGGCACTCCGCCAGACCAGTCGCAGTCGAGGGGATGGACGTTCAACAAGCGCGTCAAACCACACGTCAGCCTCGAGTTGGAATCCTCTGCGTGCTGACATCAGAAGAAGCTAAGCTTGGCGGCATACCCAAGCGCGGCGCCGCTCAGCCGCAGCAAGGGGACCCCTCGCGGAAAAGGGGCACGGGGCGGTACGGATCATGCAGTGTCTTGTTCAACGATACACACAAGCACACAGTCTTCCCACATCCGATGAGACTGGCGCCGCCCAGACTGATGGGGTGATGCCGGCTGACCAACAATGCCAAAATGTTGCATCCCATGATGGGAAAACCACCACGGGTGGATGTCTGGCCCAGCGAGAAAGGCGCAGCGATTTAGGGGTTCCTCGCGCGATCCGGGCTGATGCTATTCTTGGGGAGCTAGCGGGGGGGTGGGCAGGACCCGGGAGGGGCGATAGCTCCCACATTCCCTCCCGCTGGGGCTGTACACCCGGGCAGGCACCATTTCGCACTCGCACCGTACCTAGCCGGACGGGAGCCAGGCCAGGTTGGACTTTTCGCCTCGTACCTGGGCCTGGCGGACGGCGGTGCTGCAAGACTCGGAAGTGCCGTCGATCCCCACCAGAGTAGCGCCTGGGTGGGTGGGATGGTGGTGGCCGAGAAACAGGGTCGGCCGCAAGAAACGACGTTTGTGTTCTTTCGAGACGACCAGGCCCCGAGCAGGGCGTGCCAGGGCAGCAGGGGAATACGAAGTGGAGGTGGGGTCGCGATGATGTATGCGATGAAACGCTGGAGAGGACCGATCTTCAGGGCATCATGTCAAATTCGTATGAGGGGCTGGGTGATGCCTCGTGTGGCACCAGCACCCTGGATAAAGGCCGGCGAATTGATTGTGATTCTTGATGTTGAGAGGGCCCATGTGTCCCCTCGAATGTTGGTTTGTGCAGCGGCGACCACGCCTCGCTGGCAGCACCGGATGGGATCTGTGTCGCAGATAGAAGCCCCCCGGGAGCATCGCAATAAGATGGGGATGGGCCTGGATGACGATTGGGCTGGCGGGCTCGAGGGGGCCATGGAGGGCGGAGTGTGGCGCGTTACAAAAGCGATGCTCCCTGCCCCAGAGGGTATGGTACTGTGACGCTAGCCGGCTCCGTGTTAGCGCGCGGCGTCCCACCAACGCATGTCGGTCTGGCCAGGGGTTGTTGCTCAAGCTACCTGGCCTGCCTTACCCTACCTTGGTGTAGCTTGGTCGTCTTTTGTTGCTCTCAGTTTGTTGCCCCTCCACCTGTTGCCTGGAGACGACGAAGAGACCGGAATCATGCGCAATGTGGTGAGCGGTCCGTGGAGCGGACGCTAAGAAGCGATCTGGCATCGTCGTGGCAATACGACAGGAATAGCAATGCAGTGAAAGACGTGGACCATGGGTGCGGCAACGAGGAAGGAAAAAAAAAAAAAAAAAGACGTTGACGGTGTGCCGTCTGAATATGGTGAGCTGTCTCTCGTTGGTTGTTCGGGCCTGCAGAAGCAGTGGCCAACAGAAGAAACGAGGGCGGTCCGGAGGTCGGATGGCGGTTCAGCTAGTCTTGTTGGATGTCTGCAAACAGGAAGAGGACGGGTAAAACTCGCAGACCGAGCCGGGCGTCTCAGACCAGCTCGTGGGCCGAGTGTCCGGATTCTGGAAAGCTGTTTCTCTTCATGTGGCTTTATGAGTCTAGATCTCAGTGCTTGCTTGCTGGCTTGATTGCACGTGAAAGCAAACCTGAGAATGTTATGAGACTCTGATGCTGCTAGGAAGAAACTGATGATGATCCGTCTGGGTTTTGGGGCGCTAGAAAGGAATGGAGGGGGGGGATGGGTCCCGGCAACGTGTCGAACCCCCACCATCCCTTATTGTCCATTTGCCCATTGCCCGTTTGCTGCTGCTGTCGCCGTTGCTGAACTCGCAGCTCACCCGTGAACAAGCCCGGGCTCTTGACTGGCAGCACCGTAGGGCGCAAACCACACCGCTTCAATGCTCTGATGCTTGGGAGAGATGGATGTTGGAGGTACCCAGGTACCGTGTCTCCACTCGCATTACGAGCGGGAACAATTGGGTGGTTCGTCGAAGAACCCACCACCCTCTCGCTCACCATTGACAGCCGCCTACCTGGCAACCCTGGCCGCCACGCCTGCGCCCATGCGCTCCCAGCGCGGGTCCGAGAAGGAGCCCCCTGCCCCTCCACTGCCTCGTCGTACCTTGCCCACTCGTCACTGCCTCAAAGCACCCAACGCCCACCACGCAGCTCAAGACGCTACTCCCCTAGTCCATCTGAGACCCGAGCCACATAAAGCTCTCCCGGATCCCTCCTCCCCCTCCATTGACCTCTCTGTTCCTCCTCTCCTCTCTCTCTCCTCCTGCTCTCGCTATACACCGTACCAAACCCGCCTCCAGACGCCTATTCTCCTTCTTGATACCCAAACCGCTTGCCCACAGAACTCCACCCTCGTTCCGGCACTGATCAGCGACTCCTGCGTCTCTCTTTTCCAAACTAGCTTTCCCACAGTGCCTCTTGAGTTTCTGTCAACATGTGGTACGTATGAGCCTATTCCGGCGTCCCTGGGGTTTCCAGGAGCTTCGAACGGCCGCAAGGACGTCCTGGCGGCCGGTTCGTTGTTCTTGACGGCCCCTCCGTTGATCGCAGACCAGTGGGGGGTCCATGGAGATGTCTTGACCGCCAGAAGCTGACCGCGGGGTGTTCTGGACAGTGGCATTTTCGGTTACGTCAACTACCTGGTGGAGAAGGACCGCAAGTTCATCGTTGACACCCTAATCAACGGTAAGCACCCCCTTCCCGTGCGAGATGAAGCGTGAGGGAAGAGCCTCGCACCGCTTTCCCGCTGGTTGCCTCTACCCGGCGTTCAGTCTCCTCGGCAACACACACCGAGTCGGCCCCGCCTTTCCATACTAACGCACTCTGCCCCTCCTCAGGTCTTTCGCGTCTCGAGTACCGTGGCTACGACTCGGCTGGCCTGGCCGTCGACGGTGACAAGAAGAACGAGGTCTTCGCCTACAAGGAGGTTGGCAAGGTCGCCAAGCTCAAGCAGCTCATTGAGGAGTCCAAGCCCGACCTCACCCAGATCTTCGACTCTCATGCCGGTATTGCCCACACCCGCTGGGCTACCCACGGCCCTCCTTCGCGCCTGAACTGCCACCCCCACCGGTACGTTTGCACCTCGAGGAAAAGCCCGCGCGGCGTAAGCTGCGTGGCACCAATGACTCGGCCCTATTCGATCGACCCAGCAAGCTGACTTTTGCCTCTCCCCTGCAGATCCGACCCCACTTGGGAGTTCACCGTCGTCCACAATGGCATCATCACCAACTACAAGGAGCTGAGGACGCTGCTTAGCAGCAAGGGCTTCAAGTTCGAGACCGAGACCGACACTGAGTGCATCGCCAAGCTCGCCAAGTATCTGTACGACCAGCACCCCAACGTTGGCTTCACCGACCTCACCAAGGCCGTCATCTCCGAGCTCGAGGGCGCTTACGGTCTGCTGATCAAGTCCGTCCACTACCCCCACGAGGTCGTCGCCGCCCGCAAGGGTTCGCCCCTCGTCATCGGTGTCAAGACCCAGCGCCGCATGAAGGTCGACTTCGTCGATGTCGAGTACTCTGACGAGAACGCTGCCCTCCCCGCTGAGGAGGCTTCTCAGAATGTCGCCCTCAAGAAGCAGAACGACTTCCTCAACCCCAGCTCTCTTCTGGCCGCCCCTGACAAGTCTCTCCTGCACCGCTCTCAGTCGCGTGCTTTCATGACCGACGATGGCATGCCCATGCCCACCGAGTTCTTCCTCTCCTCTGACCCCTCGGCCATTGTTGAGCACACCAAGAAGGTCATGTACCTCGAGGACGATGACATTGCCCACATCCACGAGGGCTCCCTGAACATCCACCGTCTCAAGAAGGCCGATGGCAGCTCCAACGTCCGCACCATCCAGACCCTTGAGCTCGAGCTTCAGGAGATCATGAAGGGCAAGTTCGACCACTTCATGCAGAAGGAGATCTTCGAGCAGCCCGAGTCCGTCGTCAACACCATGCGTGGTCGTCTCGACATCGCCAACAAGACCGTCACCCTTGGTGGTCTGCGTTCGTACATCTCCACCATCCGCCGCTGCCGTCGCATCATCTTCATTGCTTGCGGTACTAGCTACCACTCTTGCATGGCTGTCCGTGGTATTTTCGAGGAGCTCGCCGAGATCCCGATTGCCGTCGAGCTGGCGTCCGACTTCCTCGACAGACAGGCTCCCGTCTTCCGTGACGACACCTGCGTCTTCGTCTCTCAGTCCGGTGAGACGGCTGACTCGCTCATGGCCCTCCGCTACTGCCTGGAGCGCGGTGCCCTGACTGTGGGTATCGTTAACGTCGTTGGCTCCTCCATCTCCCTGCTCACCCACTGCGGTGTCCACGTTAACGCCGGCCCCGAGATTGGTGTTGCTTCCACCAAGGCCTACACCTCGCAGTTCATCGCCATGGTCATGTTCGCCCTGTCGCTCAGCGAGGACCGTGCGTCCAAGCAGAAGCGTCGCGAGGAGATCATCGAGGGTCTTGGTAACATCAGTGACCAGATCAAGGACATCCTTACTCAGGACCAGGCCATCAAGGAGCTCTGCTCCAAGACCTTCCAGAACCAGAAGTCCCTTCTGCTGCTGGGTCGTGGCAGCCAGTTCTCCACCGCCCTCGAGGGCGCGCTGAAGATCAAGGAAATCTCCTACCTTCACTGCGAGGCTGTCATGTCCGGTGAGCTGAAGCACGGTGTGCTGGCTCTTGTTGACGAGAACCTTCCCATCATCATGATCCTCACCCGTGACGAGATCTTCACCAAGTCTCTGAACGCCTACCAGCAGGGTAAGTCCACGCTTGTTAATCCGATCACGTTGCAGAAGCTAACATGTGTCACCAGTCGTCGCTCGCAGTGGCAAGCCCATTGTCATTTGCAACCCCAACGACGAGGAGTTCAGCGCCAGCCAGGCCCAGAAGATCGAGATCCCCAAGACGGTCGACGCCCTGCAGGGTATCCTGAACGTCATTCCCCTGCAGCTGATCGCCTACTGGCTCGCCGTCGGCGAGGGTCTCAACGTCGATTTCCCTCGCAACCTGGCCAAGTCGGTCACTGTCGAGTAAGGAAAAAGAACGGAGCTCGTTGGGTATAGATTTGCCAAGATTCCTGGGTATTTTTTTGCTTCTCTCTTCAGCCGCATTGGAGTTGGAGGATGCAAAATATGGGAAGCCGGGGCAAGGGCCGGCCCTTGATTTCTCTCACGTCTGGATGATTTCCTACGCTAGGAGGCAACGTCAGGCGGCGCGAGTGCTGGCCATGTTTAGCATGTACACTGGGAAAGAACGTTACGAAAGGATATGGTGGATTGAGTAAAGCGAATTGATGTTTTATATGACTCGCCTGAAGATGCATTCCCCGGTGTGATGTGATGACAACTAATGGCGAGACAGTGATGCCTTGGCATATGTGCTTATTAAAAGTAGGCAGAGCTGTGTTGATGAGCGTATTATGCACACATATCGCAACATTATATCACATGGTCGCCTGTTCCAAGAAGCGTTAGATGCCGCCCCTACAAGCCACGTATTCACCGGGGATATTTCGATGGCAACGAGCGTAATTCACGAAGAAGCAAGTTTGAGGAACGAGCCACCTGACCCTAAACCTAAGTACTCAGACATTGGTATCGATACAGTTACACCAAACATCTTGCCCACCTACCAAAGACGAAAAAGGGAGACCGAACTCGTACAACAGCATAAGCAAAAGCACGGCCACGCTGCCGGCCATCACTGAGTGGCCTCAGCGATGGTGCAGACAGACATCTCACGCTGCCTCTCAAGCGGAGGATGAAGGTGAGGGCGACCTTCTCTTCACCGTCTTGTGCAGCACGCTCTGGACCTCCTTGGAATAGCGCTCCGAGTCCGCCGCCGCGAGATCCTCATATGCCTGCGCACCGTTAGCCACATCCCCCAAAACACATGAACGGTTCGATCGACGTACCTGCCGCTCCGGCCCGCTCAGCTTCTTGTACTCGTCCGCGATCTGGCGCGTCGTCTCGGTGACGCTGCCACTGTAGTCGCCGCTGGCCCAGCGCGCCTTGAAGAAGAGGTTGTAGACGGTCGTGGGCCGCTTGGGCAGGCGCTCGTCGCGGATGGCGTAGCGGTGCGTGACGCCCTTGCCCTTGTTCAGCTTGCGGCGGAGCTGGTTGCGCGCGTTGTTGGCCGCCGCGATCTCCTCGGGCGTGTGGCTCTCGACCCAGGCCCTGTAGGCGGCGTTGTTGGCGAGCTTGTTCTTCTCGGCGACGTCCTTGAGGCGCTGTCGTCCGGTCAGTATTACCGCTGAGGGGGCGTCAGGGGGGCCAGGGGGGGATGCGGCGTACCTCGGCCTCGGCCGCGTCCAGAGACTTGTACTCCTCGGCCAGCGCCTTCGCGCGCTCGCCCAAGCTAGTGGTTCCGCCGGCCTTGATGTTGAGCGAGGTGAAGATGGTCCAGACCGTCTCGGGCAGCTTCTTCGGCTCCTTGAGCAGGGCGACCTTCTTCAGCTCGCGGACGTCCTGGGCGAGCTGGGCCTCGGGCGTGAGCTCCTTCTTGACCTTCTTGACCTTGGGCTTGGGCTTGGCGGCCTTCTTGGTGGTGGACTTCGTGGTCTTCTTCGCCTTCTTGACGGGCTTCTCGGCGCCGTCATCGGCCTTCTTCGCAGGGAGGCCGGCCCATTGTGTCGTCGTGAAGGTGCGGGAGGGGATCCGGGAGGAGATGGGGAGGGCGCGGCAGATGGTGCTGGGCGCGGCGCGGATGGCCAGGCGCTGGGCGGCGGTGCGACCGATGGCGGTCAACATGATCGGCAAGGGATTTTTTCAAGTCGGAGGAGCTGCAGTGATCGTTTGGGAGGTGGACAATCAGGTTCGCGGTCTGCTAGAGTCTGAAGAGGGACGTCAGATTTCGAAGATTGGGACCGGGAGTCGTGCTGGTGTTGTGCATAACAGGGACATGCGACTGCCCGCCCAGCCCCGTGTTTTGGAGCTTCGAAGTGCCGTGTACCGATATTTGCACCAAGCTTGGGCGTGCATAAAAGTCCCCTGTACTTCGGTGTCGTACCACACCTTCGTCACCGAGAGCCCCCCCAAATGCAGCTGAGTGGTGCCGCACGCAGGCCGCAATGGAGGGATGGTCCCACTTTGCCAGGGGCAGAAACCAAGCTCCCCATTGGCAGCTGGTACCTCGAATGGACGCAAGGTGCCTCCCCATCCTCAGGCTGCCAGTCGGTACGTACCTCTTCACTCGCCTTACCGTGCCTGGTAGGTCAGCCAGCCAGAGGCACCAACGAGACGCGAAGCTCTGCTGGAGCTCAACCTCACTACCGACATCACGATCAATCCATCATCGCACCCCCATCTCCCACGCCGCCCACCACCGCCCAAGCCATCTCGCCTCACCCTGCGTCGAACCTTCAGATACCACCGCTCCTCCGCCTTTCACAGCCACATATAATGGATCACCGACCGCAAGCTTGGGGCCGGGTATGTTCTGCTCCTTCTCCGCCAACCACCCCGGTGAACCCCCAGTCGATACCCGTTTGCTGACCCTCCCCTCCAGCCCAGAGACGACGTCTACGGCGCCTACGATGCCTCCCACATGAACCCCAACGGCCCCAACCAGGCCTCCCAAGCTCCCATCGTCACGGGCACCTCGGTCGTCGCCATCAAGTACAGCGAAGGCGTCGTCATCGCCGCCGACAACCTCGCCTCGTACGGCTCGCTCGCCCGCTTCACCGACGTCAAGCGCCTGCGCACCTTTGCCGACTCGACCGTCATCGGCTTCGGCGGTGACGTCTCCGACATGCAGTACCTCGACCGCCACCTCACCTCGCTCGCCATCGACGAGTCCTACGGCAGCCCCGCCATCACCGCCTCGGCCGACTCGCTCGACAACCCGGACCAGGCCCGCCCCCGCCTCAACGCCGCCAACCTCCACAAGTACCTCGCCAAGCTCTTCTACGCCCGCCGCTCCAAGTTCGACCCCCTCTGGAACCACGTGCTCGTCGCCGGCCTCGACGACGACGAGAAGCCCTTCCTCGCCGCCGCCGACCTCCTCGGCACCACCTTCTCCGCCCCCTCCCTCGCCACCGGCTTCGGCAGCATGCTCGCCCAGCCCATCATGCGCCGCAGCGCCCCCGACGACGAGGCCGCCGCCAAGCTCACCCGCGAGCAGGCCGAGGACGTCATCAAGGAGTGCATGAAGGTCCTCTACTACCGCGACGCCCGCTCCCTCGACTCGTACAGCATCGCCGTCATCACCAAGGACGGCGTCGAGCTCAAGGAGAACGAGAAGCTGGAGAAGCAGAGCTGGGCCTTTGCCGAGAAGATTAGGGGCTACGGCACGCAGACGGTGTAGCGTCCGCATGGGCATGCGACGGATGGAGGAGGCCGGACCGGCGTTGTACCAATAGACGGAATCCATGATTTTGCTGCACGTGCACTCTGCAAACTGCACGTCCAAGTGTACTATGTGACAGAGACGAGTATGGCCGGCGGTTACGTGGCTCGCAAGGTTGGCGTCGTACGCTGCCCATGTGATGTAGTGTTGCGAGATGAGGGCCAGGTGCTCGGTGTAGCTGTATTGATTCCAAGGTCTGAGCACTTCGGTTGAAGGTCAGATGAATCGTTGCTCAAGCGTGTTTCTTCGTAAATCATCATGCTGGTTACAAAACATGCAAGCACCTCATCCGACCGACCCCTAAGCCAAATATCGAAAGCACCCCGAAACACACCGACGCTATGCGAAGCCAACGCAACCCAGCCCAAAAAGCACATGTAACCAACGAAAGCGCCTCAAGCGTGTCCCTTGGTGACCAGCACAACCTCCCCGGCGCCATCAATCCAGGAAACACACGCCGACTTGACCGTCCGCTCCGTCGCGACATGGAGCAGCAGGTAGATGTGCCTTGCGACGCAGCCGAAGCTCCAGAACCGGATCCATTGCCACCCCTCCTCCCGCACGCAGCGGCTGCCCCAGCCGGCGAAACCGTCGGTGATGTAGTTGTACAGGAACCCCCACATGCGCCGGACGAGGCCCGGGTCCCAGCCCGCGCAGTCGAGGAGCCAGTACCCGCGCTCGAAGGGTCGGAGGGGCCGGTGGCAGGTGACCGAGGCGAGGCGGCGGGGGAGGCCGAAGGAGCGCATGAGGAGGTGCATGTTGGGCGTGACCAGATCGTCAGGGGTGAGGGTGGCCGCAGAGGTGTTGGGCCCGGGGGCTTGGATCTCAAGCAGCGAGAGGAAGGCGGCGTTTGCTGGGTCGCGGAGGGTCAAGGGGTAGAGAGGGGTTTGAGAGCTGGGTGATTCTGGGCCCGTGTCGCTTGAGCTCCGGGTGAGAAGACGGGCTGATGAGGATTTGGCCCGCTTGCTTGGGAGAGGGTCCGATCCTGCCCTTGCGTGATGCGCATGATGCCTCTTTAGAGGACGCAGGGGTCTCTCCTCGACAGTCGCGTCTTCGAGGATGGTATCTTCTATGATGCTGTCTTCCGTTTCCTCGGTCCTGGCTTCGGAACTTGGTAAGACGTGTTGTCTGGCTAGCGGAGGGGTTGCTGTGATGCACATGTCGCTTCTCCTGGACTGCGGCATGTCTGTCGGGGCCGCCGTGGGTGGCGCGTCGCTAGAAGTTGCAGGAATGACTAGGTCCACGTCCACCTCGATGTGCTCTGCTTGTCCGTTTCGCTGTGATGATGGCGGCAGCAAGGGCGAGCTCATTACTAGGGTTGGAATATTGCCTGATACGCGGTTCCGTGGCATTGCCGCGCCACGGCGAACAGGACTCACCCCCCCTGAAGAAGTGGATAGGGATGAGTTCTCCATCAGGCCGAGGAAGTGCTCCATGGTTCGGCTGGGAGATGACAGTTCCGGGAGGCGAAGGTCGTTCCAGGGCATCGAGTCCTGGACAGTACTCGGCGGCGCCACCCACGAGTCCTCCTCGTCTGCTGGTGGACTGGTGGGCTGGGCGCTGGTGGGGGATGACGAGTGGTACGGCTCCCCCCGAGGCAGAGATACCAGTTTGGGGGAGTTTGCATTGTCCCAGGCGCCTTCGAAGGAGAGCTGTGCCGAGTCGAGAGAGGCGCCAAAGGATCCATGTGCCTGTTCTTCATGATATGGCGGCTCTGGCACACTCTGGTCTTGCTGTGAACTCGGGGGGTCTCGTGCGGCAAGGGATGTGCGCGTCGCGGGCTCGAACGCGAGATAGGCATTGGCCAGTGCCCTGTAGACGACATCATCCTTGCTCATGGACGGTGCCGAGATGTGTACCAGAATTTCGACATCGTCGGCGGTGGTTGTGCGGGCCGTGTCGGCCATGGCCCGGTGCTGGAGAAGCACGTCGTCAGGACGATGTTGGGTGACCGCGCTGATGCGACTGGGAAGAGGCGCACATTTCTAAGAAAAACCTCGCAAACGACTGCTCAAAACCAATGTGAAGTATACGTTCGGAAGGCAGCGAGAAGTTGGCGTATATGTGAGTTCCTTGCGCCTGTATGGCAGGCAGCAGAGTCAATATTGAGGGAAGTCGTCCAGGTGATCGATCCGGTGCCACTCGATCAGTGCTGTACTCGGTAAGGTAAGTACCTTGCAGTCAGCGAGAAGTACCTTTCATGCCTGCTTGGACTGCGGGGCAAGCTATCGTGCCCCACAGTCGGTACATTCCATTCCGGTGACAGATGCGCCATAGCAGGTTGCTGATGTTCGATTCCCATCTGTCGTGATGATGACTGGCCATTCTGGGGGACTTGATGGTGGAAACACGATGAACTTCCATTCCCAATTCCGTCGCAGAAAAAGGAATTATGATCTGTAGCACAGTCTGCCAGGGGACCTTGGCAGTCTGGTACCGATTGGCGACTTATGGCCAGCTTAAACCAATGACATTCGTCCAAAGGAGCAATGGTCTTCTGTCGTGTCACTGGATGCCACGATGGATACCTTGAGGTACTCCCACCGCCATTGGTGGAGTCGAGATATCCGAGCATGCGCCTCCAACCCCCAGATCTGGTGGTGACAGTGAAGCATCGGGGCTCGGCGTGGTGCACTGGTAGGTCCTACCTACCTACCTACCTACAGGTAAGGTAGGAACCTACTGAGGGGCCTGCCTCGCCTTCTGAAGTTCGGAGTCAGCAACCCAAGATTGTGGTCCCGCTAGCAGCAGTGGGGGGTAAAGATGAGGGGAGGCGAGGGGAGATTGCTGTAGAAATACCTTGTCCCGCCGGCGCTTTGGCGCGTGGCTCGGCGTATCTGTACTTACCCCTGCGCGACCGTCCAGTGGCCTGGCCCGTAGAGAAACGTGCTGCCAACCCCAGATTCGCAGATCTCGAGAGAAGACCACGACGACGACTTCTCCACGACCTCTTCACGACCTCTTCCCAATTCCTCCCCCTCACCTCCCCGCCGCCCCATCCTCACCACCACCAGCCGCCATCATGTCCGAGAAGAAGGTCGCCACCTCCAAAGAGGCCACTGCGCCCGCCACCCAGCAGCCGGCCCGCGATCTCGGCCGCGTCCTCGTCATCGGCGGCAATGGCTTCCTGGGCCACCACGTCGTGAACCAGATCGTCGACGACCCTCTCTGGAAGGCCTCGGCCGTCTCCGTCATCGACCTCAAGTGCGACCGCAACCGCCGCCCCGACGCCGACCGCGTCGCCTACCACGAGGCCGACATCTCCGACGCCGACCGCCTCCTGTCCATCTTCGAGGACGTCAAGCCCGACGTCGTCATCCACACCGCCAGCCCGGCACCCCACGCCGCCGCCGCCGTCGCCAACGACCTCTTCAAGAAGGTCAACGTCGACGGCACCGCCGCCGTCATCCGCGCCTGCCAGCAGACCGGCGTCACCGCCCTCGTCTACACCAGCTCCGCCAGCGTCATCAGCGACAACAAGAGCGACCTGATCAACGCCGACGAGCGCTGGCCCCTCATCCGCGGCGACGCCCAGACCGAGTACTACACCGAGACCAAGGTCAGCCTTCTTCCTCTCTCTCTCTCTCTCTCTCTCTCTCTCTCTCTCTCTCTCTCTCCCTCATGCCCAGCTCCGCAAGACTGACAGGACCCCGCAGGCCGAAGCCGAGCAGCTCGTCCTCGCCGCCAACCGCCAGGACGACTCGAAGCTCCTCACGACGGCCATCCGCCCGGCCGGCATCTTCGGCGAGGGCGACACCATGGCCACCCTCCAGCTCATCCGCATCCACCGCCAGAACCGCACGGGCTTCCAGATCGGCGACGGCGACAACCTCTTCGACTTCACCCACGTCGCCAACATTGCCCACGCCCACCTCCTCGCCGCGCGCCTCCTCCTCGTCTCCTCCCGCGCCCCGACCGTGCCCCTCGACCACGAGCGCGTCGACGGCGAGGCCTTCATCGTCACCAACGACGCCCCCATCTTCTTCTGGGACTTTGCCCGCGCCGTCTGGCGCGCCGCCGGCAGCGACAAGGGCACCGCCCACGTCTGGGCCATCCCCCGCGAGATCGGCCTCGTCATGGGCTTCGCCTCCGAGGTCGTCTTCCACATCCTCGGCAAGACCCCCACCTTCACCCGCCAGCGCTGCGTCTACAGCTGCATGACCCGCTACTACAACATCACCAAGGCCAAGCGCGTCCTCGGCTACAGGCCCGTCGTGAGCCTCGACGACGGCATCAAGCGCGGCGTCAAGTGGTTCCTCGACCAGGAGGCCGCCGGCACCATCCAGAGGGTGGTCTGATGCGGGTGGCCTGAAGCACAACGGGTGCGAGATGCAGAAAAGGGGGGGTGGCGGGGAAGTTTAGGATGGCAGGATTTGCGCCCGCGTCCCATGTTGTTATACCCCATTCGACAAGATGTGGTCGGTACATAATAATCTACTCATAACGACTCTCTTTTGCCCTTGAGGAAACACGCGTGCCAGTGTGCGACACCAGCCAGACGGGGAACGGACGGGGTCCCGAGCCAACCGACTGACCAGCCATCTCGATTGCGGATCTACCTCCCGTGCGGGTGCTATACTGCTTGCCGAGACGCCCCAGGATCTCTTCGCGTCAGAACCCCCCCCTCTCCCTCTGCGCACCGGCTGGCGCTCAACCCCCGCCCCTCAACTAGCGCGCTACAGGGCACCGGCCGGCCAGCAAACCTCCCCCTCCGCAACTGCCCGCCTCCCCACCTCGAAACATCCGTCCGCCCCAAGCAGACCAGCGCAATGGACACCAGTAAACGGCAGCCGCCGTCCCCTCTACTCCCCTGTGCGAAACCAAAACAAAGTGAAATGGAGAAGGAGAAGAAAAAAGAGAAGAAAAAAAGAACCACCAAGCCTGCCTCCGTCCCCAGGCCTGCGCGGATCTATCCCAATTGCAGAGCCTGGTCCCCGATGGGAGGCTATATCAAATGAAAGCAAGCGATCTTCCTGCATTGCCCACCCAAACCCTTGTCAGGTCTTCCTTCGATGGGGGCAAGCCAGCATGGACCGATCGCCTGTGAATCGAGGTGTAACGCAAACGGGGAAACCACAAAGTGAAGAGAAAAAAAAAGAGAAAAAATCATCATGCCGCCATGTCGTCAATGTGTGTGAGTGTGTGTGTGTGTGTGTGTGTATGTGGGCGCGCGGGAAGCAGTGGAAAGCAGATTTGGTTGTGGAAAAAGGGCAGGTCTTTTTTGGTTGTCCATGAATGGAGACAAGGCTCTGAACGCCGCCACTTATGCATGTGAATAGAGAGCATCTCATACGAGAAGCCCAGAGCATCGGCTCTCGGAGGGGTGTGCGCAAAAACGCTGACGGGACCTGTTGCCGTCTAACGTGCCCCTCCACCCCAAAAGTCTTCCTCTTCGGACTCAGTTCGAAACGTCGTTCAAGTGACTGATCACCCTGAAAGCTCAGATATTGCCGCCGACCCCAACACCGTTCGGCCTCCCCCAGCCCGAGTTGCGCCATTCCCTCTTGGGTCCACCCTCGGTCTGCTCGAGCTGCGAGTCCGATGTCTCATACTGGTTCCCTTGGCCTCCATACGGCGAGGGGTGTCCGGAATCACCAGGGCCCCGCCACACCTGCGGAGGAGTGGCCGGGTTGGGCGTGTTGTTGAAGGGCACAGGCGGATCCATCACCGGGCGAACACTGCTGGCCTGCTTATAGACGCCGGGATCCGTGTCGACTCGCGTTGGTGGTGGGCGAGACGAGTTGTCTTGACGGTTGTGGATCTCGCCCACGTCCCCTCCGTAGCCGGAAGGCTTCTGGCCCATGCGATCTTGGTAACGCTTCAAGATTTCTTTCGTAGAGAGATCGGCGTTGCCCCCAGCAATGACGAAAGGATCGTCCATAAGCCCCATGACTTCGTCGGGTACCTAGACAAGCTGTTAGAAAATGTCCTGCTAGATCCGGTGAGACACAACTTACCAGGCACATCTCTTCAATGTGGCTGATCAGATCCTCCACACCCACAATGGCAAACATCGGATCGCTGTCCAGGGCTAGCGCCTTGGTGTTCGTGTATAGAATGTTCGGCGCGATAACGGTCGAGAGGTTCTTGATGTCCATCCTAGAGCCAACCTCCTCATCGACCTGGTGGAAGGATCCTGCCCATTTCAAAAAGCAGAATAAGATCTCCATGCTGTCACGATGAGCCTTGGGTAGGAGACAACAAGACAGATGCAGACAGTTCCTCCTCTTCGTTTCATCTGTAATCTTGGAGATGGTCAACCAGAGGCGGTAGAGCTTGTGTGTGAGGAGGGGGTCTGGAAGCTCGCGGAGGTAGCGTTTGAGCAGAGCAGCGATCTGGACGACGGGTTGCTCTGTGAGGTTGATGCTGTCGCAACCGTCTCTGTCAATTCTTTCGACAAGGTCTGACAGCTTCTTGATGTTCCCGTTCTTTCGGAACACGCCCTCTACGGAGAGATCCATGCCCTTCATGGCTCTGATAATGTCGTCAACAACGGCGGGATTTTGAGCGCTCCAGGACCGACGCCGTCTGTTGATTCGGCGCCATCCTTTTCGATGATGAGCTCGAGCGGCACGCCAAAAATGCCCTTTTTCTTGACGGCCTTGGATCGATCGTTCTTGAACGCTTTGCCGATGTTCTTCCAGAAAGTTGCAGGTTTCTTTGACTCGATGAAGCTCAGAAGCTCGTCCATGGTAAAGTCATTCTCGACATGAGGCGCCATCAGTAGTACGGCGAGATGGCGTACGTTGAAGTACTCCAATGCTGAGAGTTCCGAAAAGAACCTCCTTCCTCCTCGTGATGGGTCACCCATGCGGTTGTCCACCTGCCGCCCTGTCGACTGGGACCTCTGGTGCCCCATGAAGGGCTCTGTCGCGGGAGATCGGAATAAGTCTTGGCGGTTGGGTTGATATTGCTCCTTGACTTGCTCGGCAGCAACGATACGCGGAATGTCATCGAGAGTGAGTGCGTCCTGATGTCCAAACATCCTCTCGTTGGTGCTCTCGTCGCCGATGGCCATGTCCTCAGGGATCTGCCCTCCGGGTCCGCCTAGCGCACCGCCATTCGAGGCTTGGAGGTCATTACCATCTAGGTCCATCACTCGCGAGGTCCGTGCCTTTCGAATGCTGTTTGACAAGTGCTTGTCCAGGCGGGTACTTCTCAGACGGCGGACATCGTTGAGTGTGTTCTCGTAGGACGATTCTCGTTGATGCTCTCGCGCATCGCCGGCGTACGACTTTGACCGACTGTCTGAGGTGAGATGTGGAGCTTCTGCACCTCCCTGTACCAGGGAGCCATCACCGAGGACGTATCCGTTCATCGTGGTGTCGTCGTCCTGTTGGGGCAAGGCGCCGTTACTCTTCAAAATATCGAGCAGCCTCGCGAGCGCCACTTTAAGGAGGAAGACGTATTGCTGCAGCTTTGAAACGCGCTGAAAGGGTTGCATGTCCTCAGAGTTGGCGCCGGTGCAGTTGCCGCAGTATATGCTCTGGTCGAATTGAACCTTGCGTCCTCAAGCTTCCGGCCCAGCTCTGTCTCGCACCTTGCGCACTTGACGCAAGCAATATGCCATCGCTTGTCCACATTCTGGGCACACTCGTCTTCGACGGATCTACCGCAGAGGGCGCAGTGGTCCGAATCCTTGGCTGATAACTTTGAAGTTCCAGTCATAACCTGGAGGGACCTATCATCGGCCTTGATGGCCTCCAGGTCGCTGAGGTCGTCCAAGAACTGATAAATGCCATCAAGGCTGTTAGACTCACGCTCGAGCCGCAAGGCACCTTGAAGGCAAATTCGAATGAGAAGCTTGAGGTAGTGAGCGAGACCGGTGACCAAGGAGAGCAGTTCTTGAGTGACGCCCAACTTTCTGGCCCCGGTATCCTGGGTTTTCGACAGCAGGGAAAAGAAAGAAACAATCTTTTTGCAGAGCAGCTTGGCCTCACGACCGTACGACAGACCTGGTCGTTCAATGTTAGCTGCGATCCAGGAAGATTTGGGGTGTGTCACGTCAACCCTACCCTTGATTTCGACTTGCTTCATGGTGGTGTCCAGCCTGTCAGCAGCCGAGAAGAGAACCTCGACGTGGCAAATGAATCTCTTTGCGACCAGGACGCCATCCACATACGCCCCGTTGCTGACATGAAGCAGCATGTCCGAGATGCACGCAGCTGACGACTCCTCAAAGGTGGAGAGGACGCTCCAGATGCGGTACACCTTTTCTTCCATCTGCTCCTCCCTATCCCGGATGTTGTCCCGCACGACAGGATCGTCGGTATCCATCGGCACATCTGCCTTTTCAGACGAAGAAGACAGCCGCACGTTCCAGAATTTGTGGATCATGTAGCACTCGGGATGCCAGTGCTGATTCTGACCATTTCGGAAGATCTCGACAAACTGTTTGAGGATGGCGGTTTGACAGCCGTTGCATTGTTGGGCGAACTGTGTTGAGTAGTGGTAGTGGCAATAAACGTTGCCGTCGTGCTCGTAATAGCTGTCTTGTGCGCCGAAGACGGTCGGACAGAGGGAACAAGTGAAGTGATCCACGTGGTACTTGCGATCGAGGGCCGTGATGTACGAACCGCGGAGGGCACCTCCACACTGGTGGCATAGTAGACCGAGTCGTCGGAAGTAGTCGGTCTCACAAAGCGGGTATTGGCCTTCGCCGTTCTCCTCGTCGGCGGGGAAAAACTTCGATGCTACGATTTGGCCGCAGTCCTGGCAAAGCGGGCTTCTGTCAGTATACAATAATGATGATAGCAGTGGTGAAAGGGCTTGTGGTGGTGTTGGTGCAGGCTGCTGAGGCTGGGCGCTTACTCGGCACTTGAAGCAGTCCAAGTGAAAGGTTCCGTCCAGTGCCCGAACGAATTGACCGGTCAAGGGTTCGCCACACTTCTTGCACACCCTCTGCTGGCCACTGGCCGATCGTCCGCTACGTTGCCTCGACCTGTTCCTCTCGCCGCTCGGTCTCGATCTGGTGTCGTCGGGGTCTCGTGCTCGGTCAGTTCGATCGGTTCGGTCGGGCCTGTCGTTCATGCCGGGTGTTTTGGGCCCTGGGGATTCTGTGATGTGGTTGTGGTAGCTGTTGTCAGGAGTCTTGCGCCCACCATTCTGCCAGGTCCTATTGTCCATGGGGTAGCCAGGAGCCATGACGGGAGGGTGGCCGTGGAATCGGTCGTCAGCCGACCCATTGTCGTGAGCTGACGCCATCGCGCCAGCAAAGTAGAGCATTCGTAGCATGACACACTTCGCGCCAACGAGACTACTTCTTGATGGCTCGTCAGCCAAGGGCGTCGGACGAGGGGTTCGTGGGACGAATCTCGGTCGGTGTCGGCATCAGCTTGGGCTTCGCCTGCCAAGCCTTCGATGGTGAGGAGGGGCTGGTTGTGGTTTGAAGTCGTGTAGGGACGAAAATCGCGTGGTTGAATTGATAGAATACCTTCGAGGTGGTGCGAAGGAGAGGTTGTGAAGGGGCAGTCGCGTGACGGCCCAAGGAATGAGAGTCGGGTTGCGAATGCCAGATTGAGGGAGTTGGAGTTGGGTCGAAGGTGGTGAAGTAACGCGGTAGCCGGTAGGTCGGTCGGTCGGTCGGTCGATATTGCTCTGGTCCAGCCGACATGAAACTCCAGGGTTCCAGGTGAAAAGATGTTGCTCAGTGCAAATGAGCGTGAAGTCGATCGAAGCAGGTGATTGAGCGCTTCAGTGCCAACAGCCAACAGCCAGTGGAGGTAGAGGTAAGGAGGGTCAGGCAGAGGTGGTTTGAAGGTCCTGGCTGTGGTTCAGGGAGATTTGTTAGTTGGCGGGACGGGGGAAGCAACACCAAGGAAAGTCGACCCCCCAGGAGAGGCGGATCGGGCAGACGGGGTACGGCAGACAGTGTGGGTACGTACCGAAATGCACAAGGCAGTGCCAGTGCCAGCGCCAGTGTCAGTGCCAGTTCCAGTGAGTCCAGTGAGCGACGAGTGTGTCCGGTGCAGTTATGTGTGCTACTCCTCTTCTAGGCGCTAAGTGGACGATCGCACTCTGCTGGTGCGCCTCAGGGATGGGCTTGGGACGAGTGGCTCATTCGACTGAAATCCACCGGGACGTTCCTTGGTCCCTGGTGCCCTGTGCAATGCTGGGCAGGGTAATGATGAAATGGGACTCGGCCGGGCACTGCTGGCCTGGCTGAAAGAATAGACAGAATCGTGAAGGATGTCGAGTGCACGACTCGGGGAGCATCGAGCGAGGGGGCGGTCAAGGCGGTGTACTGCTAGTGGTCCCGATCATGCATCTGTCGGCAATGAGAAAGAGGAGCGATGCGTTGTTATGGAGAGCTGGCTTGGGTTTTTTTTTTCTGTTGCCGCTGCTTTCTTCAGCATGGGCCGTTGCTACGTCTCCATTGTCTTGGTCTGTGGTCGCAGGCATGCATTGCTGCAGAGGCGGAGCGAGATGCTATTTCCAGGGTCAACGACTGGTGGTGATACATGTGCTCAGTCAGTACTTGGTGCTTGGCATTTACTAGGTTGTGGCGCTACACCCGCTTGCCAGGTGGGCGCGGCACTCAGTATCACGTGATCGAGACACGGGCCGGTCATCACCCATGTCTCTCTTGCTTGAGACGACCCACAAATAACGCAGATTGGTCCACCTCATCTCATCTCATCTCATCTCATCGGGGCTCTTGTAATATCACCATGTTCAGATTCTTTGTGATGACGAAGCTGTAGCGAACCAGGATTTCCTCCAGCACTGAGCGTGAACCATGTTCTGCTGTTCAATGTATCTAATACTCATGTCACTGAGCACTATCAGAGGCGAGCTGCACGTTTTGACTGCAACGTGCTTGAACTGTACATTTCCTGTTGGTTCTCTCTATCTGCCCTCAAATCCTATTCGACATGTTGCTCGTCGTTGCTCGCCCTCCACCCATACACCAAGGACTATTCATCTACCATCAACAAGGCCAGAAACTCTCTGCGTCTACTGTCTTGCTTCGCCACCTTCTGCTCTCAGCAGATGCGGGGTACCGTACTCTGGTTACAATCAAGTCTTATAGCTCGCTTGCCCCCAAAGTCACACAATCGCCTCAACGCCTGAGAACCTCTCCTTCCCCCAAAAGAATTGCAGGAAATCTCCTCTTGCTTCAGATTTAAACTAAAACCACACTCCAAAGATCATTTCACGTCGACCCTAGGAAAGTAAATTCCGAAGCGAGGGGCTGGTGCTAGCGCCGGCCGGTCTCGGTGGCTCGCTGGGCCTCATCGTGGGTGCGCTCAGCGGGCCGGGTCCTTCACGTGCGTCACGTCCAAGGAGGCCATCTCGCGATGTAGGCGGGCTGCCGTGAGGATTGACGAAGGGAGACCTCTGCCCTATCAAGCCCTGCGAGAATGTGTCTGGGCCACGGGGTGGTACAGGCCCCCCGTTGGGTATCGGGTGCCCTGGGTGCCCGTGGTGGAAGGTATGCATGTATGGTGGGTGAGGCATTGCAGGATGGCCCTCAACACGTCTTGGGGAAGGCGGAAGACCATTGTGCATTGGCTGCACATGATGTCCGTTGGTCGTCGGGGGTGGGATGGGTGGCCCTGGTGGGATCGCCATCGGGGGCGGACGCAACGAAGAGAGGTTGCCGAGAGCAGAAGGTTGGAGACTCGGAGGACCTCCGTTGATCTGTCGAGGGGGCGACCCGTGCTGCGTTGGCGGTCGACTGTGCCATTCCGGGTACCTCGGTCCCGGTGCTCCAAATGGCATAGCAGGCCCGGAATGGGGCTGATGAGCATGGGCCGCCGTCGGCGTGACAGGCAGCGGCGCTGTCGGAGAGCCGTGCTGAGATGCCGCTGTCGGAACAGGCCCAGGGCCGGCCCACTGGTATGGAGGTAAACTCTGTCTGCTGGGCTCCGCCACGGGCAAAGGCGGACTTCTCACCAGCGGCGCTGCAAGCTGAGCAGGTATCAGAGGCAATGCAGGAGGAAAGCGGTGGCCCAGATCGCCAACCGGAGACTGTTCCTTCGGAGGGTGGGAGTTGGGCTTCCGCCGCGCCTTGCGACACTTGTGGCACTGAAACTTTCGTTGCTCGATGAACTTTTGTGCCTCTGCGCCGAGCGTGCCAAAATGTCCATTCGCCAACTCTTTCTCGTCCGAGCTCTCAATCGGCCACCATTTGGGACTCACATCGACACCGCATGTGATGCAAACCTTCTCCCCACTCTTCTGGGCTGGCGGCGAGGATTCAAGTGTATGAAGACCATTGAGGGCCGACGTCGTTGTTGAGCCACGGCGCTGCGTGACAGGAGGGGCTGTGCTGGCTTTGGCAGCGCTCGCGATGAGATTGGCCTTCCGGACAGTCCCTGTTAAGGTGAGGTCGGCCTGCTTGCAACTCTGCACGTAGAGCTGGAGCGCATTTTGGCCGTTGTCGTTCACGATGTCGTGCATACGGTGAACAATCGTCTTGATCGGGACATGATCTGGACACCAGACAGTTGCCGACATTGCACCGCTTTCACCATTGATTGTAACGATATTGTGCTGGTCGCGTCGAGAGCCTTTGACAGGGCTAATATCGAAGCCGAGGAGGTATCCCTCGAGCCGGGCACATTCAACATGTACTGACGGCAATGTTAGCACCTTTGTCTCGCATCCGAGAACGCAGCCGAGCTTACCAGAGGCCTTGCAGTGGTGGCAAGAGACGCAAGCGCCGGTCTGTGTGTTGCAAATTCGGCACACCTCGCTGTATCTTCCTCGTGGAATTGACGAGATACCCTCCGCAGGACCCAACGCTTTGGCGGTGCCGAACTTGATCTCAGGAGTCCATATCGCGCAGGTAATATGGACCCAATTGTTGTCGAAAGTTCGCTTCAGAGGCTCTCTTGGATTCACAGGGCGGTGAGTCTCTTCCTGTTTCTTGCGGTAGTAATCAGCGGCTTTTTGGGCCTGCTCTCGTTCGAGGCGTTCGCGCTCTTTCTCCTTCTCAGACCTCTTCTTGTGGGTCGACACAACCTTGGGAGGCCCGACGAAATCATGCTCCCTGACATCCACAGGGCAAAGCACGCACTTGTATTGCTGTGGGCCGGTCAGTAAAAGATAGATCCCCTCTCGGGGAGCCGAGACTTACGGTTGAGACTTGAGGGTTCTTGTCGTTCATGCACATGTCGCAAGTCCATTTACCCGTGATACGGTTGTCGGTTACTCCGTAGCAGTTGCGGTGCACAGTCATGCGGCATTCTTTGCAAGAAAGATGCTGGTCTCCCAAAGGCTCGAGCTGGTCGCAGATTGCGCAAGGCATGACTCTCGCCTTCGGGATTTCGGGTACGGGCGGCGGGGCAGGGGTGGCTGGTTTGTCGGCCACCAGCTTCTCTCTCTTCTTTGGCGGGGGCTGAGTGGCGCTCGAGTCCGAGGCAGCAGGGTCAATGTCTCTTTCAGGCATGCCCTTAAGCTTCTTTCGCGGCGGTTCGCCGGTGTTTGCGCCGTGGCTGGCTGTCGGCGCCAGACTCGTAGTGTTGGCAGGCTCAGGCGTAACATGCGTGAAGAGCGAGTCGTTGGCAGACATGAGCTCCTTGAGAAACTCCTCATCCTGCTTCTTCTTCCAAGCCTTGCCGCCAGCCTGCGTGACCTTCCGGGCAACTTCCTCCAAGTCCTCCCATTGAATAGCGTAACGGCGCCAGAGCTCCGCGCAACGGCGACAGAGCGCCTGGACAGCCTGGACACCCTTGTCTTTTTGGCTGTTCTTACCACCGTTATCAACAGCACTGGTGGCATGAATTGGGGCCCTCCGCCATTGCCGCGAATTTTTGGTGTGACAAAACTTGCACACGAATGATTTCCTTTGCGTGTCGGCCTTCTCGACATCGTATGCGGAGTCGTCTGCGTCGTCGGCAATATCGTCCTGGAGCTTGGTAGCAGCGGCTTCTGCCCTTTTGAGCTCCTTCTTCGCGGCGCGGTTCTGAAAGTTGCCCCAAATCTGTTTCCCAGCCTTGGTTTTCTTCCACAGATAATAATAGCGAACAATCATGCCGTAAGGCACAGTCTTGACGTGTCGCGTGACCAATTGCAGTTCGGAGCCGTACTTGCCCACCGCTTCCTCGAACTTGCGCTGCTCGGCAGCGCTGAGTTCGGGCTCTTTGTAGGCTTTCTTCTCGGTGGCTGCGAGATCATCCAGAGCCCGCTCCTCGGAGTAGTTGTTGTGAAAGTATGCTTGCGAGGCAACATCAAGCATGTTGGTGGTTTTGGCACGAGGGGGGAGGCGCGGTGCCATCTTTTCGGCCTTGGCCATATACTTGTCGACTTTGGCGTCGGCGGCGGCGTCATCCTCGTGTGTGGAAGCGGGCGCGAAAAGAAGGGTAGCGGTCGAATTCTTGTCGTTCTCGTCGTAGTCTTCGCCTCGAGCGACATAGCCGGCAGGCTCGTCTTGGAACCACTTGGGTAACTTCTCTCGACGGGCCTTCTCTGCTTCATAATTGGCGAAAGCCTCTTTGGTCATCTTGGAATCTTTCTTTCCACTCTTCTTAACCTCTAGCGGCTTCATGTACTGAACAGGTTGGCCAGGCCAGGGAAGGACTGTCGCTTGGTGTCGTGGCCCTATGCGTGTACTGGCACGAGGGTAGATCCGATCGTCAAAGTCGAGCGCGTCCTCGGGCTTGCAGTGGATTCCCAGATAGCGCCAAGGCCAAAGACTAGCCTGATGGATCTGCTCCTCGGTGGCATGCGGATGGCTGTTGTCGTCGTCGGCGGGGCTTGTCCGACCAGTATCGGCACCTTGCATCTCATCATCGTCGTCGTCGTACACCTCGTCCTCTTCGGCATCGCCATGGGGGTCCGCGTGGCTGGGTGTGTGGCGGGCCTCGAGCTTCCGCTCCTGTGCGCGGCTGCAAGCGGCGCAGGACCAGGCGAAACCTCGTGACGGCTTCTTGAGCAGCGGCGGTCTGACGCAGTTCATGTGGTACGTCTGCTTGCACACAGCACAATCGACCGAGTCGTTGCTGATCCCTGTCAGTCATGTCGCTGGCGAGCTCCAAGCGCCCTTGCCCTGAAATGAGACCACTTACCTGGCGCAGTACCCAATGCACCGCTTGCACAACTTGACGGCGCTAGTGAGCTCCTTGCCACGACCCTGCTCCACAATAACGAACTTCCAGCACTCGTCGAGCACTTTTTTGACTTTTTCGGGTACGTTCACGATCTTGCCAGTGGGAATCAGGTCGTAGTTCTTCTGGATGTAGCGGTCGTACAGCTTCTCGAACCAGAAGGAGTCGGGCGTCTTCTTGTACTCGTGCAAGTGAGGAATCTCGGCCTTGTGCCGGATCGTGCACTTGCCGCGCAGTGCGGTCAAGGGGCTGATGTCAGAATGCATCGTCGCCCAAACATGGCGGGTGTCGTTGCCCTTGGGCTTCCCCATGTCTTTCTGCCGATAAAACCAATTGAGCCTGAGGGCATCGACAGGTTTGGACTTGTCATTTTGCGCATGCAGGAACTCCATGATGCGCCCCAAATAGTAGGGCTCACCAGCTGGTTCGCAGACCAGATACACCGTGTCTGCGTCGCGTTAGCTCATGTTGCCTCTGCGCGTGGGGATGGCCGGGCGGCCGGGTGGGTTTGGGTTGGGGGTGTGGGTGGTGGGTGGGTGGTGGGTGGTGTGGTGGTTTGTCTTACCGTTTTGCCTCAGGACCGTGCCGTCATCTGCCACTAGGGCGCCATCCTTGGGGAATGCCTCGCAGTTGGCAAAAGTCAGCATGTTGGAGCTGGGAAAGGCCTTTTGAGGCACGCCTTCCCCTGACGTCGCAGCAGGCCGCTTGGAGGTTCCGATGGCGGTCGATGAGGATGAGACCGAGGCGGCCTGTGACGCTGAAGCGGATGCCGACGACTGTGCAGCCGCCTTGCGCTTCTTGGAGGGCTGCGCGGGATTCGAGGGATTTGACGTTGTCGCCGGCGCAGCAGATGGATTGACTGGTGTTGCATCCTTGGTGGTGGACTGCGAAGCGCCAGACTTGCCATCGTCGCCTGGCGCGACTTTGCGGGATGAGCCGTTGGACCTCGATGCTTCCTGGGCTGACTGCGCAGGCAGGAGGGAGAGACGCGACTTTTTCGACTCACCATCCTTCTTGTCGGGATAGTAGTCAAACATGTCGACGTCCATGTCCTTGTCCTCTGCGTAGTTGATGCGCGATGTGCCGTTGCGGTTGCGCGACCGTGTGCCGTAGCCCGAGGCTGTGTCGAGGGCGGCATCTTTTGCGGACGGGTCCGAGCCAGACGACATGGACTTGGCCATGGGCTGCGAGGCACCAGGCGTGAGTTCCGCGCCCGGTTCAGCAAGGTCGATCCGCGGATTAGAAGCGGACGGTTGGCTGGTGGATGAGGTGGAAGGGAGGGTGGTGGCCGGTGAACCTTGCGCGACGGAGTCGGAAGGGCCTGGCGCGGCAGGAGTCGCGCTGCCAGACTGGTCCGCCGACGCGGAAGGGCTCACATTGGATGACTTGGGAGGCATGATGTCTATGGGCTGGGCTCGGACGCGCCAGAAGGCAAATGCGTGAGACCTCAGCTACTATCGAGGCCCTTCCCGCAAAGAAGATGATGTGCGAGAGGGCCAACGAGCCAGAACTGGTCACGAGAATCGGCAAACACCTTGATCCATGAAGGATGGCAGATGAGCCTGGTCGCCCTGTCGTGAGGACCGAGGTCGCTGTCCGACGATGGGGCAGCCGCAGAAAAGATCCGGCTGAGTCCTGGAGGGTGGCCAGAGGGTGCGGTATCCAAGGAAGGTGAGCGACGCGTGAGATGGATATCGAGTTGAGCCCACCAGAGGGGAGGGGGGGTGGGTGAGAGGTCGGTCCTTGGAACGGGAGTGATGGCCGATCGATATTGGCACCGAGGCGTGTGGCGTGCGTGGTGAAGGAGGGAAGACGGGGTTGGATGAGGGGCCTTGGGGCGAGGGCAGGCGGTCTGGATGAAGCAAGATGTCCAAATGCCTCGCGATATGAAGCCCGGTGGTAGGAAGGGATGTGTCTAGGAGGGAAAGAAGAGGAAGAAGTTCAGCGAGAGAGGATGGGTCCGGCTTTCCCAGGCAAGTGGAAGGAAGGAAACGTCGAAGGTCCCGTCCGGGCCTGGCAGGGGACTCCTTCTGGTGCTAATGGGGCTGCGTCAGGTACCGCGCTAGTGCGGACTGAGTTTCCTCTACATCTGCCAGATGTGCACTCTGGGGGCGATGCCTGGTACCGAGAACCTTGTCTGGGCATGCGGGCTACGGGGATCCACCCCTGGCGTCTTTGTACCCGCGCATGCTCATCGCTCTTGCACTTGCACTTGGGTCGCTCGTCTGGGCTCTCTCTCTTCTGGCCGGCCCATGGCCCAAGGCCCACGGCCCATACCGTGGACAGGCAGCGCTTCTCTCATCACCCTCCCCAAACCGTGACCGATCGTGGGCGTGGGCGTGGGCATGGGCGCGGGCGTTGGTCATCTTTGCACGCTCCATTTCCCGTGCCTTCGACAAGCACACCCTCCTTCTTCTGACCTCACCCCAACCGTCATGGGCGCCCGAACGACGTGCCCCCGGCCCTCGTCCTCCTCCGCCTCCTCCTCGTCCTGTCCCTCACTCTCGCGCACCACCCGATGCATCCAACTAAGACCTGCTACGGCTTAGATCGCTGTGGACATGTCGACGTACCTTCCCTGAAGACCAACTGAGTACACCAAGTGCTTCGTGGCGCCTCGCCCACCATCCCGATCGAAGAAGCTGGTGACGGGACCCCCGTGTCCTGTATCCGGCCTGTGGGAGTCCCCAGACCAGGGGACCGCCAGGCTTACCAGGCCCAGGCACTTCATTCCACTGGCATCCATGGATGACGCCCAAGGCCCGGACGGCGCACGCGCAAATCGAGTCTTGGTGCTGTGGCGGCCGACAGGGATGTGGCCCGCATCGCCCTTCTCTTCCCAGTACCCACGCTTGTCGTCGACTTCACCTGATGCATGTCGTAGTCGACCCGTCCACGACCGGCCACCGGCCTCCACGACACATCGGCTCGATTCCATTTCTCCGATGCCTTGCCTCGTCATCTGAGTGCGGTGTACAGACTCGTGCGTTTGTGGGAGAGCGGTGTCTTGATTTCCTTTTCGTCCGAGTCGAGCCATCCCCCTCCCCCTTCCCCATCGCGCCGTATCGTGTCGATCCGCCTCTTTTTGTTCATCTCCCTTGGCACCCTTGCCGCGCACCATCGCACCACCTATTCCAGAGCTTTCCCCCAATTCCCCATTCCCGTTATATACCATCCTATTTCGTCACCTATCGGCCGCCGCCTGCTCATCACCCCCTTGGCACGTCAAGCGGAAGGCAAAGTACCTCACCTAAATAACTACAGCCAGACGCTCATTTGTCTGAACCCCGACGGCTTTCTGGCGCATGTAGAGCGTGTGTACCGACTCGCCCACTTTCTGAGGGACGCCTCGCTCGTCAGACCCTGGCCTGGCCCAGGAATGTGCCCCGATCTGTGCTGAACCCTCGGCACGACACCTTGAGGCGCCTGGGAGGGATTTGGGGCTTTTTTGGCATGTCGTGAATCTTCTCGCTGGCAACCAACACCCACCCGCCATCTCACCCAAAAATTCAAGGGCAGCGCGAGCTCGCTGTCGAGTGGGCGCTCTGCAGGCCCCATTGTGGCCCGCTCATCGACCGCCACTTCATCTGCCTTTTTGGCGATGTCCACCCCCCCCTCCCCTTCTCTCCTCGAGCTTGGACCCCAATATCGAGCGATTGAACGAGACAGACGTTCGGTTGAAACAGCACCAGGACCACCCCCATTCTCAAGCGATTTCGCCTCAACAGACATCTCTCCTGCACTCCCACACTGTCCTTCGCAGAAGACCTATACAGGTCTTTCGGATTTTACGTCTATGTGCATGACATGATATTCGGATTCGGGGCGGCGACGAAATGTTTCCCTAGCACCGGCCGGCAGCCGCCCTCCACGCGAGGTGTGCATACCCTCTTGGCACCCTGTCGCCCTTTTACCGACCCCAATCACAGTCAGCAAAAAACATTGTCATCCATCCGCGTCGGTGGCCAGCCCGGCCTCGAGACTTTGAAGTGCAATTTCGCCCGGGTGAGGTATTCGCCTGCCGTCTCATACTGGATTCAACCTTTCTCGTCGACCGTCTGCTGACTATCTGGCGATGCCTCGACACGGCCATGGCGCTGATGACTCTAGGAAGAGTTTACATTACTCGGTGCTTGACCCAACTAACAGACGTCGCCCAGTCATGCGGGGGCTGGTGCTACGCGTCAGGCGTCATGCATCGCCTCACTACAACAAAATAGTCCCATGTTCCTTAGCTGGCTACGTTACTGCATGGAGTCTCTCCAATAGTTTGAGGGGCTCGTCACGAAGAACCTAGGATCACCGTGTTTAAGAGAATTGGACCGCGACCAGGTGGTTAGCACAGTGAGTGGCAGGTAGGCAGGACAGGCCATGCTCCCCGTTGTTTCAGAGGTCAAACCGGACCAAAAGTGGGCCCTCAACGACTACCACCTCCGAGCATCTCCAGTGAAGGCAGGCTACACTATTTCTTTCCTCCTTTTGCCGTCGATCTCGGGAAGGGGAGAGGCAGGGCGAACAACACGTCACGGATTGGGCATTCATCTTGCCGCTTCCTACCGGCTCGACGAGGCAAACCTGACAGGCTGGCGGCCTCGCTGAGCTTGTTCACCCTGGCCAATAATCGCACGTCATTGGAACGATTGGGTGGGCTCAACCCGGTCAAGGTAGATGTACCTCGGGGCCTTGTTGCTGTGCTGTGTTCGGGCGGCCGAAGACAAATGGGCGGCGCAGGCGGGCGGGAAAGGGGTGCAACTGGGCGTATCCCCAGGAGCAGTTCGCTTCTCTCCGCACATCCCACACAGGCTCGCACAACACTGCTGGTCTCATGTCATCGGGCTTAGCGACCACGTCCCAGACTAGTCCAAGGGTGGGTTGTGCGACCTCAAGCTGTGGGCCTCAGATATCGACGAACTCTCGTCCCTCCTCTTGCGAGGGCTTTGTCGATCATGCAGCCGGGGTCGCTTCTGACACAATGACATGCTGGCGACCGAATGCTTGTTCGCGTTGTCATCAAGTCGTCTTTCGGTTGTGTGGTACATGAGGCACCGCGAGGAGTTCGCGAAGCTGGAGAAGAGGGTGAATGACGGGCTTTTTTAGCATAGTCGCTTGATCGTCCAATAAGGCTGGGCGTAATCACATCCCATGTTGGGCCGGTGTGCGTCTGACTCTCCCCCCGATCAGCCTCTCAGTAATGGGGTCCCGTCGCGTGCATCAGAGGCATAGTGCAGAAAATCGCAGTCAAGGGGTTTCAAGGCAATCTGTCTTGCATGTTCGGCATCGATGATGGGAGGGCGAAGGCGTAAGAGCCCGCTGCGCTGGTACCCAGTCTCGACGGTGCATGGGGGCAAAGAGAATTAGACCGAAGGTGGGTGGCGATGAATGAAGGGACCCCCTCTCCCACGGGACGCCAACACAGCCGGTATCAACGGGACGGATGGAGAAAAAAAGGCAGCAGAAAAGGGCGCTCGCGCACAAGGGCGGGTGGCTGGCTGGCATTCAATAACCCATCCGGCCATCCATCCATCCATCCCGTGATGGGGGTGGCTCGGCGGGATCGTAGCTAAGCCGTCACCACGACCGCGCGCCTGGGCCATTCGCCTTCCGGCCTCGCAGTCAGACGGGTCTGACACCGATCCGCTACCAAGGTGGTGTGCTAATTGTCGGTCAATTTAGGCGCGTCGGGGACTTTGAGGACCTCGACTGGCGACGTCTCATATCACGTCCGGCTACTTGGCCCGGCATCGACAAAACAATGGATACTCCGTCATGGGAGGGCAGAAGGAGAAGGTGAAGAAGACTCAAATACCGGTCCAATAGTTCTGCGGGGCGTCGGACGGTGAGGGGTGTCGTGACGTGTTTTCTCGTTGTTCGGGTGGGCTGGAATCAGGGACAGATCTGCCCCCTTCGTTGTCCATTTCCGATGCGATGGGCCGACCGGCGGGGGTGGGCATAGGGGGGAGTCACTCGTCCGGCCACTAGGCCGCGAGATGGGGTGCGTCCTCGTTACATGCGCGGCTGCATCGGCGTGGCTCGTGGCGACGAAGGTCAACAAAAGAAGGGCGTAAGAAGATTTCGTCCAAGTCTGTGTCATCTGTCGGCGATGACAGATGGAACCGGGCGGCAAGGGCACTCGTCGGCCGCGCAAGGGCGCGAGAGTCATGTGTGCGATTTGGCGGGCTGTCGAGAGGTGTCGTTCAAAAACGCGGACGATGGGGGTTGGGGGTGAGGAGGTGAGGAGCCTATCCACGTCTTACCAAGCCCAGCGGGCGACGTCAATCCCTGTCTGGGGACAGGGTCCATCGCAGGGCAGCCTGTGCCTGTGATTCGGGTTCCTCTCACATGGGCCCTGGCCCTGCCCTGCCTGCACAAGGCGGGCTCGGTGGTGGTGCTGTGAGGTACCTAGCTAGGTACGCGGTGGGATGGCGGCCTGGTAGCCTGGCGTGGTCTGGAGGCTGCTGCAGCAGCAGCACCGGGACGGTTCGGTCGTGCCTCCCAGGGCTGCAACGCCGGAGGTCATGCCCGCTGCCTGCCAGCGCTGTCGCGCTGCATCACGCGAAAGAAGGGGGTAGGCGCGGGCGACGTATGAGCGAATGGAGGGCAGCAAGACCAAGGGGAAGGGCCAAAGGGGAAGGAAGGGATGAGGAGGGAGTGGAGCTAGTACTTTCCCATGTTGCCATCCTGTCCGGTCCTGCCCCCCATCGATCCAAACCCCGGCACGCAGCAGGGCAGCCTCTGTACCCTTTGCGCCTGCTCGTGCGGGAGGAGTACCTGGACGAGGGACACATGCCACGGCACCCGCAGGTTCCTGCCAACGCCACGCGCTATGCCTGCGCGGGCAATCAGGGCCCGGCGGGGTTCCGATTTTGGGCTAGGTCTCCATCACGGTCACGTGATAGCGCGTGAGTGGGCCCCCTTGCATTGCCCGTTCGACTGTTGCCTCGACGCGGCTCCTTCGAGACACAGATGGACCAGGCCGGGCAATGCAGCGTCGTCAGAGTTTCTTGTGCTTCTGCTCTTTCACTTGTTTCCCTATTTCCTTGGCATATGCGCATCGTCGAATTCTCACTCTGGCCTTATGGCTTGTTTATCAATTAACTAGATCTGCTCACCATGGCCCATAACGGCATCTGGCACAAAACGTCCGTCCAGGCCGCGCAGGAGACGAAACAAACGTACACACCCTCAACCGTATCTGGCCGGAAACGAACCCACTCCGATGTCGAGCAGTTGGGGTTCTCACGTTCAGCTCCCACAAGCCATTTGATTCCAGCCCGTCGCTCCGCCAGCCTCCCTATCGGTCCTCCGCGACTCTCCGCCAGCCCCATCTCGTCTCTCGGAGTGGCCAATGATAGCACCCGAGGGTTCTCCGAGTACTCGCAGCGCAGGACCATACAGGCGACCCCTTCCTCCTCCATAGACCCGTTGCTCTCCCTGGCACACTCCGCTTATGATCTCCCCAGTCCGCTTGTCCAGAATTTCCTCAGGCTTGGCATTAGGAGCATCTACCCCTGGCAGAAGGCATGCCTGCTTGGGCCTGGTCTTCTCAGCGGCGATAGAAACCTTGTGTACAGCGCGCCCACGGGAGGCGGCAAGTCGCTGGTGGCTGATGTGCTCATGCTCAAGCGGGTTCTCGAGGAGAAGGATGCCAAGGCCATCCTGGTGCTTCCCTACGTCGCTCTGGTGCAGGAGAAGGTCCGTTGGTTACGCAACATAGTGGATGGCCTGACCAAGGTGAATCATATCCCCCCCGTAGACGATGCGGACAGGCTCTGGCGAAGGCGGGCGGACGAGAACACTGTGCGTGTTGTTGGTTTCTTTGGCGGCGGCAAGGTTCAGTCGACCTGGGCCGATTTCGACATTGGAGTCTGCACAATTGAGAAGGTAACTGGGCATTCGTGGACCCGTGGCCAGCATCATGTCTGACGTGCGTAGGCGAACGCCATGATCAACACAGCTATCGACGATTGCTCGATCAAGCACCTTAAGATCATGGTTTTGGATGAATTGCACATGATTGACGACGATCATCGGGGGTATCTCATGGAATTAATGGCTACGAAGCTCATCACTCTCCCTCAGCCCATACAAATCATCGGCATGAGTGCGACTCTCTCCGTGAGTTGCCTCAGCTCTTCCTCGAGCAAGTAGGGCCAAAGGCTAATTGACTTCAGAACATCAAATTGCTGTCGACCTGGCTTGAGGCGCATTCCTACGAGACCAAGTACCGTCCCGTGCCTGTTGAAGAACACCTCGTCTATGAAAGCCACGTATATCCCGCTTCCACCACGAGCGAGCTGCTCAAGACGGCAGACCAGCTCAATAACGCTCAGCGGTCCACGCAGTCTGGGGCCACGGCTACGAGGCGCATTGAACCATCAACCCATCGAGAGTTCAAAGACCCAGTGGTCAATGCCGTCATCTCTCTGGCGAACGAGACCGCCAGAGCGGGCTATGGCGTGCTGGTCTTTGCAGGGAGTCGTGGTGCCTGTGAGACGGATGCCAAGCACATTGCGCGAGTGTTACCCCCACCGAACGAAGTCGAGGCCACCGTTCTTGATAAGAGAGTCGATCTGCTTGCCGAGCTGCGAAGCCTAAGCACAGGTCTCGACCCAGCTCTAGGAGAAACCATACCCTCGGGGGTCGCCTTTCATCGTGGGTTCTAATGGCCGTGCCTCCGCACCGCGTCTTGACTAAATTTTCACAGATGTTGGTCAACGTCGAACCGTGCTCTGCACTTTCACTGACTTTCCTAGGCCGGATTGACGACGGAAGAGCGTGAACTTGTTGCCAAAGCCTATGACACGGGTGTCCTGAAGGTCTGTGTTGCGACGTGCAGTCTCGCTGCCGGGATCAATCTGTAGGTCGCCCTCTGGATGATCTGTTCATGACCCACGCCTGACCTTTGTCAGACCTGCTCGTCGTGTTATCCTACACAATGCCCGTATGGGCCGCGATTTCGTCGGGCCATCCATGCTTCGACAGATGCGAGGCCGCGCCGGGAGGAAAGGCAAAGATGAGGTCGGTGAGACGTACCTCTGTTGTCGGAAAGATGACTTGGAGCAAGTAGTCGATCTGATGCACTCGGAGCTGCCTCAGATAACGAGCTGCCTAAACACTGACAAGCAGCGTATACAGAGGTCAGTCGACTTGATTTTGTGCCGTGGAGATACTGACACGTTGCAGAGCGTTACTAGAAGTCATCGCTATCCGATTAGCCACCAGTCGCGATTCCATCGACGACTACGCCGCGAAGACGCTGCTGGCCAGCGCGGGCGACCTTGAACTCGTTCGAAAGTGTATCGAGAGCAGTCTGGAAAACCTCCTCTCCCTCAAGTTCGTAACGACGGACAGCGTAGGCGGCTATCGCCCAACGAAATTTGGCAAAGCGATCGTGGCATCTGCTTTGGATCCCGACGACGGAACATTTATTCACAAGGAGCTGGAGCGTGCTTTGCGCGCGTTCGTTATGGATGGCGAGATGCACATCCTGTACATGTTTACCCCTGTTCAGGATTACGGCACCAATATTAATTGGCAGGTCTTTCGGAACGAGATGGAGGCGCTCGATGACAGCGGGCACCGCGTCCTCGGGTTCTTGGGTCTCAAGCGTGCTGTGATCAACCGACTGTAGGTGCACGGCAGCCCCGACCCTATGATCGGGCTAACGTATCGTGCTGTTAGGGCGCAGGGTGGCGTGCTCAAGGAGTCGACGCCCGAGGAAAAGGAGATCGTCCGGGTCCATCGTCGATTCTACATGGCACTCCAATTACGAGACTTGTGCAACGAGATGCCGATCCACGTTGTTGCTCGCAAGTATGACGTGCATCGGGGTGCTGTCCAGACACTGTCACAGACCTGCCATGGCTTTGCGGCTGGTATGATCAAATTTTGCGAGCAGATGGACTGGGGGTAGGTCGTGCCCAGTCGGGCTGGGAGCTGAGAAGCCTACTCGCTGACTCCGTCTTGCAGCATCATGTCTGCCGCACTGGACCACTTCTCCGACCGACTGCAAGCAGGCGCCAGGGCAGACCTGCTGGCGCTGGCCAAGATTACCTTTGTCAAGAGCCGAACAGCGTGGGTCTAGTCCACAGCAAGCTGCATTGGCTTTTACGTTCGACTGGCTGACGACAGGCGTAGGCGGATCTTCTGGGAGAATGGGTATCGGAGCGTGGCAGCTGTGGCCAACGCGGATCCGAAGGAACTGACTCCTATCCTCATGCAGGTAAGTCCAACAAACTGCAGGTCCTTTGTGCTTCCACTTCTGACGCCCATCCAAGGCCCAGCCGAGCAAGGTGCGCATCAAGGGCCAAGAGAGCTCCAAGTACGAGGAGAAAATGGTGGCCAAGGCCGAGATTATCTCGAACTCAGCCAACCGACTGTGGCGTAGGCAACAAGCACATGGCCCACAACATAACACCTTGCACTATAGCTGACGCCTCGACAGAAAGAGAGATGCAACGCGACCTCGAGGAGGAAGAGTAGGAGGCGAAGGCTAGTATGTTCGCGAGGCCTTCCAGGCGGGCAAAACATGCGCACGGCAAACAGCAGGGACAGGCGGCTCCCGACCGATTTCCACTCTCGACGCATGCATGCATGCCTCAACGCCCGCTAGTAATTGGTGCGTGGTACCGGACGTTGCTCGCCGCCACTGCAGACCGGTTGGGATGTGACCGAGCACTGATTTCGGATGGACGACAACGGCGCACACCCATGCTTCGTACCCACGAGGTGCACCGACGCCTCGTTTGCTGGAAAAAAGACAGCAGGCAAGGCAAGCTGCTGCTCGGCCCGGTCGCTTGATAGGATACCAACAATCGGGCCATAGTATTCGTCGATTCACAGACTACTGGACAGAAACTCGGATCAGCTCGAAAACAGCGGTAGGCAGCTGACGAGTCGGCTCTCATCGTGGCTTGCCACAGAAGTGCCTTTTGCAGGGTTGTTTGCCTGTGCCCTGTGACACGATACAACGCAGCCCAGCGCGAGTGTGAAGTTTGCTGGCGGCCGCGGCGGCTCCTCCAGCAATACCAGCGGATACCTTTGGCTAATTTATGCCACGGTTACACCGCAGTATGCCTTTGGGCGAAGCAACCTTCCGGCGGCTGGCCTCATCTTCCTATACTCTTTGCCTTCTCTGCCCTGTCGAGGGGTGGGTCACAGGCGGCCGGCCGATGGTCGCGAGGCCTTGCTCTGCCGCATGGAGTATCACAGCCACCAGCTGATAGCACACCATCAAGGCAGCCTCGCCCTGTCCCAATTGGCTCTTCGGCTGCCGCCTGCCTGTCAAGGTCGTGTGGCTGCCTGTGACCTTTTTCTACTAAAGTATCCCTTGACTGCTCTCCTTGTCGATCTACGCCTGTTCCCGTTTCGCGAGCCCATCCACTTGTCTTGTCGTAGCCCATCTTGAAGCCATCGCCGTCCCGACTCATAACCGACCAGCAGCCTACCAACGGCGCAGGTTAGAACCACGCGATCGTCTGCACATCTCAGCCCGGGTTCACGACGATGTATAGCGCCCAAGCCGCCAACGCCGGAGCCAGCAGCTCTATCATCCCGATGGGCCATTATGACCCGACGCTGCACGATGTGATGACGGCACCCACGAGGACTCTGCCCGACGTTGTCGTTCTTGAGCGCGCTCACAGCGACAAAAAGGCAAAAGATGAACCGAATCCTCGAGAGGACCTCTGGCTCTCCTCCTCCGACGGGCGCTACAACTCAGCCATCATCCCGCTCCGGGTCGGGCAGGCACCCAATGTCGAGGTGTTCCATGTTCACAAGGACATCCTGATCAAGGCTGAGTACTTCAGAAAGGCCCTCTGTGGCGGCTTCCGTGAGGCAGAGGCACAGTCGATGGACCTGCCCGAAGAGGATCCTGCCATCTTCCATTTCGTCGTCGCGTTCCTGTATCAGCGCACATTTGTGCCTATCCGGGCTGCCGCCTCGATGTTGCGGTCAGAGAAAAACGGGGGTAAACAGAAAGATGACGGCGAACAGGGCTACGAGTCCCCTTCGAGCTCTTCGGATTCCGAAGACAGCGAAGCTAGCGATCACGGCAACGCTCAAAACACCCATCTCGCGCAGCAGATACGGCGTCGGCAGGACAGGCAGTGGGAGCGCGCACAGCAGAAGCATCTCGGATCACACCGCCCTGGCTGCCCTGCCGCTGCCCCCGCTGCACCGCACCGCCGGGACCGCCGTGCTGGAACTGCGGCGTCCAACGCGCGATCACTGTGGCCCCTCAGATGCTGGTTCCTCCGCCGCCCGCGATGCCTGGCCCTCCAGCCGCCCCGACGACCCGCCGCCGTCACCATCGCAACCGTCATCGCATCCCGACACCTCCCGGCTCGGCGCCTCATGCTACCAACGACGATGTCGCACCGGGGCAGACTTGGGGCGGTTCTGGCGTCGCCGCCGACGAGGAGCAGGGCCGCATCCACGGCGAGGACATGCGGACATGGTACCAGACGTACGCGCTCACCATCGATGTATACATTTGCGCCAACAAGTTCCTGATGAAGGACTTCAAGGCCACCATCCGCCGGCGGTGCGTCGACCTGCTCGAGACGGCCGGCAGCGATGCCGCGACGCCCGACGTGCTGCGCCTGTGCGCCAAGCTCTACGCCGGGGTGCCTGAGTCGGACTATCTGCTCAGGATGGTCTTTGCGCGGATCGGATTCCTGCAGCCGGTGTTTTGGCAGCGGGTTCCGCGGGAGACGAGCGAGTTCCTCGTCGGCCACCCGGAGGTTGCGGCGCTGGTGCTGAGAGAGGCGGCGGTGCGGAGGGAGGAGGACGCCGGGGGCCAGACCCTGCCGAGCATGGAGGTCCCGCCTCCGCCTCAGGGGCCGGCCCCGCCGCACATCTACAGTCTTCCACAAGTCGTCCCGTATCCGGGCGGGAGGGCGCATCACGGGAACCATGGGTTGTGGGATTAGGAGTATGTGTGCGGGACAGGAGGCAAACCGGCGTGTGACGCTTGCTCGGATAAGTGGGATCTGTTTGGTACGGTATTAAGCAATGGGCACTGGAAAAGGTCTTGGGGGCCGATGACTGTCGACGAGTTTGAAGCAAAGGTGCCTGGAAGCTGGTAACGGGTCTCAACTAGGGTTCTGAATCAGGAGTTTAAATAACGGTTTCTATCTCGAGGTATCGTCCTTCACCAAGTGCTTCCACATCACGATGCGCCCGTCCCTTTTCAGTCGATCGAATTGTCTCGCAGCTTGAACAGCTCCCCCAGGACCTCGCCCGTCCTGGCCCGCAGCGCGTTGTGGTACATGGTGTTCGTCTCGTAGACCTTGCATCCCTTGACCGCCGCGGCCGTCTCGCGCGCGAGGCGCGAATCGACGTACATGTCGTCGACGTAGCTGGCGGCGTAGACGGGGACCTCGTTGCGGCGTAGCTGGTCGAGGTCGTAGAGGGCGGGCCAGGCGTCGTGGGCGGCGAGCAGCTCGGCGGCGGGCTTGAGGCGGCGGAGCTCGGGGTAGGTGTCGAGGTGGAAGGGGAAGATCATCTCGCCGGAGAAGTAGAGGGGCGCGTCGTCGTCGTCGTCGCGCGACTCGTCAAGGGATGGCTCGCCGGCGAGCCAGGCGTAGGAGGCGAGGGCGCTGCCGACGCGCTGGGCGGCCCAGCTGGAGGCGACGCCGGGCTTGTGGCAGTAGATGGCCTCGTGGAGGAGGGCGTAGATGGGTTTCGTGTCGAGCGGGTTGTAGCCTTCGAGGGTGGCGAGGGCGGGGCGGTCGAGGAAGCCGAACTGATCGAGGTCGGTCTTGAGCTTCAGGATCAAGGCGTGTACGGCGTCGAGGCCGCCGTGGGAGCCGAAGCCGAGGCCGAGGGTCAGCAGGCGTGGCACGGTGAGGAAGCCGCCGGCGGGGAGAGGCACGGCAGCGCCCTCGTGGGACGTGATGTGGCGGGCGATTTGGCGGACGGTGCGGATGTCTTCGGGATACTTGGCATAGTAGGCTTTGTTGCGTTGGATGACGCGCTCGAAGGTGGCCTCGTAGACCTGGTCCGGGGTCTTGTCGAGCGGGGCGAGGCCGCCGGTTAGGAACACCTCGCGCAGGCCCTGGGGGAAGCGCGAGAGGTAGGTCAGGGCGACGAACCCGCCGAAAGACTGGCCGAAGATAGACCAGGGCTGCTTCTCGGCGGGGTAGCCCTCGGTAAGGCACGCGCGGACGGCCTCGCAGTCGCGGACGATGTTGTCCTGGCGGAAGAGGCGCAGGTAGGCGGCCTGGGCGGCGGGGTCGGCACCGGCTCTTTGGTTAACGGAGGCGGCGGACACGGGCGTGCTGGAACCGACACCACGGTAGTCGAGGAAGAGGACCTGGTAGCCGCGTGTCAAGGCGAGGCGGGTAAGGGGCATGTCCTGGGGCTCGCGGTTGCCAAAGCCGGGGCCGCCCTCGAGGTAGACGAGCCAGGGCTTCTGCTCGGCCTTGGCGGCATCGGCTGGGGACGGGGGCACGATAGGGCGTTCATGCTTGGTGACGCTGCGGCCAAAGAGCTTGAGGGTGCCTGCCGGAGGGTTGGCGTAGTCGGCGGGGACTTCGAAGAAGAGCTCGGAGACTTGGAGTTGGTCTGGTGTGCTGTAAGTTGAGGTTCACGCTACAACAGGGAGGCAGGGTCCGGTACCAGGTAGGACGTGGGATCTTCTGCTCAGCAGCCTCGCGGCGTTGATAACCTTTGATGCCATAACTGCGCGGGGGCTCAAGCCAGGTGGATGTACGGTGATGACAGTGTGAGGCAATGTGGTATCTCAACCCAGGTAGCTTGGATTGAGGGGTTGAGGGGTCTTGTTAACTCGATGTCGATGTTGATGATGATCAGATACGGCCGGTCGATTGAAAATTTCGAATGAAGGCAGTTGATAGGTCTATTCAAATAGCAAACAAGCCGCTACGACCCATTTGAGGACTGTCAAGACTGACGCTGGGCTGGAGGTTGAGGATGTTGCAGCTCTCCTGCCGCCGCTTCACCAGCCTGCCGTGAGGTTGCCAACAGGAGCCCGCTTGCAGCTGCCACCAGCCGGAGCACCCTGCCAGAGCAAAAAGAGCAAGTCGGCCCTCGGTCGGCTTATCGCCGAAGCAGGGTGGATCTCACACGTGACTCGTATCGGTGCAATTAGAAAGCTGCCCTCAGCATCCACACCTTCTGCAAACCAAGACCTACTTCTTCTTCTCCTCTCCCCGTCACCTTCTCCAACACCATCCTTCATGCCTCACACCACGCATTCTGAGCGCGACATCAGCAATGTGATGAACTACATCAACCTGACGCAGACATTGGTTGATTCGTTCCATGCTCTTGCCGATGAGGTCCAGGCTCTGACTGACAGGAAAACCATCCTGGAGCACAAGCTCAGGTTTGCTCATGAACAGGTAAGCGACGACTGCTTCTTTTCTTCATTTGTCAGCCGAGGAAGGGAGCGAGCGAGCGAGAGCCTACTCTCAGCCTGCTCCCCCCTCGCCTGTCGCACCCCTTTACATGATGAACAAACTTAGCTCTAGATCAAGAGTTGCAAGCTGCACCGAAGATCGACAAAAATTTACCAATTCCTGACCTATCCACTCCTGTCACAATTTATCTTCCGACCTGCATCGGCATTAGACAGAAAGCTGACGAGGCCTCCGGGCTGCCTGCCTACAGTACCAACTCCTAGCAGACAAATATGCTCCCACTGCTCCCGACATTGCAGAGACCCTGGCCAAGCTCCAGCTCCAGTCAGACCTGCCCGTAGACGACGCCAATCCTGTCCCCTTGCCCAGACGCAACAGGCTTGATTCGCGCAATCAGCTTGCCCTGCTCATCCGTGACGGTCGCCGAAGCGCCAATCAGCTATCAGCCCTCGTCGAGCCGAGCAAGACGAGCGTCTCCAGCAGAGGCAGTTTGTCGCGTGAGGCTCTGACCGCCACCTCCATGTCGACCGCTCTTGAACAAGACTTCACCATCGAGGGCAAGAAGGGCCAGCTGCAATGCCCCTTCTCGGCGACGGCGACACCCAACCCCGAGATGATGAACGGCGTCGCCGTCGAAGCCCGCTCCGCTGAAGAAGGCTTACAGGACCCAACACCCCATCACTCGGCGGACCCCATCTGCGCGGCCCTGTTAGAGGAAGCCACCTCACAGCCAGCGCAAAGCAACGGCAACGCCGCCAAGTGCCCCATCCGCTACCTAGACCAGCACTCTCCGGAAGAAATCGCCCACTACGTTGAAACGCACAAGCATGAGCTGCCGCGAAGCCACGAGGTGTGTGTCCGCCGCTACCAAAGAAGTGAGGATCAGATTCGAAAGCTTGACGCCAAATACGGCAACCTAGTCAGCATGGTGCAGGGTCTTAGTACGCTCCACAAACCCATGCTACCGACATCACAACAGCAGGAAGAGATTGACAAGGCTTCGAACGAGAGAGTCGAGAACTGGGCTCACGCCGTCACGTCGGATGCGACGGAGGATGTCGAGGAAGCCAATTCGAACCCTCCGGACCAGCCGGCTGACGCTGGTGACGAGCGCCAGAGTCACTTTGACCGTCCGCTGAAGGAAGTTCGCGTGGGCGAGTCCCCTAGTCGGCCTTGGGGCATCTCCGTGCCCGTGTATGAGACGGACAGGTTCGAAGAGGAGGACGGTCCTCCACTTTCGCCGCCGCCCGCACCCGTCGTCATGCCGACCCCTCCGCAGGGTCACCCGATCCCGGCCAAGGGTGGTGGGGGCAAGTGCCCTTTCGACCATACCAAGCTGGCCGCCGTCATGAATGGTCTTGATGCATCTCCACCAGCATATCCCACGACGGATGAGGGCAAGGATCCCGAACCGCAGCAGCTGCCTGCGACGCCCTCTCTGAGACCTGTCACACCGGTCAAGGAGCAAGCACCGTCGTCGCTCCCGAGAAGCACCTTTGCTCCTCAACCGACGTTTCCTCCGCAATCAACCTTCGCACCTCAGCAGCCAACCTTCATCAACACCCCGGCTGAAGCTTTCAAGCCGGGTGGGCCGCAGATGGTCTTCACAGGCCCCGTCTTCATCGGGTATCCCATGGAGCAGGCTATTCAGTTTATGCAGCACTTCCAGGGGCAGCAGCAGTCATGATTTTGCTTTTTTTTTTCGTACTTTCCTTCTCTTTACAGCGTCGGCGTTTCTGGGTTAGCGTTCGTCTCCTTTTCAGACTGTATTGCCTTGAGCGTATGTAATTCACCATGACGTAACGGACGGCCAGGGAGTAGAGAGGCGTGGACACTGAGAGAGCAGGGACACTGGGCGTACCAAGATACCAAATCAACAAGACGAACCGCATACATGAACTTTCTTGAACAAACATGTCTCACCTGTCTATGTTACTGCCTCATTTATCTTGATCATGCGTCGTCTAGAAAGAACAAGCACCTGAAACGCCCGGCCGGTCAAACAGTCAGAGAAGCCCCCGTCTAGTCCCGTCGCCCGTTCCTCCCGTTCCGTCCCTCGTCGACGACGCCAGTCTCCTGGCCGCCTTGCTCGTCGTCGTCGTTGTCGCGATACCGTGCGTCCTCCTCGTTGCCCCAGAGGCTGATGTCGTCCTCGTTCATCAGCGCCGCGACGTCCTCCGGGTCAACGAGCCCGGCCTCGACGTCGGCGTAGTCAAAGTCGCCGTGGCCACGGGCCATGCCGCCGCCGCCCTGCGCGCCGTTGCCGCGGTGATGGTGGTGGTCGTGGTCCGGGTGGTCGTGGTCGTGCTGCTCGAGGGCGAGCTCGGCGGCGCGGGCCATGGTGCGGTGGTAGATGAGCCAGCCGACGGAGAGGCCGACGAGGCCGCCGAGGATCATGGAGGTGTAGTTGATGGCCTTGTCGGCGGTGGTCATGGAGTCGCCCTGCTCGGCGATGAGGGCGAGGCGGGAGCCGATGAAGACGTGGACGAGGAGCTTGGGGCTGCGCGGGTCAGCATTCCTGGGTTCGGAAGGGGACTAGAACAAGAAAGACGAGGGAAGGGGGCCTACCTGGCGATGGCGGTGGCGGCGGCAAAGGCGCCGGGGCGGATGGAGGGGATGGTGGCGAGGAAGCCGTTGGAGATGCTGTAGGGCAGGGGGCAGAAGCGCACGGCGGTGAGCATGCCGAGGCCGTCCTTGCGCAGGACCTGGCCGAGGGCGATGAAGCGCGGGTCGGCGCCGACGAGGCGGTGGACGTAGCCGCTGAAGACGGTGCGGCTGGTGTAGAAGGCGGTCAGGCTGCCGGCGACGGTGGCCGAGGCGACGATGGGGTACGCCAGGGGGAAGCCGTAGACGAAGCCGGCCACGGTGACCGAGGTGCCGTAGCCGATGACGGGGGGGAAGGCCGTGGCGAAGGTGAAGAGCCAGGCGAGAACCCAGCCGCCGGGGAGGGCGCGCCAGCGGTGGGAGATGGGGGCGAGCCAGGAGAAGATGGCGTGGGAGTAGACGAGGAAGAGGATGAGGAGCACGTCGAAGACGACGATGGCGATGCCGAGGGCGACGCGCTGGACGGGCGGCAGCCGGAGGTAGAGGGTCCAGAGGTTGGTCGCCGTCTTGTTGGCGGCGCGGAGGGCGCGCGTGAGGGCCGGGGGCTGGTGGCGGGAGAAGCGTGTGGTCGAGAGGCGTCGTGAGGAGGGAGAGCGACGGGCCCAGGGCGGCGGGGGGTCGGGGGAGGTGAACGAGGGCGAGGGCGAGGGCGAATGTGAATGTGACCCGGGGGAGGCGAGGCGGGGCTCCGGCGATATGGAGAGCGCCTGGGCGGCGGACCAGGCGTCGGGGCCGGTGGCGGGCATGTTTGCGGTTCAGGAGGAGGTTCGGTTCGGGGTTCAAGAGTCGAGGGATCGGGCGAGTCGGCGGCGGCCAGTCAGGTGGGAGAGGGGGGGTGCGGAGGGAGCGCTGGGCGTCGCGAGAGCGTCAATCGAGGGAGAGAATGGCAGAGGCTACCTCGTGGCCATGTTCCGCGGCAATTGAGAGGCGATTGGAGTGCGGTGCGGTGTGTGGTGGCGGAGGGTGGTGATGTCGGATGCGCCGGGGGCCAGCAGGTCGATCGGTAGGCGGGCTAGGCAGTCGTCATGAGTTGGTCAGCATGCGCTGCGCTCTGCTGGGCTGTGCTGTGCCGCCGGGAGGATCGATGGTCCTGGGCGGGGTTGCTGCGATGCTAGAGATGACGGCGCGGGGTTTTGAGGAGATGTCTAGCTATGGATGTGCTTCGGGATCTTGAATTGATCGAAGGGGAAGGGCAATGGTGAGGTAGAAGAAAACGATGATGGTGGTCGAGTTGAGGTGGAGGTTGTCATGGTGGACGTTGGGACACGGCCTCGAACGAAGCTCCCGGCCCTGACGTTACCAGACTCTAGCTCGCCTGAAAGAGGCCTAGATCCGGCGCTGCTTTAGTCATCCTCGCTCCCGCCCTCGGGCGCTGTGCCCCTCGTTGCTCCAGGTACTCGACGGTATGTGTAAAGCAGCGAGAAGCGACCCGCCGAGTTACATTCCCGTCTCACCTTTAGGCAGCCGGCTGTCTGTGGTGTGGGTGCTCAAGAGCTTCAGGAGCTAAAGAGTAATGCCTCTATTTATTTGTCTTGGGTCTTGCCTTCTTATGCCAGTCCTCCGCATGTCACCGTCTCCCGCTCGGCCCCTTGGGCGGATCTCTCACCAGCATCCTCACCTTGCCGTCCCCGATCTCTACCCCCTGGCTCAGAATGTCCACCTCCTCCTTGCTCTCCGCCGGACTCGCCGCCCCGTCGCGGGCGAGGCTCTTGTCGTAGCTCGTCGCGTCGATCCCCAGGATCCCCCCCATGTTGTTCCGGTCCCCCGGCACCGAGAACTCGCGGTATGCGTACCGCCACTCGTTCAGAAAGTTGCGGATCGCCTTGCCCACCTTGTCCTTGCCGCTCTTGCTGTGGTGGCCCGTACCCGTGATCGCGTAGATCGGCCGCCCCTCCTTGTTGTTCTCCACCAGCACCCGCTCCAGGTACTCGACCGCCTCCTCCGGGTGCAGTCCGTGCAGGTCCACGTAGATCTCCAGGCTGTTCGAGTTGGCTCTGTTGCGCTCCTCGTACAGCTCGCGTGCCGCCTCCCGGTGCGCCTTCCGCATGAGGTCGTTCTCGCTCTGCCCGCGCAGGCTGAGCGCCTTGGCTGCACGCGCGTCGTTCCGGTTCCACGCCTGGGCGGCACTGCAGTCGTCAGTCAGCCACGTTCTTGTTGCCTCGTCCTCCTCATCATTATCATCATCAACACCACCACACGTACCTCTGCAGAAACTTGTTCCTCAGGCCGCCGTGCTTGATCGCCTCCTGGCGCGCCTTCAGGTACAGCTTGTTGGCCCTCTCGCCCGTTTCCAGCCACGGGATGTGCTTCGGGCTCTGGATCGCCTGCGCCGCCAGGCTGTTCTCCCCGTTGCGGATGCTGGTCGAGCTCCCGTTGCGCCCAATCTTCTTCAGATCCTGCCGCAGCACCGCGGGCGCCGGTGACGGCGACATCTTGACAATCTCCGCGAGCGAGCTCGGTGCGGCAAAGTTTTCCTTGTGACCGTGGCCACCCCGCTTGCCGTGGTGCTTCTTCGGCTGCTTCGATGCCGCAGAGCCCAGGGAGGGGAAGGCGTCCGCGTCGTCCAGCGATGGGGCCGTGGCCGCCACCTCCCGAGGCTGCTGATGGCGGCTGCCGGGTCGTGACCTGGACCTGGGGCTCTCTCCCGGTTGGAACGGCTTGAGGCCCGGGGGCGGCGTGATCCCCACGAACGGGTAGCCCCCGTTGGTGTAGCCTGGAGCCGGCTCGGGGGTGCCCGGCTGGAGTAGTGGGAAGGAGTTGTAGTCTGAGACTTGTATGCTGGCCTGCTTCGTCGGAGGCGTACTGGCGCCGTCGAGGGCGAGCTTGTTCATCAGATAGGCCGGGTCGTGAGAGAATATGCACGTGTCGCCAGCCAGGCAGTTGCCCATGACCCAGTATCTGCAATGATTGTCAGTCTGGGCGTCAACAGATGAGCCGCGCGTCAGTCACTTACTTGCACAGATGGTTGCTCAGGTCATGGCTGAACCTGCAGTCGGACCGCAAGCACTGCCCCGTAGACATGTAAAACTTGCAGATGACCCCCGACCTTTGCTGGCCGGCGGGTGTGGACGGCCGCCCCTCTGTGGCCATGGACTTGCCAATGACGATGGACTTGGTCTCCTCCGCTTGCAGGCTCGCGAACGATCCGTCCTGCGCCTGGCTCTCCATGATGGCGACGATGGCGGCGCTCAAGTCGTAGCCGTGCACGGCCAGGGCGGCCTCGATCTCGTCGTCGGTCCGCGACTGTCCCAGTATGGAGCGCAGCATGTCGTAGGGAGACATGTCGGTCTGCTGCGACGTCAGAGAGGAGAACTCGGGGGCGGCGGCGTTGAGCCCGCTGGAGGTGCCGACGGACGACGTGACGCTGACGGCGTCGTCGGCCACGAGCCACTCGACATTCTCCGTCTGGTAGTCGCCGAACGTCTCGGCGGACGGCGTCGGGTCGTTGGCGAACTCGTACGCGTTGAGGTTGGGGCTGTGAGGAATGGCGGGCGTGGCGAAGGCGAGTCTCGGAGAGGGCCTCGGGGAGGAGAAGGGCGAGGCGGCCGAGGACTTGCTGCGGCCGAAGCTGGAGGGGACGAAGCCCGGGGGCGCGAGAGGGCTGACGCCGAGGCGAGGCGAGCTCGACAGCGGCGTGCTGCTGTTGGCGCGCCAGGAGGCGGGCGAGGGGCGTCGGAGGATGGTCTGTCGGATGGGAGGCGGTGAGGCGGCGCTGGCGCCTCCGTCACGGTATCGCCACAATGCATCGAGGATGGCGTGCTCGAGGGCCGCGTCTCTCAGGTTGGTCTCCTTGACGAGGAGGTCTTCGAGCCTGTCGGTTTTATCTTCGTCTTCGAGGGTCGCATCTTGGAGGATGGGGAGGCAGATCTCATAGTGCTCGTCGGAGACCATGATGGGCGCGTCGCGGGCGGGCCAAGGGGGATCGCGCCGCTCGAGGAGGTGGAGGAGGTTGTCGTGTCTCGGGGTTCGGAGGACGAGGAGAAGGCAACGCAGGTAGGAATGGCGGATAGGAGGAGGGAAGAGTAGGTGTACTGTTGATCGAGTGGTAGCTCCGATTCGAAGTGGAGACAGGGACGTTGCGTATCCGTCTTAGGGGGGGTCGTAGTCGTTCGTAGTGGGAAAACAGTCGCAGGTGCTCTCTGGAAAACGAAGCAAGGCTGGGGTTTGGGTCGCGGCGTTAGCAAGAGGACAGACAGCCTACGTCAGCTCCTGCAGGATGCACCTATGAACCGTACATGGCAGCAGGGGGCGCGACGTACTCGCGATGCGTAGGGAGGGGGGGGGNNNGAGAAAGGGAAAGGGACAGGTGGTTCCATTCCACTCGAGGACGATCGGAGGGGAGGGAAGGGCGACAGCTGGGGGGTTCCTGGTTGGTTGGCAGGTGGTTAGGTGGGTAGGGAGTGAGTGAGTGAGTGAGGGGGGGGGGGGCTAGTCGAGGTCTAGCACGGTTGATAGTCGGGAGGGTGCTTATCAAGGCCTATGGGGGATGTGGTACTGAGGTCCCCGCCAGTGGGTGTCAGCGTGCCGACGAGCGTAATGGAGTCGAGGTCGAGTAGGGACCCGGAAAGGTAAGTCGAGGTAAGGTAAGGTTCGGTACGGTACGTACATGCGCACGAGTCCGTCGGAGATTGAGCAGGTTTGGAGATTTGATGGAAAGATTGGCGGCGCGAGTGACAGAGCGAACAACAGACGCCGGGGCGTCCCGTCACCTGGTCGGACTGGTCGTGGGCGTCCGGTCCCCTTTGCTGTTGAGTAGCGCCTGGATGGGTGGCACAGCACTTGACACCTTGGCTGGATGAATGGGTGGGTGATGGGTGAAAGGGTGAACGGGTGGGATGGACTGGTTGGCTGGGCCTTAGCAGCAGGGGCCGGTGCTGTGACCAGCAGGGGCTTGGTGCTGTGACCAGCAGGGACCAGTCGCTGTCGCTGTTGAGTGCTTGTGGTCCTGGCACAGACAGCCACAGCTGCCAGGTGTTGACGGCGGTCGACTAATCGGGTTAGGGCACTCGCCGCTATTTCTCCAGCTCGGCAGGCGAGAGTGCTCTAAACGGACAGATGTGCACATTGTGCACAAGCGCCCTACATTTGCATTCCAACCGTTTCCTCCCGCCGTTTCGCGGCAAGACACGCCCTTCCAAGGGGCAACCCCCCCGGTGCTGAAGCAGCCCCCAACCCCGCATTGGCTCCTCCGATAGCGTCTCCCCCGGCATCAATCCCCCCAACGGTGCGATGCTGAGCGCTGTAAATCCCTTTCTGCACCATCCCCTTCTCCTGTTCACTGTCACGACTCCATGCAAGGCTCCCTTTCGCGTGACGATCTCCCCTAATCCCTACAACATGCTTCCCACGATACCATCCTCTTCAATCTGAGATGGCGTCAGATGCCAGGCGCATTCCCCGGCTGCCCGCCTGCAAGCAATGCTCGCAAAAGAAAATCAGGGTACGTTCTGCTGCTGGCGTCTCACTTCCGGTCCCCGCCGCGATCCTGACGGACGCGCATCTTCCAGTGTGATAGCAACAGGCCCAAGTGCCAATTGTGTTCCCGCAATGGTAGCGACTGCGTCATCCTAGACTCGGTCAGCCAGGAATGGATCTCTCGAGCGTGAGTTGGCCGTCATCCCCACGAAGCAGCCGGCGCATCACTGACACGGTGCCTCCAGATACATCGACGAGCTTGAGAGGCTAGAGCAGGGCCTGGCTGCGGGCGACGGGTCGGGGCATGGGCAACGCAATGGCAACGCTTCTGACGAAACACCGACGGCGTTCAGTCCTGAGCAAGTGCCCACCGTCCTCTCCATGGCAAGCTCGTCAACGGTGACTCGGGGCGGAGGGCTGCAGTGGGTGTCCCTCTCATTGTCACCAGCTCGATCATCTCTAACCACAACCACAGCTTCATCTCTCTCCTGTTCTCGGACGCTGACTGGAGACGATCCAACGCAGATCTGTTGCGCTCGCTGGCGCGGGCGCCACGCGCTCCTGACACGCCCATCGAGGCCTGCCCCCTTCCCCCAGCCTCTGTCGTTCAAGGCCTGTTCGAGAGATAGTATGCTACTACTCCTGCTGGGTTGATCAAGGTGATGATGATGCTGACAGCGTCCAGCCTTGATTGGTCCCATATTCTGAGCCCCTTTCTCCTCCGCCAAGAAATTTGGGACCTCTTCGAGCGGGTCTTCACCGCAGCCGGAGAACCGCTCGACGCCTCTTCCCATGATCTATTCAGAACGTTCATAATATGTGCGATATCCTCAGTCATACCCTATCGAAATGGAGCACATCCTCAACACCCAGAAGGATACTACGGTGCTGCTTTGTTGCATCTCGACTCATACTTCCTGACACGAGGCCTGGCCTCGATCCAGGACCTGCTTCTCATCGGGCGATTCGGCGTCTATCATCATATTGGTACGCCAAACTTCGATGGTCGTCATGAGAATTGATTGTTCGACCTTCTGCTGACCGGAGCAACCGCAGGCACTTCCATCTGGGATCTTATCCGTCTAGCTGGTCGACTCTGTGCCGAACAAGGACTCCAGTGCGGTGACGGCGAGACGGGGGACTTGTTGCACGACCAACAAAGACGTCGCGTGTTTTGGCAATTCTACCTCATCGACAGATATAGCTCGACCACGCTGGATCGTCCCTTCGCCATCGATGACCGTAGTATAGAAGTCAAGTTTCCCGTCGAGGCCGACGACGAGGACCTCACTGTCGCCAAATCGACCTTTCGCAGTCTGGACGCATTTCAAGATGCTCATAGGCCGACCACTCCCAATGAGATGACCATATTCTTGTTCTGCGTCAGGCTTAGACAGATCTCGTCCCGGATCCACGTCGAGCTCTCAAGACTGAGACAGGATCCGACAATTTCAGCACAACCGCATCTTGCCGTTGGCCGCATCTGTACCGCTCTCAACCGACTCCTTAAAAGCCTCGCTTCTTGGCGGGATAGCGCACCCACCATTCAAAATCCACGCTGCCTTTACGAGTCGCAGGAGTGGTTCGATCTTCTTCACTCCAGGGAAAGGATTGGTCTTCTGCGGAGAGCAGTCGACCTCGTCCCCAAGGCAGGTGGCGCACCTCCACGGCACATACTGGCCCTGTTTCTCAGCACCGCCCTCCAAACGATAAGTGACTACTCAACCTTGTCCAAGAAGAGGACTCAGATAGTACACACCAGGGCCTATTTCCACATGTTATTTACCGTGGGGCTTTCCGTCATGTACTGCACCTCTGTGTCTTCCAACCTCTCACACGAAAACCTCTTGCAAGTTTCACGTGGTTTACAGGTCTGCGAGTCAACCTTGGTCAACATGACTGAGCAACTTCGCGACGCACACAGCTACGTGACTGTGTTCGAAGCCCTTCATCGCCACGTTTCACGAAAGGTCCAACGGGCCCTGGCCGGTAACATCGACGGCACAGACCTGGCGCAGCGGCATAACGAAGCCCCCGCCATCCAGGCATTGCCTGCTTCGATGACCTCTTCATTGGGGTTCTATCAATCTCAAGAGCGACAACCAGCACTGCAGAGGAAGAACGCAGACTACCAAGTCTCGGCCGCGGATGCCTCGACATTTACACAAGACTGGAATGCCACCATGGGAGGAACAGGACTCGGCACGTCTGTCAATGTGTTCAACGATAATTACCCAGCAGACGCGAATAACGGATATGACTTGCGTGGGGATATGCCAGACGCCAACATACCCGGCGAAGGCCTTCTGGAATGGGCGTTTATGAACGACGAGTCCATCTGGAACATGGACATGATGCTGGGAGAGTACGTCTACGGAGACCCTACCAACTCTGGCTTGTTTGACGGGGTCGACTTCTTGAGCCATTGATTCCCTCGCTGGGTCTGTTGAACTACAAAATCTCACATTGAAGTTAACAGGATGTATCGTCCCTTACGTGTTCTTACATGTTATCTATCTCATGGCGCCGTGACGCCCGTGGCAAACTCGAACAACTTCTGCGCCGCCACCAGACCTGTCTGCATCTGGGTCTCCCCTGTTGCCGCGCCGACGTGCGGCGTACTCGCAACGCCCAGCTCCCAGAGTCCCCCGTACCTTTCTCTGCTCGGCGGCTCCTGCTCGTGACAGTCGAGACCCGCGCCCCAGATCAGCTTCTCATTCAGCGCCGTCTCCAGGTCTGACTCGTTGACGATCCCGCCACGAGCGGTGTTGATCACGATTGCCGTCCTCTTCATGTTGCGCATCTGCTCGATTCCAATCAAGCCCTTCGTTTGCGGTGTCAGGGGCATGTGCACCGTTATCACGTCCGACGAGGTCAGCACTTCTTCCACAGACTGGGCCCGGGTGTGGGGGATATCAGCCCACGCATCCACGGGCAGGAAGGGATCGTAGGCCACGACGTCCGCCTCGAACGCGCCGCGGAAGATGCTGGCGACGCACTTGCCGATGTTGCCCATGCCCAGGATGCCGATCGTCTTGCGGTGCAGCAGGATGCCGGAGCACTTCTCCTTGGGGACCAGGATGCCGGACGTCTGCCTCGTGATGATGGTGCCGACCTGGCGCGCCACGGCCGTGGTGAGCGTCAGCACAAGCTCGGCCACGGCGCGCGCGTTGACGCCGGGCGTGTTGAGGATGGGGATGCCGCGCGCCGCGCACGCCTCGGCGTCGATCTTGTCGATGCCGACGCCCTGCTTGCCGATGGCGCGGAGGTTCGGGCACGAGTGGATGTCGTCGGCCGTGAGCCTCGAGCCCCTGGCGAGCAGGTACTCGGCCTGTCGCCACCTGCCGTGCTCGGGGTGGCCCCGCGTGATGGCGTTGAAGTGCTTCTTGGCGTAGACGTGTACCTCGGGGTGGAAGTCGTCCAAGAGATAGACGGTGGGCTTGCTGGCCCCGCTCGGCAGCTCCTCGACTGGAGAGTCTGAAATGCGTCCCGGCGCCATGTTCGTTTGGGCTGTTATTTGGGAAAGGAAAGGGGCTAGGTGGACAAGGAGCTCTTCAGGAGGACTGGAAGATTGATGGGGCTTTCACGGGCAAATCTGGGGTCAGAGGACAATTATCTATGCTTGAACACATCTCCGTGTGATGGCCTAAAAAGATGTGCATCTGCCGGGAGTTTGTCGATCGTCCATCGCGGTCTTACGCTTCTGCGGACCTGGGCCGGGAGGTTTCCGAAGCATCTGTCTCGCCTGAACGTTGGCGGAGATCGTCCGGCGGACCTCTCGGATTCCGTCCGACCCCACCGAACCCCCTGCTACGGGGCTCGTCCGACGCCCCACAGGCATCCAGTGCCCTGCTGGTGCAAACCGAGGTTCTGTTGCGGGGATGACATCTGGGGTCGGCACCTGGTCCGGTATGTCGACTTGCATGGTTCGTGCTAGGAAAATAAGCAGTTTAGCAGAAGGGGGCAACATCTGGCGGCCGGCCACCAGGGAATATATTCTCGGCACAAAAAATAGATGCGAGAACAACCCATTCCAGGTATTCGCTGGTTGTCGCCCACCCAACTACTCATCCGGCCCTCGAAAAGTCGGCTGTGGCGGTTGCGGGTCGATGAACGGTAGACGAAGCGAAGCTCTCGTGATCTTTCACGATGAAGGAAAAGGGGACGGTTGGTCCCGCTATGCCGAGGCGCGGTGTTTCGCTGAATGGAACGACTTTTCTCCCCATCATGAATTGACTGCTTTTCATTGAGGGGACCAGTTGCTGGACGTGCCGGATACAAGGCGCTGAATCGAGTTGGCAAGTTTCAATGCCCCAGTGTTCATGGGTGTCGTTGCGAATACGCAACGCAGTATCTACGAACCTCTGGCTTCATTCTCGCCCGACCCATTCGTACACCACTCGCACGGGGGCTACCTCTTCTCCTCTCCTTACTAAAAATTTCGCGACACGGTATCGTTTGCCATCGATGTTGGAAAAACCCCAGACCTGATCCGCTCTCCAACCCGCCCTCTCGTTGAAGACATTGACCGTGATGTGCCCGGGTTGTCCTGCCTGGTCCTCCTCCGACCACCCCTCAAGCAGATAAGGATCTAATGGCTCACCAGACAGGCTCAGGGGGTTCGTTGTCTTAAGGTCCAGCCAGTTGCTGCGGACGTGCTGGGCGCCAAACATGACGGACCCGTGGATGTTCTCGACTCCGTCCAGCTTGTGGCTTTCGTCCTCGCCCTTGATCCCGCCTGTGGCTGTCTGTTGGATGGAAATGATTGTGAATCCATCTTCGTCTTGCGTCTGCGACAGCTTGCCAGTGATAGTCGCATAGGAGACGGCCTTGCGGATGATCCACGGCATGCCCTGGAGGGCAAGAGATGGGCTCAAGTCATCGGAAAGTGTCTTGCTCTGTTGATGCGACCTGGCATGTCAGCATAATCGCCCCGTACTGGTAAGTTCGAGAATCAACTGGCAAGTGTCACCTACCATGCGCCACGTCCCGTTGAGGTTCCGTATAGTGATCTGTGGTGGTGCTGCCATTGCTCTGGTACGGGTGAGCAACTTGTATGGCCCAATAAAGATCCTAACATGAACGATTGGTTGATTTGTTATGAACTAAAAATGACCCGTGCACGGTTCACGGCAGCCAAGAATCCAGTATACAGAGCGACCAAGGTCGAGGAGTGTCTACTCCATGGTCATGCAGCGCTGTCTCGGTAGGTATCTATACAGAGGCGAGCAGGCCGGCAGCACCAAGCTTGACGACACTGTAACTTCAACGTCTCTCATTTTCCCATCCGTTCTGCTGTCAGTCACGCGTCCTCGGGGTTAGGTGTCCTCGTCATGTTCTCATCCAACGGCATGCCAAGAATGACACCCACTCCGACGCCCCAAACACCCGAATCCAAAAGGGGAATCTGAAATGCACCGAAAATGACCGAAACCACGACATGCACCAAAAGCCGCCGAACCCGCATCACCATAAGGAACACTACCTCAGCGATCACGCAGCCATAGCTTGACACGGGAACTTCCATCACTCCCACGTCTTATTTCTGTCCTCATTCTTTGCGCTCAGCTTCCCCGCTATCTGCACAGGCCTCACGCACTAGTACTCACTTACAACAGCGCACGCATTGGTGCCGGCATCTGCATTACGACGACATCAGGATTCTGGACCAGCAACGGAGCTGAGAGGCTTTGCAGCAATATGAGCACCGCCGTGAGCTCCCCACCCGTCGATGATGTGGCGTCAGAGCAGCCTCCGCCCGCAAAGCCCGCCGCTCCGCCACTGAGGAAGGACTTGCGCTTCTGGGCCATCATGATCGCCATGGGCTTCTCAGGTCTCCTGACCGCGCTCGAGGCCACCATCACATCTACCGCTCTCCCAAGTATCGTTGCCGACCTCCAGGGGGGAGATCTCTTCATCTGGGCCGCCAATGGATACTTCCTTGGCATGTAAGTGACTACCTGTTTTGGACAACCTTTGGTTGATACGACTTCACATTCTCTCCCCTTCACATCTTCACATACCCTGCGATTCTTGACGGCCCTTCAGTGGTTGCTTCACCTCATGCCTCGCCAGAGACTCACTCGTTCTAACATACCATGCCTATAGGACTGCCCTGCAGCCCCTCTTTGGGCAGCTGGCCAACGTGTTTGGACGTCGTTGGCCTACTATGCTTTCGACCGCCGGGTTCGTCCTTGGGAGTGGCATATGCGGCGGCGCCACGAACATGGCAACCCTCATCGCAGGGCGTACCATCCAGGGCATCGGCGCTGGCGGTATCAACGTTCTCATCGAGATCGTGATCTGCGACTTGATTCCCTTGCGGGAGCGAGGTACTTACTTCGCTCTCCTATTTGGGATGGTGGCCATTGGGACGGCCCTCGGCCCATTCTTTGGCGGCCTCATCGTTGATCACGCCTCCTGGCGCTGGGTTTTCTATCTCAACCTGCCGATTGGCGGCGTTGCCCTTGTCATTCTGGTCATATACCTTCGGGTCAACTACAACAGGGAGCTCACACTCGCCACGCGGATTTCAAGCATCGACTGGGCCGGCACCTTCATCTTTGTGGGTTCCATCGCAGCCATTCTGATCCCGCTCTCACGGGCAGGCGTGTTATACGCCTGGTCGTCCTACCAAATTCTAGTACCTCTCCTGATCGGTCTTGCCGGCCTCGTAGGCTTCATGTTCTTCGAGGCCTCGCCACTTGCCCCGCAGCCGACCGTTCCACTTCGCCTCTTCTCCAACCGCACATCGACGTCCGTCTTCGTCTTAACATTCTTGCACAGCATAGTCACCATGTGGGTGCTGTACTTCCTGCCCGTCTACTTCCAAGGCGTCCTCGGCTCCTCGCCGTCCTACGCTGGCGTGCAGCTGCTTCCCACCATTCTCATGCTCATCCCCTCGGCCATCATGGGCGGCGGCCTCATGTCCAAGGCCGGCCGCTACCTGCCCATCCACTACGCTGGCTACGCTTTCATGGTCATAGGCTTCGGACTCCTCTCGCTCCTCGACAAGGACTCGAGCACCGGGAAATGGGTCGGCTTCCAGATCCTCGAGGCATTCGGCTCCGGCCTCATCATCCCCACGCTGCTGCCGGCACTCATGTCGCCGCTGGCCGAGTCTGACGCCGCCGTCGCGGCTGCCACCTGGGCCTTCCTGCGCAGCTTCGGTCTGACCTGGGGCACCGCGATCCCGGCCGCCATCTTCAACAACCGCTTCGACCAGCTGGCGGACATCATAGAGGACCCGACGGTGCGAGCTGCCGTGTCCGGAGGACGGGCGTACGAGCACGCGACGGCCAAGTTCGTGGAAGCCCTCACGCCCAGCTCGCGCTCGCAGTTCGAGTGGGCATTGAATGAGAGCCTGCGGCGGACGTGGCAGGTCGGTATCGGGTTTGCCGCGGTGGGTTTTTTGGTTGTGTTTTTCGAGAAAGAGGTGCCCTTGCGCAAGGAGCTTGACACGGAGTTCGGAATGGAGAAAAAGGAGAAGAAGAAGGATCCCGAGTTCAATGACCAGGGAGATGCGCCAGTTGGCGATGACAATAGGAAGGACGCCGAGGCCGGTACAAAGACCATGGCGGCCGCGGAATCTTAGCGGAATCTCTTGCGCTGTTTATACATATCTGTGTTATTTGACTGGGGATATATTTGTTTAGCATCTTGACGACGTAGAGAATCGTGTGAATACTGCTAGATACTTTGGGACTCTTGGGTGGTGGCTAGACCCTGGCCTTTTGAACTCTGAGGCTTTTACCCCTCTGACAAGATGAGTGCTTTGACTCTGAATGTGCGATATACCTACCTTATGTTGCGCAAAATGTCCAGAAGTTGGTTGAATGGATGGGAGATCAAGTGGAGAGAACAATGATTGCAAAGAGGAGTGGGTTGTTCAACTGAAATAGCTGTGTTGAAAATGCATTCCCCTACTATGTTGGACACTAAGCTGCAGTCGTCACCTGTGATCTCTGCTTGAAAATGCCTGCAGATCCTCAACCGCAAGCTTCCCTGAGCCGTGACATACTATGGTAAGAATTCAGGCCAGCTGATCAAACAGTGCTATATATCAAACCCCATGAACGGTAGCAAATAGACCGAGTATGATATCATTGACGCTTCCTGAGCACCCTAATGTGCGCTTGCAGCTTGCAGGTTGGTCGTCACCGCATACACCACCGTTAGCCACGCGAACATGTCCGGGAACAAGGCCCTCCGGCGATTGACGTCGGGAACCTCCCTAATCCATCTCACGCCCTCGGCCTCCGACATGGCCTCGAAATCTTCTGGTTTGAGGGTCATCCAGCGTAGCCCGACGCTGAACGGGAACATATGACCCAGGATGAGAACCACGGCGGCCAGCCACCAAGCTCGCGAGATGTGCGAATAGTACATGTTGATCAGGCAACTGGCGAGTGTGCTTAGGATCGAGGGTGAATTGACGACCACGATGCGGCCATAGTCCCTCAGCCAGTACGCCCAGACAGCATGTCGGGCTTGTTTTGGCATCTGGGGGTCCAGAAAGGCGCCGGCGGCGAATCCATGGCCGACGGAGAAAGCGAACCTGTTGACGAACAACGCATAAGCTTTGCATTCGAGAGACTGAGAGATTGAGCATCCACGCGAGGTCGCGGCGGTTTACTTACGTTGCTGTGCCGAAGACTAGCGGCGACACGCGGAGTAGCGTCATGCCAAATGACGCAGATTCTGACGACATTGCTTCAATCTTGAACCGAGTACGGCAATAGAGAATATGGAAAGAGAGGATGATGATGGCGGCTGTGCTGAACCCTGGTAGTTGGTGAAGAACTGGGATTGAAGTGTCGCGGTGTTAGACAGCTCAAATTGCTCAATGACTAGACCCAATCGGACTGCTGAAATACTTGACGGAATGAAACTGCTTATACGAGAGACTTGGGGCGTGACAGTATCTCCGTTTCGGGTTTGTTGGTCCGTTGATTTGTACTGTCCATCCTCTTACCACATATGGTGTCTTCCTGTTCCCGATGCCTACATGTCGGCACCGAATGAAGCACCGAGCTGATCCTTTCCGTCAATGCAGGGGAAGAGTGGTCAGGGGTGGGCATAATTTCCGATTGGCTGATCGGAGCGGCCGCGTGGAAGCCCGGGGGGGCATAGGCCCGGCTTACACCACGCCCGACCGAGGGCAGACGCTGCCCCGAGTTTGAGATGTTGGCCGTAAGACCCCATTTGGCTAACTAGCTTCGCCGATAAGTATGCATTGCATAGTGTCGGAACACGGGGAAATTGTAGTGGCAGGAAACTATTTGTCGGCTGTCACGAATCCTCCAAGGAAAGCAGGAAAGCAGCCTTCTCCGGGACCGAGCCATTCGACATCCAACTGAGAGTTACCAATAATTAAGATGTACAGATTTTTTCGCAGCGACCTCTACAATTTTGAGCTCACGCGCCTGCTAGGTTGCACAAGTACCGGGGGTTGCGACATCGCCGAGTTCCTTGAGGCAGTGGGCAAGCTCAGAGTCAACGACCCCGAGAGCTGGTTCACAGCCTGGGCCGAGCAGTCGACCCGCGCCGAAGAGATCGCGCGAGAAGCCGTCCATCATGGTCAGCGGCGGGCAGCGCTGGGAGGCTTCTTGCGAGCGGCCAACTATGCTCGCGCAAGCGGATACATGTTTACGGGCTCAGATGCACGTATCCTGCAGACGGCAGAACGTTCTATAACGTTGTTTGAAGAGGCGTGCACGTACATGGAAGCTCGAGTGGTGTTCTTCGATATACCATATCAACATGAAGGGGCCGGCGAATTGTCGATGCCAGGATATTTGTATCTGCCTCCAGAGTCGAAGCGACTGGGCAGAGGGAGAGCCCCAGTTCTCATCAACTGCTGTGGTGCTGATTCGACTCAAGAAGAGCTTTATTTTGCCTTGCCAGCCGCCGGCATCGAGCTCGGCTACGCAGTTCTCACATTTGAGGGGCCTGGCCAGGGAATAATGCGCCAGAAACACAAAACGGTCCTGCGACATGACTATGAAGTCGTCATTTCCGCGGTTCTCGACCACTTGGTGCGCACATCCAAAAATCACCCGGGATTTAGTTTGGATCTGGAGCGTATCGCCATTGCAGGGGGTTCAATGGGGGCATTCTACTCCTTGCGCGGCTGCACCGACGAGCGCATCAAGGCCTGCGTCGCCATCGACGGGTTCTCCAGCCTCTGGGCTGTGGCTCTAGAGCGAATGCCCAGTTGGTATGCGTCCCTCTGGCTGAGCGGCTGGCTCTCTGAGTGGATATTTGACCAGTCCATCCAATTTGGCATGACGATGGACTTCTCGACACGCTGGGAGTTCGGTCTGGGTATGGCAATGATGGGCACTTCAACACCGGGAGACACATTACGAAGATTTCAGCAGTTTTCGCTTGACGTGCCAACTGAGGATGGTAGACGCGTTTTTAACAGCATTCGCTGCCCTGTAATGCTCACTGGTGCATCTCGGTCTTTGTATGCCAGTGCACAGGATGGCACGGTGGCTGTTGCTCGGGCCCTGAAGCAGTTGCCCGAGAAGACAATGGAGGTCTGGATACCGGAGGACATTGGGAATGGGGGAATGACAGGAAAGGTTGGGGCTTGGGCCTTGCTGGCGCAGAAAAGCTTCCAGTTCCTGGACAAACACCTGGAGATTAAGCGTGCTCCGATTGCCAATACTTAGCACAAACAAATTTCCTGAAAGACGAAGTGGAGTGTTATTGGACTCAAAAACATGTCAGGACTATTTCTCAACAATGATAGACAGATGACAATGAAGAAAAGTTACAGTACACCATTTTCTTTCGACAAATGCGCCATACGCTTAGTATTTGATGTTAGTCGGGTTTAACACATGTACACAGATTTGAGTCGTGGCCCGACCCCGTTCCACGTGCTGACATGGTTGATTCTGAACATTGATTCAGACGGATGGGAAACACGACAGAAATTGTCCCGAACTTGCATTTCAGCTAGATTCTTCTGAAGATGAGATAGAAGTTCTAATGTTGGTAACCATTTCTAGCTGAATAATGTCATCAGAGAGTAGTTTCCATAAATTTGCAGTTCCCGGCTGGACGATCAACCTCTAATTCGCGAAAAACATAGCCTGGAGTCTCATGTTTTCTAGGCTTGAAACTAATAATCTCTAGCACATAGCCATTGACCAAGCAAAGAAAGAAGAAGATAAAGTAAAGTAAAGACTCTTCGAGCCTTCAGAACGAAGAACTACGCTGCCATGCCCTGAATCCCTGGTGAACGAAATAGGGCATAATTCTATGCGACGGTCTCCCCTTTGACTAGGTCTTGGAAGACCACATCCAGGTCCAACTCCTCAATCGCAGCGAGATATGCGGCGATTAGAACATTCAACCCCTCCTCCACAGCCACATCCGTCCACTCGGAGAGGCCAAGCTCCCGGTAGGCCACTCCGTCCTCTTTCTCCAGATGCTCTCTCAACCCATCAATTGGAATCACCACTTCCCCGGAGTGGTGCAGGAAGACCAGCCCCTCCTGTCGGTTTTCTCTCGCAGCCCCGAGCACGACATCCAATATGCCCATCGCTGTCGTCTCCAAGCTCACGAAGTCAAGATTTCCTCTCCACTTTGCTGACGTGGGTACGGCCCGCAGCTGCCGCGCAAGCCTCATGACACTGTTCATGACATCCAAATCGCTTGCCCCCTCTCCTGTGATGCTGCTGGGTCGATGGATCCAAACAGGCAGCCCCAAGCGCTTGTGGGCCTCCTCTAGGAACACTTCGCCCGCCCACTTGGTGGCAACGTAGGCGTCAGGGAACTGTGGCGGGGGCGGGTGCGCTGCCAGCGACTCCTCGCCGAAGACATTGGCATCATTCAGTCGGCCCGTTGCCATGGTGGATATGTAGTGGAACGGCACCCCGTGGGTCAGCGCGAGGCGTGTCAGCTCCTTGGTTGCCTCAAGGTTGGTTGCGCGGAGGGTGGGGTAGGTTTTGAGGAAAGAGACGTCTGCGCCGCTGTGAATGAGGGCGGTGGCGGTGCCGAAGATGTCTGATACGGTACCGGCGGAGAGCCCGACTTGTGGGGCGGCGAGATCGCCCGAGTGGATGGTGATCTTGGGAGAAGACTGCAGGTCACCGAGCTTGGAGGCGGACCGGACGGCAATGCAGTGAACTTGGGTTACCGCGGGGGAGTCGACCAGTTGCCTGAGGATCTCATTGCCGAGGAAGCCCGTTGAGCCGGTGAGGACAACAGAACCACGAAGGTCTGGGCGAACTGGCCGAGCTTGATAGGGGCCGGCATTGACGACATCTTTGGTGAGTGCCGTTTCCTCTGTCCAGTCTATATCGAGAGACGCAGAAAATGTGGCATCTGTAACAAGCCGGGCCATGGTGGCAAGAGTGCTGTTCTCGAATAATTTTATGACCGTCACTGAGACACCAAGCTGTTTCTTGATTTGGCTTTGCAGCTGGAGCAGTGACATCGAGTTGCCACCTACGTGGAAGAAATCGGTGCTGGGCTCGATGGAGTAGAACTTGAGGACCTCTTCCGGGAGGACAGCCTCCCAGACCTTGCTGAGTTGCTGCTCGACGTTCCCGAGCTGAGCAGCAGCGGTGGCGCGTTGAGTACCCTGAGATATGGGTAACTGTTGGACGGCTTTGCGGTCGAGTTTGCCATTGCTCGTCAGCGGCATCTTCGAGATGGCAGTGATGGCGGCTGGACGCATATACTGGGGAAGCGGCAATGAGGTGGCAAGGCTCTGCAGGAAGACGTCCTCATTCTCGAGCACCCCATTTAGGACCGCATGAGCAACGAGGAAGGGGTTCTTGTCTCCGCGGGAGCTAACAGCAACATTGTAGATTGCTCCATCCGCGGCCTGGCGGATCGTGTTCTCGATATCCTCCAGTTCAATTCGAATCCCGCGAAGCTGGATCTGGGCGTCTCCGTCGATGCGGCCAAGCACTTCCAACGAGCCATTTTGCGTGATACGTCCTTTGTCACCGGTCCGGTACATTTGTGTCCAGCCGTTGGCCCTGAAGTGGTCCGAGGCTAGAGGGTCGACAAGGAATTTCTCAGACGTGAGGATAGTCTGGCTGAGGTATCCGTCGGCGACGCCTGCTCCACCAATACATATCTCCCCGGTCGCCCCCCTAGGCAGAGGGCGTAGGTCGTCATCGAGAACATACACTGAGCGGTTGGTCAACGCCTGGCCTGCGAGCACTCTGCCGCTGGTGTGTCTCCCAAGCGCAAGCTCAGTGGCACTCGATCCCATGGTCGCCTCGCTGGGTCCGTAAGAGTTGAATAGATGGAGATCTGGAAGACCGAGCTTGTCTAGGTCTTGTAGCAACTGGTCAGGACACTGCTCGCCAACGGACATCGCATACCGCCAGCTGGAGCATCGGGTGAGGTGGGCAAAACCATGCTGGATCCAGCTGAGATACTCAGAGGGCGTGGCGCCGACGTGGGTAATTTGCTCCTCGTTCATGAGCATGGCGATGGCCGACGCATCTCCCCTCAGAGCGCGAGGGGCGATGACGAGAGTTCCCCCGTGAACAAGGGCCACCAGCGACTGCCAGAGCCCTAGGTCAAAGCCTGGCGCGCTGTGTTGGAGTACCTTCAAGTTTTGGGGGCCAGCAATGAACTCCCACTCGAAGTAGTTGCGCAAGCCACGATGAGATAGAACCACGCCCTTGGGAGTACCCGTTGTTCCGCTTGTGTAGAGGATTATGGCAGGACTACTTGCGGCTGCTTTGTTCGTGGTCTGGCGTTTCGAGTCGGGGATTGTGTCAGCGTTGATGGTGCATGTGCCTGGCGGAACTCCCAGTCCTTTCACTCTAGAAACTGTGGCATCGTCAACCAAGACTGCAGATGGCTGGCAGTCTTGTATCATGCTTGCGAGCCGCGAGATGGGAGTGCCAGGGTCAAGCGGCACATAAGTCGCCCCGACACGGAGAACAGCTAGCATGGAACAGATCCAGGCCGGCCCAGGCTCCTGGAAGACGCCAATGTGAAAGCCAGGGACGACCTTCTGGTTTGTCAGAACTGATGCAAGAGCATGAATACGTTGTGCCAACTGGGCGTATGTCCACGCCTGACCCTGTGTGTCCTTTAGGGCGATAGCATCAGGATGTGCCCGAATCATGTCGTCAATTCGGTGCACCACGGTGCTGGGCCACTGTGACTCGGCCGTAGGTCCTTGGAAACAAAAATCTGTCAGTAAAAGATCTATACCGTGCCGGGGGCAATAAAGACGCGCAGGGCCATTGCGTCGACTCACCGTAACTCAGACTTAAACTCTCCTCCAAGGGTTCCTGTAATCCCAGTACAGGTGCATCTGCCAAGCTGGCATCAGGGTTCTGAGAAAAGTAGTCCAACATGCCAGAGTAGGTACGAGACAGAAGCTCTGCGTCAGCAACCGAATAGAGCTGTTCTTGAACAACGAAGGCGACCTCTGTGTCGGCACCAGGGTTGTCGAAAATGTCAACACTGATGTCGTACGCTGTCCGACCTGCTAGACTCTCCAAGCCCTCGGCCTCGACGCCGCCCCACCGGCGTCTGTTGGCCACGCCTGCGCGATAGTTAATAAAGGCCTGGAAGAGGGGCGAGTGTAATGTCGACCGGGGCACATTGAGGCCGTCGACCAGCGCGTCGAAGGGGAGGCGCGCATGAGCCATGGCACCCAGAGCCTTTCGTCGCACCTCCACAAGCACCTGCTGGAAGGTCTGAGTGGCTCTGGGACGGAAGCGCAGAGGGAGTAGGTTTAGATACATGCCCATGCTGGTAGCCAGGTTGCCCTCGAAGCGGTTGGCATCCGCCATACCTATGCAAAGATCGGGCGTATCCAGGAGGCGGAAGAGCATTGCCTCAAAGACACCCAAGTAGAAATGGAAGATGTTGACCTTCTGCTTGCGGCACATTTGTTGAATCCGTGACGCCAACGCGGGGCTGATGGGTCGCTTCGCCGTGTTGTGGTCGTAACGACGAATCGGCTCACGTATCTTGGCCGCTGTGGAGGACCTCAGGAGTGGTATCTCGGCCGGGCTGTCTCTTAACTCGACTCGCCAATATTCTAGCTCGTCTCTCATGCTGCCTTTCTCCAGCTCCTTGTTTTGCATGATTGAGAAGTCAGAGTACTGGAGTGGGCTTTTGCTGAGTGGTTTGTCCGTGTACGCCCTTTCAAGATCAGCAAGGAAGACCTCAAGACTGGCTCCATCCATGTTGATGTGATGATAACCCATGACGAGAAAATTCTCTTCTGGAGCCAAAGAGAGAAGCGAGAGCTTCATGTTCTCTCCGTTTTCGATATCGTAGATGTGATCTTTCGTCGCTTCAAATTGATCAGTGACCTCGGACACACCCTTGATCGTCTTTCGTTCCAGATACAGGAGGGATTCCTTGAGAACTCCTTGCATCGTGCGTTCACCTTCTCTAATGAAAGCTGTTCGCAATGCTTCGTGGCGCTGGCCCATGGCTCTGACGGCCGCCTCAAACTTGTCTGCACGCAGAGCGCCAGTCAGCTTGATGGAGAAGGTGATGTTAAAGGTAGTCTGATCTTCCACAAAGTGACGCAAGAACCAGAAGCCTGATTGACCTGGAGACATTGGCACTGATTTTTCGAGATCGCTTCGCTGAACCGGCTTAGTCAAAGACATAGAAAAGGGGCTCCACCCCTCATTGTCTTGCTCAAGGGTTGTCAGAGGCGTTGCGAGAGGCGTTGCGAGAGGCGTTGCGAGATTGCCGTCCATGACTGAGGTTGACTCAGGAGAACTAATAGAAGTCCCTGACACTCCTGAGCTTCCATTGCTCGCAGAGCCATGGTCGTCGGACAATCCACTAGGCGACGTTGTTCGTTTCTGATCCGATTGCGTATTTGACTGTTGCCCAGCTCCTTCGACTTCAATCGTCGGGATCGCGTCTGAATCAAGTCTGGGGGTCATCTCCGTCGGGAGCTTCTCCAGAGCGAAGGCCAGCAGATCAGCGATAGTTGCTCCGCCCAGGACCTTGAGCACAGGCATATCAACTACTAGTTCCTTGATGAACCAGGAGCGGATCTCAACTGCCACGAGAGAGTCCATGCCAAGATCGTCAGCGTTCATGGCGAGGATGCTGTCTCGGGCCGCCTCATCCTCGAGTGGGAGCTGAAGCACGGCCTGGAGCTTGGCCGTGAAGCCAGCCCGAATTATGGACAACACCTCCTCAGGGGTGGCCGCATCCTGGAGTTTCATCTTGATTGGCACTGCAGCGTTGTCACCAGCTGACTTCTTCAGGCCTGCGTTCCCCTCCCAGGTGATGCAGTGCTGGAAGCGTGGATTGTTCATCCAGGGTGTCGGCTCCTCTTCGTGAGCATTGATGATCCGCAAGCCTGTGACAATCTCAGGATTGCGCCCAGACTCTGGCCGCCCAGCGATCATGGCCTCAGCCATGCACTGGTGGAAGCCACGCTCTTCCATCCATGAGAAGCCTGCTCGATAGATGGCGGGAAGGACCGTTTCGTCGAGCTCGCGCATGACGAAGCCAACGCCCAAAACGGCGCCAATGTGCACAACAGATCCTGCAAGCCCGTGTTGACGACGTTCAAGTGTCTTGGCCACGCCGAACATGTTAGCGGCGCTGTAGTTGGACTGCCCACGATTGCCGGCTGCGGAGGCGAGAGACGAGAACATGATGAAGAAGTCAAGAGTATCGCCTCGGAAGAGGCGATCCAGATGTATCATGCCCATGACCTTAGGATCTAGGACCTTTTTCATGGTTTCAAAGGACATCTCCGCGAATGCCGTGTCTTGAAGCACCATGGCGCCGTGCATGATGCCCGCAATGGGAGGGAGGTCGCGGCGCAACTTAGAAACGAGCTGCTCCATGCCCCCTAGACCAGTAATGTCGCTATAGTCCATATCAGTATGACGTCCCTCGTATTCTAGAGACAGGATTTCCATACCTTTCGTACACTGATACTGTGACACCGGCTTGTTGCATCTGCTTTAGCCATCTCGTGTCGACGTTGGGATTACGACTGGTTAACACAAAGTTCCGAGCGCCTCTGGTGACCATCCAGTCGCACAGAGAAGTTGCCAGATCGCTAGTCAAACCAAACAAAGCATAAGTCTTGTCCATTCGGAGGCTGATCTGGTCGTTGACTGTTGAGACCTGCACGGGAGCCGTGGCATCGGCTTCCCAATTGATGACTGTATTGGAGTCCGCAACGCTTAACCCTGTCGTGAGCTCCTTCAACCCAACAGTAGACATGGAGATGGGCAAGTTCAGGAAATCAGTGTTGATATCACTAGCTTCCACAGCACTAAGGAGTTGGCTAAGGTTCTCAGTGTCGGAGCTACCGCAGCGGCGTTGTATATCCTGCAGCGAGATTTGCCGGCAGCCACTTGGAAGGCACGCTGCCACGAAAGCTGAAAACTCCCCAGATCCTTTGACGGAGCAGTCAATAACGGCTGACGCATCGGAAGGTAGCATTGCCTTGACTAGTCGTCTCGGGAAAAGCATGTCGATTTGAATCCAGGGCATGCGATCATTTCCGGTCTCAAGAGGCCCAGACGTCGTGAACACCACCCGGATGTCTTTCTTCTGAGCATTCGTGTAAAGCTTCTGAGCAAGTAGCTTGTGGGGCTCATGGACGATGATGACAGACTGATGAGGGATTGCATGCATGGCTTTGAATGCAGCAGCCTCGAGGCTAAGAAGACCAAGGAGGTGTGCCTCTCTGCCGTTGACATCGCAGCATTCTACCAGCTTGCCAGACTCGAGAACAGCGTGGGAGCCATTGCTACTTGTAAAACCAAGTACCTTTCTCCCACTGCGGATGTCGGTACCTAGAACTCCGTGGAATTTGCCCATAATAGGTAGCAGTGTGGACTGCCGGACTTCGATCACAACGTCGCCTGCGCTGGAGCTCACATGCGACTCGTGAATGTAGTTTCTGCCATCTTCCGCGCGGCACAACAGGAGTGGAGTCGTCTCTTTGAAGTCTCTCTCCTCTATGATGGCTCTTCTAGAGGCGTTGTACCGGTTGTTGGACTCCTGGTTGGTAATCAGTCGCGGAATCGTGATGCGACCGTCCTCCTGCACCATCTCTGGCTCGATGGACCACAGCATGCCGTCCCCCGGCTCCGAAAGGTCCAGCTTGAGCAGCGTTTCCGCCACAAGCCTTGCGTCTGGCTTTCGCGAGTATTCGAGATCGAGGAACTGCAGACGGATGTCTGGCATCTCCAGCGCGACAGTCCGGCCGAAGCCCACGCTCATATTCATGTAAGGTTGTTCAGCTCGGCAACCTTGCGTGACCCAGAGAATTGATCTCTGGTAATCTAATAGAGACTGTAGTCCGTGCATGGTTTCTGGTGAGAGGTTTTGGAAAATAGGGTTGTCCAGTTCGGTCAGATTGAGGACCAGGGCCGCAGGACCAATGGAGGACGGCGAAATATCCTGGAGAGAGCGACAGCGAGTGATGGAGAAACCGAGGTGGCGAATGAGATGAAGGAAATGGTCGATGAGGACGACAGTTGAGAGAGTGGTGCCGCCGATGATGGCTAGCTCTCTCTTGTCTACGTCGTGCTCGCACGATGGCGGGCGATGTTCAAGTGGCTCCCTCAGAACTTTTACTTTCTCGTCGATAGCCTGCGTGACCAGGACCGAATAAGGGCGAGCCAGTGTGTCAATCTCAGGGGTGAGCGTGTCAATCCCAGAAAAGCCCGCTTCCGTCATGAGGGTGTGCCATTCGGCTGAGGATATACACGGCGAGTACTTGCGGCCGTCTTCGCCTCCTAGCCACCAGCCAGGGAGACCACTCATGGCAAAACCGACCCAGAGCACATCGTTGCTTGTAATCTCAAGAATCACAAGGTAGCCTCCGGGCTTGAGAAGGCGGCGCGCATTGGTCAGGGTTCTGTGTAAATCCTTCGTGGCGTGCAGCACCAGGGAGCCGATGACGAGGTCGTATGAATGCTCCGGGAAGCCTTGCTCTACAACATCCTTTTCGCAGTCAAGAGCCTTGAACATGATTTTATCGGAGTAAGAGGCAAACACCTCCTGAGCTCGCTCGAAAAACCCGGTTGAGATGTCAGTGAATGTGTATGAGTTGAAGGACCGCCCGATTTCTTCCATAATCAGTTTGGTTGCACCACCTGTGCCGGCGCCGATTTCGAGGATTTCCATGTGTGGAAAGCGATGGACGATCTGGGCCACTGTTCGTGACAAAAACGCCGTTGACTCTTTAACACCCATGGCCTCCACGTAGAGGCGGTTGAGCATGTTGTCTGCCGTCATGTGTTGTAGAATTTGGGTCTCACCACGAACTGCTGCAGGGAGATTCTCGCCGACGGCACGGTTCATCCTCACCTCGATACTGTCGGGGTATCTGATATCAAGTCAGTGGGCTCCAGCCCAGAAAGGAATAGAAGGAGGGTAAAACTCACTTGTCCATTATGGCAGAAATTTCCTCCCAAGTGTCTTTCAGCCATTCTTTCTTGGTAAATCGCCGCTTTCCCTCATGTGTCTGATGGATGACATGCGTGAAGCAGTCAAACATGGCCTTGTGATGCCATTCGATGGCGTCGCGTTGCTCCGCGGGAATGAGTTTACTGACCTTGTTCATGTAGTAGAGAGAGATTCTCTCCAGATCGGTGGCAAGCTCCCTGTCTCGGTCGGTGGCCTGGTTGTTCGCCGCCAAATTTCCATCGGGAACAAGCGGGCCCCAGATATTCTCCGAGAACAGATGCCTGTCGGATTCAGCGTTGGCCTCGGTGAATGGCGTGGCTCTGACGCCTTCCACCTGGATTATGGTGGGAGAGGACTCGTCGCGGCCAAAGACATCAACGTCTCCTCCAATAACGTGGGAAGAGAGTGGATTCTCAGTCAGATAAGACTGCAATGGCAACATGGTCCCCGAGACCAGACCGTGCTCACACTGCTGAACGTCGATCCTGATGCTAGAGATAGAGGTTGGAACATGGAGTCTGTCTATACTTCCATCTCCAGGCCACCAGTAGGCAAGAAAAATCGCCTGAAATGCCACGTCCAGTAGCGCAGGGTGGACCAGAATGGCGTCGGCAGCCTCTTGATGCGGAACCTCCACGAAAGCTGAGCCGTAGTCTAACTTTCGCTTCATTGATGACATGGATTTGAAGGCTCCTTCATACTGGTATCCTAGCTTCTCTAGGGAGTTATAAAAGTTATGCTGTGCCACATCTAACATGTAGGGCGGTTCGGGGTTTCGGCAGCGCGCCGAATGGCCTGTATACTGAATCCAATCTGACTTGATCACGAGCTGGCCTGTTGCCAGGCATGTCAGGTCATCGGCGTTGCCACTCGTACCCGCGTGGAATTTGAACTTGGCTGACACATGACGTTGGTTCCCTTTATCAATATTGGACAGCGTGAACAGGGTCTCGACGCTGGATTGGTTGTCTTGAAACACAAGAGCCTTGCCGATGACGAAGTTGCGAATCTCGATAGACTGAATCGATTGATCATCGGCAAGAACTCGAGCAGCCTCGATAGCCGAGGATATATAGGCAGCGGCAGGGTAGACCATCTGCCCCTGAAGCTGGTGGCCTTGGATCCATGGCAGCTCGCTCGGCCGAAGCAGATTCCTCCAACGAATCTCATCTTCAACACCATCGGGCAGAAGACTGCCGAGAAGGGCATTGTGAGCGTGTTTGCGTTGGTTGAAGGCCTTGGTGAGGCGAGACTCATGCCAATATGTGCGGGAATGATCCCACGAATACGCCGGAAGCGACGTGAGCAGACGGGGAGTGGGTGAGGCAGCAGGATCCAATAGTTTGTTCAACTCGGTAAGCTTGACAAAAGATGTTGAAAACCGCGTCCACACGTACCCAAGGGCAGTGGAAAGGGCCTCAATGTCATTCTTGTTGCGTTGTAGAACGCCGGTGTAGGCAAGTGGCTGCTTGTAGAAAGTCTGAAGAGTCTCCTGGGCCGGACCCTTTAGAGCAGGGTGAGGGCCAATCTCGATGACCAGATTGAAAGGTTCCTCGCTACCCGCTGCGTTCTTAAGCGCCTGGGCAAAAAGCACGGGGCTTAGCATGTTGTCCTTCCAGTATTCGCCGCCCAGCTTAGGAGCACTTGTGGCAGACATTGCGGCCTGTTCGTAAACGCTGGAATACCACTTGCAGCGCCTGTTGCCTTGAAGAATGCGAATTTTGCATGACTCCAATGCCTTGACGTATGCCTCCGAGCAGGGGACCATGTGGTGTGAGTGGTAAGCTTTGTCGACCTTGAGCTTTCTTGCGAATTTCTTCTCTTCCTCAAAAACAAGCTGGACTTCATTGATTGCATCCGCATCGCCAGATAGGGTGATACTAGAATCTGAGTTGCACGCCGCCACGGAGATGCGACCTCTGAAGGCATCCAGGCTGCACACCTCTCTAGTGTCCTCGAGTGAAGTGCCAACCGCCATCATGGCGCCCTTCTTTTCGTACGCGATGGTTGTAGTGAAGTAGCCACGATAGTATGCGATCTTGACTGCGTCTTCACGGGAGATGAAGCCTGCCGCATATGCTGCAGCGATTTCGCCCGAGGAATGGCCAACGACTGCCTCAAACTCAATCCCGGCGGCAGCTAGCAGATCGATCAACAAGACCTGTACCGTGGTGCAGAGTGTCTGCGACAGAAGAGCCTCGCCGATGCGAGACTCGGGCGGTGGCTTGGCTAGCTCCTCAGCCAGCGACCAAGAAGGAGAATGATCTTTGGGCAGACTGTCGAGTGCGGCTTGCAGACCCTCCAGCATCTTGCGCAGGTAGCTTGATGCCGCGATTAACTGACTTCCCATGGTGGCCCACTGGGCGCCCTGGCCGGTGAAAATGCCGAGAATGCGAGGTTTGGCCGTCGTGGGCCTTGTCTCGAACCGTTCAGCACCTTGGCCGGCATTGATCTTGGATAGGGCTATGTGTTCGTCGATATTTGCAGCGAGCTGAGCTATAGTCGTAGCTGGAAACGTAACCCTGGTGCCGAGAGCTGACCGACGTGAGTGCAGGGTGTAGGACAGGTTTCGAGGGCTAATGTTGGGGTTGTCTTTAAGATGTGCCGAGTAGACTTCGAGCGTCTTCTCCAAGGCTGTCTCCGACCCAGCCGAGAACACAAAAGGAGCGAAGTTGGGAATAGTGGGCTCCTTTTCTATGTCACTTTCCGGGGCCCCTTCGAAGTTCTCAAGGATAACATGAGCATTAGTGCCCCCAAACCCAAAGTTGTTGACGGATGCTCTTCGTGGCCCAGCAGGTAGCTTAGGCCATGGCCTGGCCTTCGTTGGTACCTCAAGGTTTTCGTAAAATGGTGCCACGTCAGGGCTAAGGTTATGGAACAGCAAGTTCGGCGGGATCGTGGAGTTCTGCAGGGCAAGGGAGGCCTTGAGGAACCCAGCCAGACCCGCGGTCCCCTCAGTGTGACCGATAACGGTCTTGATGGACCCTACGTACAGAGGATTGGCCTGTGTCGATGGAGCAGAGCCAGGCTCGAAGAACGCCCTTTTAATTCCCTCTGCTTCCTGTAGTGCCATATATCGTCAGCAACGAGAACCGGTCTTCATGCAGAACATAGATGAGTTGGACTTGGACTCACACGTGCGTCACCTGCCGGTGTTCCCGTTCCGTGGGCTTCGAAGAACTGGCAACGCTGGAGGGGGTCTTTCGCGTCAAGACCGGCTTTTCTGTAGGTTCGTGTGATAAGGTCAGTCTGTGCCACCTGGTTGGGCATGGTGATTCCCTTGGTGCGGCCGTCCGAGTTGACGCCGGACTCGCGGATGATGCATTCAATGTGGTCTCCATCACGGACTGCGTCGCTGAGTCGCTTCAAAATGACGGCGGCGATGCCCTCCCCGCGTGCGTATCCATCCGCTTCAACGTCCCACATGCGGGACCGACTACCAGGTGCCAGCATCTTCAGCTTTGACTCGCCGATGTAAAGTTCGGGGCCCAGAATCAGGTTGGCACCTGCAGCCACGGCGAGGTTCGATTCACCACTGCGAAGAAGCTGGACGGCCTGATGGACGGCTACCAGGCTGGAAGAGCAGGCGGTATCGATAGTCATCGAGGGTCCGTGCCAGTCGAAGAAGTAGGAAATTCTGTTGGAGATGATGCTGCGCGCAGTGCCAGTTCCCATGTATGTTGGCATAGTGTCGATATCGCGCCGGAGGTGGTCAACGTAGTCCTCACACATAAGACCAACGTAGACACCAGTCTCGGAGCCTGCAAGGGACTCAACGGGCATGCCGGCAGCCTCAAGAGACTCGTAGACGACTTCCATGAGGATTCTCTGTTGTGGGTCGATGGAATGGGCCTCGATCGGCTTGATGTTGAAGAAGCCGGCGTCAAAGAGACGGACGTCCTCTCGCAGAAGGTAGGACTCTGTGACATTTGTGGTGCCATGGTGCATGCCGTCGGGATGATAGAAAGCGTCAGCGTTGAATCTCTCCTTGGGGATCTTTGCCAACAAGTCTGTAGGGTCTCTCAGAAACTCCCAAAGTTTCGATGGGTTATCGAGTGAACCAGGGAATCTGCATGCACTCCCGACGACAGCGATCGGCTCATTCTCGCCACGGCTATGAGTGTCTTGATCCATTTGGGCTTGATAAACACTCTCGGATCTGTTCGGGTCTGTGCAGTGATGATTTCTTTTGGGAACAATAGAGGGGCTAGTGAACTAGAACTTGACGACGCGTCCAGTTATCTGTGCAAGGGTATGTCTGCGTGATTTGTGGGATCAAGAAACTTCTGACTAGAACACTCTATTACATCCTTTTAAAGTGGCATATATATACACTCTGCTGTCATGATCAAGCCATTCTCTGTGTCTGGCGAGATGCTAGGCTGATACCATCATCAAAGTGTCCCAATCTGCTGAAGAACAAGCGGCATCCCCCGATCCACACCATGTTCAAGACTCCACTTCAGCTGACCTCGATTACTCAAGCTCATCTTATTGCTAGTTCAGCTCGAAAACCCAGGTCCAATGAAATGGAAAGTTCAAGATAAGCCTTCCGGCCCTTCAACGGAGCGTTGTTCGGCAGATTGCAGGGCTGTGTATTACCCGAACGTCTTTGGGACTTCGGGGCCGGGGTCCAGTTTTCGGAGGGTTAGGGTCGATAATCGCTGGTAATTCGGTCGGTTGGTCTGGATGGTGTTATCATAATGTTTAAGGCTGATGGTAACTTCCTAGGGAGTAGGTTGTTCAGCTCGTTCGTGCAGACAGAGGGTAAAGGCCCCACGGGGCGGGTGGGGGCGGGCTGAGCGCGACCTGACTGACATGTGGATGTACCATCGGTCGGTCCTATTGATCCATAACCGCGAATCAAAGGTCGACGGTATTATTTCTTACTCGGCTTCGGCGACCCATCACTCCGAAACTGGTAGATCACCGACATGTGAGGGAGATGGATGTGTACTGAATTTGCTTTGCGTTTCCTAGAACATGGTGTCAGAAGTGGTGGTGCTAAATGTGTGGCTGGGTTTCTATTCACAACTTTTCATATGCTTCCTAAGTTTACTTGCAGAGCCCGACAGCGGCCATTCACCCGTTCGATACGCACACCAGTCGTGTGGAAGACGCGAAGCAGTGGTCCATTTCAAAGGGTGAAGAGCAATATTGGGTTGGTTCGCTCAAATCCCACGTAGATATCCCCTTTGCCGAACGTCTGCACACTTGCGTGGTCGTGAGACGAATCATCGCGTAATTTTCACCAGCTTAGGTCTCGTTGTATTACACGTAGGAAGAGTTCGTCTTTTCGGCGGTGCGCTTACCCCAAAATCCGTGTGGCCAGGTTAAAAAAAAGGTTCCTCCACTCGCCCAGAAGCCCAATCCCGTAAACAATCCAGATCTGCCACTGCTTAACCTCCAGAGGCAAAGCTGCCTGCTCTGCAAAGCCCATGCCCTCGAAATCATCCACCCCAACCTCCCCGCCCGTCACTTGGCCGGTGAAGCCGCTCAGGCCAAGTCCAGCGCCGAGGCCCATGTTGAACTTTCTGCGCTTATGCTGTAGCTTGAAGCGCCAGGTTTTGCCCTGCCTCGGGGATACAAAGTGAATCACCTGACCAGTCGAGCGATCAGCTAAAGATCCCGAGATATTACCGCTAAAGTCGTTGATCAAGAGAACGTAGTCCTCCGTGGCAGAGGGGTCTCCTCGGACAGTACCCATCAGCAGTTGACCGTCCTTGAAAAGCTGAGCGGAGTAGTATGGCACGCCCTTGTTGATGCGGGATACGGGTCGCCACAGAGCGAGGGAATAGGGGCCGGCAAAGCCGCGGATGATGTTCCAGCCGTCGCAAACCTTGAACCAGCTGTCTTTGGCCCACACGCGGCCGTGTCCTCCTCGCCCGGTGAACTGGAGTCGTCTTTTGCCGTGGGCATGGTTGACCACGACGCGCCCGCCCGCGATGGGCTGATTAAGGTAAAGAGAGGGGGACATCTCGACCGTCCCAGTCTCGGCGGGCCACAGCTTGCCGTCGGCTAGATGCGGCAGCGTGTCGGATTCGATGGTGAGACTGCCCTTGGATCGCGGCGTGGCCCACCAGACTCTGGCGCTGCTCATGTCAGTCGGTACCTGGAAGCCGTAGGTACGGCCTGAGCTGTTCCAGATACCCGTCACTGAGCCCTCGCAGGTAATGATAGTGGACTGCTTCAGATGGTCGAGCTCTTGAATGACGGTTCCGTCTTCGAGAGCCATGTAAAACTCGACTCGTAGGTTTCCCTGACCAAAGAAGGGGTACGAGGGATCCCGCGAGAAACCCATGATGATTCCAGACATGCCGGACTCGGCCGTGCCGTCAAACTCCCACTGTTCCCAGGCGGTGGCATTGATGGAGGAAAGCTTAGGAGTCTCGAGATGATCGGTTGGCGATTCTGAGAAGTCAACGGCGCCATCGTGCTGCTGAAACGCAGTGGTTTGACTGATTCGACAGGTCGACAGCGGTTCCTCTTGTTCGGGGCCAAGATGAGTCTGCCATTCTTGAGAGAACAGACTGTTCAGTGGAATCTGTTCGGATTGGGCGGTCATGGCAAGGGACACAGTGGCGGCCAAAATGGTTGCCTGAACCTTCAGCCTCATTGTGCGCCGGTTGTGTCCAATGCTGATACTTCAGGAAGAGGGATAGTGGAACGGAGTCCTGAATGGCGTAGCTTCGTAGGTAAGACTTAGGAGGAGGGTGGAGTTCAAAGAGGATAAAATCACCTCGCTGGAGATGGCCGGTCAAGTTGGCAACTGACACAGCGCGGCGAGATGCGGTAGCCGGCCTGTTCTACTCAATCTACTCTTCTGTTGAGCCCGCCTCATTCCCGCTGGTGCGTCAGATTACTGCGGTAGTCAGCTCAGAGATTCGGCAGCTGGGAGCAAGGCAACCCACCTACCCACCCTTGATGGCGCGGGTGGGCTAAGTCGCCGGATGACCTGCATTGCGAGGCTGATGTGAGCAACAAGCCGAAGTTTGTATGCGGCTGAGGCATAACAGAAGATTCGGGTCTACGCCGGAGCATGCCCGATCAGAGACGTAAAAGTGGCCGACGCATTCGGCAGATTCACGCCGAGGACTTGAAGAATTCGCGCAGGAGTTTAGTGACGCAAAGCAGCCCTGGGGATGAAATGTTTCGGTTCCTGCACGGGCCGAGTCCCGGTGTCTGTCTGCCTATATGAGATATGAGAGAGATGTACAGCAAAAGGTCAACGATGATGTTATCATAGCGTTGCCATTAGGAAAGCTTCATCTAGTCTTTCCAGCTCCCAGACACCACAGAAAGCTCACTAATAGCCCCCGAATTCTGTATCTGGGCTCCGCGGGTCTATCCCACCGTTCTGTCCCGCCTTGAGGATGCAAGTCCCCGAGATACAGCGGGCCATCGTGCAATCGGATCATGCTGGGGAGCTAATCCAGACGTCGAAGCGCCGCGTCCCGACGCCCAGCCCCGGCCAGGTACTCATCAGAACGGCGGCTGTGGCCCTCAACCCCTGCGACTGGAAGATGTCTTCCGCGTTTCCCACGCCCGGCGCGGGCTGCGGGTCAGACTACGCCGGCCGCGTGGTGAGCGTCGGCAGTGCTGTTACGGACCTCGAGGAGGGTGACCGTGTGGCCGGCGCCGTGCACGCCAACAACCCCATCAGCCCAGAGTCGGGAGCCTACGCCGAGTACAGCGTCGTAGACGCGGACCAGCTGTGGCGTGTCCCAGACGCCATGCCATGGGCGGAGGCCGCGACCATCGGCCTGTGCGGTATTGGCACGGTTGGCATGGCTGCCTGGCGCAATCTCGACCTTCCCGGCACGCCCGAGACGCCGTCGACTACGCACGAGTGGGTTCTTGTCTACGGGGCGAGTGCCGCGAACGGTACTATGGCGGTACAGACGTTGCAACGGTAGGCGAGATGTGGTGTTCTACTCCCCAGCCTATCTTCCCGGGGCGAGAAGGACGAGGTGTACTGACGGGGCCTAGGTCCGGCTTCCGTGTCATTGCGACGTGTTCCTCGCACAACTTCGAGATGGTCAAGTCCTTCGGGGCCGAGAAGGTCCTGGACTATCATTCACTGACCTGCGCCGAGGACATACGGACCTACACCAAGAATAACCTGAAGTACGCCATGGACATCATCGCCGACGCAAAGTCGCTGAGGACGTGCTATGCCGCCATGGGCCGTGCTGGCGGCCGCTATGTCGGCTTTGAGCTGGTGCCGGAGGAGCTGGCGGCCTTGAGGAAGACCGTTCAGGCGAGCTGGGTGCTCGGGATTCGCATGTCCGGCCGCGAGATCGCTCTTGGAAGGGGCTATGGCTTCCCGGCAGACGCGGACCTGCGCGAGTTTGGCTGTGATCTGGCCCGCCGCGTGGAAGGCTGGGCGCACCGGGGCGAGATACGCGCCCATCCTGCCATCATTCATGACAACGGGCTGGATGGCATTATTGCGGGCGTTGAGAAGCTGCGGCGGCGAGAGGTTTCGGGTCACAAGCTGGTCTACCTGGTCCAAGGCGACCTATGACGTTTGCGCTGTAGTGTGACGCGTTTTTATAGTCTATAATATATGTGATGGAACGCCCAGTGCGCTGTCTAGTACCCTTGTAAGATCCCCCGGAGGCTTCCCAACTTATTCCTCAGCGACACAACCAGCTCCGTCCCCGCGCCCTCCAGACCAATTGGCAGTTGAGCCATGACCATTTGCAAAAGACCTGAAGTCTCCACGCCGCTCAGGATACCAACGGACACCCCCTGTCGCCTGGAAAGTCGCAAGTGCGCGGGCAAACCCAGCAGCTGTTCAAGCCTGTCAACGTGATCATCGATGATCTGAACCAGGATTTTGATGTAGAGATGTCCCTTCATAGGCGGCAGGCCCCGTATGCAGACATCCGGCCCAGACTGGAAGAAGTCAGACAGGTTCAGCAGCTTTCTCAACGACTCGAGCACCCGATGGATGATGCGGTCGTAGAGCTGCAGCAGGAGGAGATAGTTTGACAGGACAAGAAGCGTGACAGGCGCGTCGAGGGCAGCCGGGCTGGCTGGCGAAGGGGAGTCCGACCAGGCGAACGAGTTCAGTCCGTCAGCGCCCCCAGACGTCGACACGCCCGAGTCCGACGGTGCAAAGGCGCTGGTGGGTTGGATGATGGATGCGGAAAGATCCGGGCTGTGCATCTGCTTGACAATGGAGATGAAGTCGGAGGTGCTCTGGAGGGCCTTTCCGACAGGGTTGTTCTCCAGCGAGCCGTGCACATTCTCGACACAAGTGGAAGTGCCAGCAGGTCCCCATGGATACGTCTCGACGTCCACAATCTGGCGTGTGATGCTCTCGCTAAGTCGCGAGAGGCCGAGTAGAGGGGTTGACAAGGGTTTCATCTGGGGCGCCTGATCACTCCCGTTGTCATGCGAGCTCACCGCGTCGCTGGAGGTGCCCAGGCCGTGGCTCTGGCCCCTGCCAGCAGCGTCAGAGGCCGTGTTCACGCGGGCAGGCTCGCCCACGCCTGGCCAGCCTTCACCGGGGAGGTGTAGTTGTTGGAGGAGTTCGGGAGCAGGCTGAGACCCGCTGAGCGACTCAAACAGGGCGTCATTGTCGCCGAGCGGCAGGCCAAGGAAGCTGAGGGCATCGGAGGTGGAGGGCGCCCATGGCTGGTCGTGGTTGTGGCCGCTCAGAGTACGGCTGTGAATCGAGGAGCGACGGATGCTGTTGTTGGAGGCACCAGCATCGTCGGCCAATGTGCTGGCCAGCTCGGGGAGGCCGTTGAGTGTAGGGTCCCGTAGGTCCCAGGTGAAGAAGCTCCCTGGACTGGTTGCCGCTTCGCCGTGACCGGTGCCGTGTGCGGTGTTGACTGAGCGGCGGATGCGACGTCCAGCGACGCTGTGAGTAGCGGAGGTTGTTGGCCTCCGAGACACAGGAGTGAATGGCCTGTCGGAGGAGGCATTGGAGGCCGAAGCTGGCGGCCTTCCCAGCGGCCGCGGACTGCTGCTCACACAAGATGCCCCAGCTCGAAGACAGCGGGCGCAGGCTTTGCCTGCCTCGTTGCTGGCCAGGTCGCCCCTGTCGCACCGCAGCTTCTGATCTCGACATCGCTCGCACGCCGGTCTCTTCGTGACGGTATAGCTCATTACTTACCGTTGGCAAGGCAGAAGTTCGATGTCGTTGTAGGTAGACCGAGGGTCTAGAGGCGGAGGGAATGTTGAACGGGAAAGCTGCGGTCGCGGAATAGAAAGGTGTGTAGGTAGGGATGAGTGACCTATCGGTCCAGAATGAAGCTACCTGCGTCTGACAGGCGACTTACGTCTGCTGTAGCCCTGCGGCAGGGTGGTATGCAGTTCAGCGTGCTCCGTTACTCATCAAACCTTTCGGCTGTGCCGCTTCCTGCGGTCAGACGGGCGGTCATACGGCTAAGGTACCTTATGCATAGCACAGTCTGGAATCTGAGTACCTTTGGCCAAAGGCGGAGTGCAGCTGAATACCTACTCGTACTTCGTACTGTAGTTGGTCAACTAAGTGGCGTCTATGCTCAAAAGTGCATGGCATCAGGTAGCCACTAAGAGTCAGTCCAATGCTAAATTACCAAGTTGTCTTGACGCACCTGATGCTTACGTCTTCCTGGGCTGCGGTAATTGCATGAACCCGGCACCTAACCCAACGTAACGTAGCCGCGCTTGTCAGCCGTCCAGGTGCAACAGCGCAAGAGTAATGATTAGCACAAGAATGGAGTGGAACATGGGAGACTGACTAGCTTCTCCTTGGAGGTAGATCCATGGTGTGTCCCTTGGAGGGCTCGTGCTTGTGACACCGCCTGGGACTGACACTTGTATGCTGCGAGGCGATTTGCGGATGCCATCACAAGTAACTTTAGTGAAGAGTACTCTCCTGGTGTCCCAAGCCATTAAAGCATGAGGAGACACCACAAACCTGCGATGGGTCAGAGCTACGAGGTGACGCTCCGCTGGAAAGCTGTTCCGTTACATTGAGGTCGCCAAGGAAGATCGCATCGTGATTCATCAAGTGTCACTTCTTTCGAGGTTGGCTAAGAGATCAAAGTTCCCCGACTGCAGCTTGCTGACTGCAAGGTTTGGTCACCAAAGGTTTACCCCTGCAGGGTGGCCAGGGCGAGCAGTTGGTCACCCAAGCAAATCTGTCCAAAGCCCTGGAGAGGAGAACGGTATTTATTGGTAAAGAATGCCCTTCTTCTCATCAATATTTACTCCGTTATCAGACACAATTTGGAAAGACCCACTGGATCTCTCCTACTTGTTTTCTTCACTTTCATTGGCTTCCTGCTTTCGCACATCATGATCCTCCCAGAACCAGACAGACGCCCATGTTACGGCAAGAAGGCTGATAGCGGCAATGAGAATAATACGTTGAGTATCGGCGTAGGCGGCGTTGATACCCTGTCTCTCCAAGCCTCCCTCAGGGTACGATGATTGCACATCAAGACTGCCATAGATGCTCTCGATCGTTTCGAGATCTGTCGATGGCAAATACTTGATGAGGGAGTTCTTGAACGAGGAAGTCCAGATGGCAGCTCCAACAGCAGACCCCGCAGCCTTTCCGGCGTCAACCACGACTCCCTGCACCGCGAGGAGGGCCGCGGTGTGTTCCTGAGACACTGCCATGAGAGCAAGCTGTTCTATCGGGTACATTGTACCACCTCCAAAGGAGAAGAGAACTTTGCAGAAAACCATCAGGCCAATGGATCCAGTTCCAGAGATCGAGTGTATCATCAATCCTGTGCCGACGATAAAAAATGGAATGCCCATAGCAAGCGTGTAAATCTTGATACGGCCCCAGTGTCGGAGCGCGATTCCAAGCAGAACGTTCCAGAATGAGGCGCCGACGAGATAGATGTTGCTGATGTATGTGGCCTGGGTGACTGATTGGGAAAAGAAGACGATAAGGACGGAGTATAAATACGATGAGCACAGGAACTCAGAAGTGTATAGTGTCGCAGCCATGACGTTGGTGAAAATAACTGTTCTGTTCTTGATGAGAAACCAGGGTAGGAAGGTGACTGGCGCGAGGTACTTCTCGAATAACCCAAAGGCAATGATGCAGAAGCCGCCAATAACAAGGAAGCAGATGATAAGAGGAGAGCTCCATCCACCCGGTTGATAGGAGTAGATTGTCAGAGACAATAGAACAAGGGACAGGCCGGTAGCGAGGAAGAGGAGTCCAATAGCATCGAATTCCTTTGCGTAGTAGACGAACTTCCCCTTCAAGTCCGTGGGCTTCTTCGAGTCGTCTGCTTCGTATTTTGCTGCTGCCGAAGCCTTGTCGAACCGGAACATGATGACGAGCAAGGGTGCGCAGAAGACTGGGATGAGGACCGACCACATTCCAAAGCCCCAGCGAAAGCCGATGCTGTGAAGGATGCCTTCCGTAGCAGGGCCATAAGCCCAGATGGCGACGATGGAGGGCGTCGAAATCAAACCCATCAGAAAGCCGCGGTTACATAGAGGGGTTGAGTCTGCGACAAATATGACGAGGCAGAATTGAATTCCGTAGTATCCGAGATTGTAGAAAACTTGTGCGGCGCAGTACGTTTCGACATTGGCGCATGCCGCCATCATGATGCTCCCGAGCGTAGTGCAAAGCACCATGAGGGTCATGACTTGTGGTCGACCCCAGAAATCCAGCAGCTTGGCGATCGGGAGCCTGGAGATTCCGCTGACGATGTTGGCGACGACCGAGGTGGTGGCGGTAAGGGCATGCTTGTGGAAGCTACTGGTAACATATGGGGTAAGGACCTTGAAGATGCCAGACGAAAATGCTAAGACAAATTGCATAACCCAAATTCTGTGAACTATTGAGTCAGTGCACTGAATCTGAATGATCAGCTCAGTGGGAAGGGGAACGAACAAAATATACACCGAGATAAGCTGACGACGTGTAAGCTGATACCTCAGCTGTTGATCAGTGACGGGCGTCGCCACGTGGTCTACGGGCGGTTTCGTAACAGCCGTAGACTCAGAACGGGTTCCGAGGGCTGCATGACCGACAGTCCTTCCCGCGTGGATGGCCATGTTCTGGAAGTCCGAACTGATCTGATCAGATTAGATGAATTGTGAAGAATTGCTGTAGCTACCTTAGATAGCACGCATTACAAAATCAACATGAGCGCATGAGGGAAGGGATCGATCAGATAAAACTTCTCTCTGAAAGCTTGAAACAAAATTTATCCATCGTCAGGGGTCCGGCTTCGGGGCCGCTGCTCGGCTTGAATTAACCTACGGGCCTGGCTGGAAGCATTCAGAAACCCCGTACCAGGCCCGAGGGCAGCAAAGTTCAAAATGGCGCGAACCGGCCACATTTCTCGTATGGGTGCATAGATCATTTGAGTATATCCACACAGATACATAATGAGGTAGGCTCACGACTACGTCGGAATAGTTCTGTCTTTCGACTGGGCTCCACCCACGACTAATCCGACGGCGTCGGAATTATCGGGTCCAGAACATTTCCAGATGGGCGCAGTGACCCAGTAGTAATCCCGACCGGAGCTCTCCGCCAATGAAGACTTGTGATAATCCCGACGTCTTCGGATTTATGGGCGGTCGGACAGATCGACCTCAAGCTAACTGCGATCACCTCTCGTGTTTTTGGGTCCTACGCCCGCTGCACTCGAGGCGGACCCCAAGGCATATATACGCCCGTGAGAGAAGGGCGGTAACCTCGCGAACCACACGTACACGGCATGCGACTCTAGCCCTTTGAAAATGGCATTTGAGGGCAATCTATCACAACGAGGTCAGCAATATGCTGCACCTGCCAACAAGAACAAGCTTCTCGACATTTTGAGGGACATTTGGAACCCAAGGGACAATCCTACGGGTTTTATCAGCTTGGGCGTCGCTGAGAACGTATGTTGGCTCTTCGCACCAGCCAGGCGCACTAGAACGTCGACTCACATGAAACTGGCTGCCAGACCCTTATGCATCCTGAGCTGATGCAGCATATCAAAGAAAATGTGAGTCGGTCGCCGCTTGCTTCGCCACCTTCGATAGCTGCTGAAAGTACGTGCCGTAGCTTTCGTTGACCAGCTCATCACTCGGTTATGGGGACAGCTTCTCCGGCAGTCACGGGCTGAAGAAGGTACTAGCTGCCTTTCTAGAGAAGTACTTCGATGCATTTCAACCCGTTTTTCCAAGCCATATCGCCATCACCTCTGGCGTGAGCGCTGCTATTGAAGCTTGTATGTTCTCCATTGGAGATCCTGGCGATGGTGTCCTGTTGGGCCGCCCCTTCTACAAAGCCTTCCCATACAACATGCAGAACAGAGCCGGGTACGTGATGCTACGGTTCAATGACTTTCGCCTCTCTGACTTGTGCACAGACTGCAGCCAGTTTTCGTGTCTTTCGAAGATGGCGATCCCTTCGGACTGAACAGTGTGAAATCTTACGAAAGGGCACTGCTAAAGGCGCGTGACCGAGGCATAAATGTCAGGGCGTTCCTTCTATGCAATCCTCACAACCCCCTCGGTAAGATCAAGCTACTTGGATATACATCTGTCACGGTTGCTGAGTTAATCAGGAATTTGTGCCTCACGCGAAGTCCTCGAGAGCTACTTGAAGCTGTGCCAAAAGTACAATTTGCACATGATCAGTGACGAGATCTATGGGCTTTCCTCTTGGGGTAATCCCTCCACACCGAACGCCCCGAGTTTCCAATCATTGCTTGCAGTCGATACGACAGGGCTCATTGATCAAAGTCTGGTGCATGTTCTCTGGGGCATGAGCAAGGTATGACGAGGTCTTAGCGACTTGTGGATTAATTAGAATGCACTGATAACAAGAGGTTGACAGGACCTTGGCATGAGCGGCGTCAGACTCGGCTGCGTAATCAGCCAAAATAATGCTGACCTGATTCAATCAATAGCAACTAACTCGTAAGTTGTCACTCACGGACAGCCTCAACACGAGGCCATCTTGGGGACGCGGCTGACTTGGCTCGGAATAGCATCTTCACTTGTCCTTCCTCAATCGCTGATGGCATCGCTGAGGTCACTCTAGGAAACGATGAGTTCATCAGTGCTTTTGTGAGACTCAACCGCGAAAGACTTTGCACCAGATATGCAGAGGTGGCGTCGTTTCTCGATCGACACGACATCACATACAAGCCCAGCAATGCGGCTTTTTTTGTGTGGGCCGATTTCTTCTCGTTCTGGTCTCCCCAAGGTGAGACGAGGCAACGGTTCGATCGCGCCTCGAGCACAATTGATAGAAAAGATAAAGAGCTGGAAGATCGCTTGAGTAGGCACCTGCTTGATCACAAGGTATTCGTGGCAAGCGGAGGCTCGTTCGGTCACGAGGAGGCCGGCTGGTTCAGAATCACGTTTTCCTTGGATTCAGACTATCTTCGGCGAGGTTTGGAAAGAGTTCTCGACGCGTTACAGTCATTCGAAATGTAGCTGAAGACGAGTTCCTTCACCTAGGTACCTACCTCAAATGCTATCACCTGTCTCACATCCTTGGTATAAGTTCTGAATTCCCAAGACAAGGCATAGCGTACGAGTGTGGGAAAGTTCGTCAATTGAAGTCTCTCTCAAACACCCTCGAGGATTTACCAAGCGAATGATGACTATGACCTGAGATCGACAGTCGAAATGTCAACACTGCATTGTCGATTTTCAGTGAATCATATCATGTGTTTCCCAAGCTTTGGCAATCTATCTGTATCACACTGGACTTCCGAGATTCTGAGCACGAGGATACGAAGTACCCAGTAGTTGATATCATCTCTCCTCAGTGAACTTTTGATTTCTGCCGAGAACTAGGAGCTATCAACACAGGATGACAACAGTACATAAGCCATCGGACGACATGGCTATCATCTAGCCTTCGACACGACGAGATTCCTCGCCCAGATGAACATCAGTGCGGTAACGCCATATGACACTCCAGCCAGGATAATTAGGCCCAGATAATCGCCGCCACCAGCCTGAAGTATGGCGCCTGCAACTGGGACGCCAAGAAGGGCGCCAAAACTGGCAATGAAGAATGTTGTGCCCGTTCTTTTACCATAGTCTTCGACTTGGCAAACCTTTCCAATGCAGACAGGGGTCAGGGCAATAGCGGCACCTGACCAAAAGCCAAACATGATTGTGAAGGCTGTGATAGCTGCTTCATTATTCCCGTCGATCGGCAACCATAAACCGAGGATGAAGGCGGTACAGGCAATTGCAGTGAGAATCATGACGTTGAAGACACCGAATTTGTCGGCGAAGTATCCGGGTAAGACTCTTCCCGGAAGCGCTCCTACGTTGAGAAGCGTGTTGAGAAGGTAGGCTTTCTGAGGCTCCATACCCTTGGATATCGCAAACGAAGAGATATACGTATAGGGCATGAAAACAGAAAACTCGACAAAGAATACGGCCAGGGTGACCACCGCATACCTAAGTTCGACAAGTGCTTTGAGGTCGATATTTGCCCCCTTAGCCTTGTTTGGAGGAAGCCTCTTTTTGAGGAGAAGGCATGCTAGGCCATTAGATGCAACACTGATAAGGCCAATGATTCGGATGGACCAACTAAACCCAATCAAAGGGGCGAGGTAGAGGATGATTAGAGGGAAACACACTCCGCCAAGACCACCGGCTGTGAACGATATGCCTGTAGCCAGCGATCGTCTGCTAGAAAACCAGTGTCCAATGGCCGACACACTTGGGTAGAAAAGAAGAGACGCAGAGACGCCTCCCAGAACCCCGAAGGAGAGCAAGAAGTGATAGAACTCTAAAGAGATCGGCCGTCATCAGATTCAAGCGCATGGCACAGCAATGACGGACTTCAACATACCAGTAGATACACTGAGACACATGATTGATGCCGCCATGCCAGCTGAACCTGGGATGACCAACACTTTGATGTCGTAGGTGTCAAAAATCGGGCCTAGCAGATGCCTCATGTTAGCAGGTATCATCAAGGGCTTACCGACAACAAGGAGATACTTGCCTATTTGTGCACCGCAGAAATAAAGAAAGAACGCGTAAGTGCTGAATATCCAGCCGATGGCTGATTCTGACACGTTTTCCAGCTGATTTTCAGATATCCACGCGTGGAGAACGGCCAGCGTGTTAAGGAGACCCATACAAGAAACCATGGCTCCCCATGCGCCCAGCACAACTAACCAGGCCTCTTTCCCACCTTCAGGAAACGAGGTCAAGTTGTCATCATGGTCATTTCTTGCTGTCTCGATTTAGCATGTGATACCAAATGGAGAGATTTATTCAGCCATTTTGCCAGACCAGACGTGTCAGAGAGCACAATGGGAGTACGTTGCTATGCGCTAAGGGACCAGGAGGAGGATGAACAATGGCAGGCTTACAAGTTTCTGGGGCGCCGTGCGCCGCTGACCTGGCTACTTCAGGCTCAAAGGTCTTTCGCGCCGTCATGACGAAAGTTGCGTAGAAGCTCTGGAAAGTCAACACGAGCCTGCTAATGAAGGATTTGGTGTGTGATCGATTTGCTGATATTTGGTGATCCAGGGCGTCAGTATATCATTATCGGCACTTCGCTCGTTGAGTGCTCTCTCTGGGTCATTGTATTAGTCTTCAATGAGCGGGTAATGGGCTCCCTATAATTGGATCAAATCCTCCCCATCATTCTTTGTCGGCCCTGACGGTCAGAAGGGCCTGTGCCAAGACAAAGCCGAAACGAGGATGGGCTTAAGACCCACTCCCCCCAAACCGCCTACCCCCCAAACCGCCCACTAAATCTGACTATTTTCATCACCCAAATCGCACTCTCCGAATAATAGGTTTCTCATTATATCTCCCCTAATTTCTATCGTATAGCTTAGCTAATAATATTATTAGATTTAGTATAAAGTATTACTTAGAGGACGATGTTTTAAATACCTTAGCCTTAATTAAGTAAGGTATAGCCGTACGTAAAGCTACGTATAACTAAAACGTCCCTATATTAACGCTTTAAGGGAGGCTTTATAGCGTTATAGATTACGTAACTACTAAGGAGCCTTATTAGAGACTCTTAAAGGTATAAGAAACCTATTTTACCTATTAGATTATAGAATAAGGCGCCTTAAGGCTTACCCCTTTATATAATTAAGTATATAATTTCGTTTAGTAGATCCTATTAGTATAAGGTAATATATAATTACTTAGAATATATTAGATAAGTACCTTTTTTAAGTAGAATCCCTTTATTAAAACCTTATTAGGTAAGAGGATAGAAAGCTATTACTTTAAAGGAGTTACGGCTTAAGTATTTAAAGATTTCTTTATTATTCTTACCTACTTAAATATTAAGGTTATTCCTTTTACCTTTAGGTAGAATATAGATAAAATTAGTATTATAAAAGATATAAGGATTAATAGCTTTATTCTTAGTAACTCTAAGAAGTAGAAAATCTATATTTAGACTACTAAATTATATATATAGACTACTATTATTAAGTATGTATTAGTAATAAGTAACTCTTTTCTTCCTTTTATTATTTTTAAAGGTAAAACTATTTAATAATAGTAATTCCTAAAGGCTTTTAATACCTTTAAGGATTAGAAATTTACTACTTTAATAAATAGATAAATAAGTAATAAAATTAGCCTTAAGTAACTTTAGAATATCTTTATTTTATTAATATAAGTAAAGGCTAATAAGTTAAAATCTCTTTACCTTTTAATAATAAATAGTTATAGAAGTTATATTTTTAATAAGTTCTTTTAGACTTATTATTAAGTAAATATCTTTCTTCTTCTTCTTCCCCTTTATTTAAGTTATATTATATAACCTCTTAACCTCTTAATATTTAGCCCTTTAAAGACGGTATATTAGAGGTTTCTTATAAGTATTATTTACTTATTTAATTCTATACCTATTAGTAAATATAATTTCCTTTCTTACTATTAGAAAGCTTAAAATAAAGCTCTTATAATAAGTAATATCTATTAAAGGTAATAAGGAATTAATTTATAACCTATAAGTTTATAGAAGCTACTTTTAAGTTCTTAAATAATAAATAAGGGCTTCTAAGATCCCTTTAAAATACCTTACCTAGCTTATAGATATATAGACTTTACTATAGTAATACTAAAGAGCTTTAAGGATCTACGGAAAGGCTATTATTTACTATCTTAGAAGTATAAATTACTAAAATTAATTACGTAATCTACGAGGTACTTATTTCTAAAGGCTATAAAGACTATTAAACTAAAGGATATAGAGATAATTAAAGTAAACCTTTAAAATACTTAATTAAATACTTAACTAGAAGTTTATAAGCCTTATAAAAAGCTTAAAGTAGTAAGGAATCCTAATAAGTAATTTACTAATATTAAGGCTATTTAGGTAGCTTAAACTTAAGTAAAATAAATCGTAATACCTTTAATAATAGCTTTAAAGGATTAAGAGGCTAAATTTGAGTCTTAGTACTTAGAGTTTATACTAATTTAAGCCTATTACGGTAAGTAATTAAACTTATCTACTACTTTATACTCCTCTAAATTCGTCATTTTAGGTAGGCGGTTTAGGGGGTAGGCGGTTTAGGGGGAGTGGGTCTTAGTCAGTAAAGCCGAGATTTCATCCCCGAAGTGCGCATCCGTCACCAGCACTTCATTTTCTCCGACACCCGAAGCCCTCCCACAATCTGTTCCTTACGCCATCTTCAACTTGATCGACCGACAAGGCCATGAGCACGCCAACACTTCATCCGAAGCCGACCTCGGCCCATGTTCCCCCCCAAGACCCGCGGCGAAGGCGACGCCCTCGGACGACTTTCAGCTGCGAGCCCTGCAAAACATCCAAACTTCGATGCAACCGTCAATCTCCTTGCTCCACTTGTGAGCGCAAAGGCCTTGTCTGCCAGTACGCTTGTCAGGGCGAATCAGCTGCTACTCGGTCAACGGCCCCAGCACCGGTCCATGAGAGCGCAACTCAGCAATCATCGAGTCAGCTTTCAACTCGGCAAAGCCAGCGAAGTGCCGGTAATGCCGTCGACGATGGGGATGCCTCGACGCCTTCGAGGCGATGGGAGAACATGCTTCGAAGACCATCTCCAAAAGACACCGATACCGCGTCCGCTGCAGACCTTTCTTTCCCTCTGACTCTGGGAACCTCAATGTCCAAGCTTGAACTATTGGAGCTGCTTCCCCCGAGAGATTGCTGCGATTATCTGGTCACTAGGTACTATACCTACATTTCTCCGCTGTATCATGTTCTCGATGGGCCCACATTTCAGAAGCAGTACCAGGCCTTTTGGTCAGCTCCGGCTGATACTTCGCTATCATGGCTTGGTCAGCTCTTCGTGGTGTGTTCCCTGGGAATCAACACTACGGAGCCAGATGATCCTGTTTTAGCGCTCTCGTATCCCTTCATTGAGAGCGGCGATACCGGAACAGTCACCTTGTCCCGCAAGCTGCGCGCCGCTTGTTTGACATGCTTATCACAAGATCACTTCTTGATTCGACACGATCTTACTACGCTCGAGGCTCTTCTGGTTTTGATTTATGCCATAGCCCACAATGAGGGCGTCGAGCGAGGCTGGGTGCTTCTAGGTTCAGCGTTGAACATTGGTATTGCGACTCGCTGCTCTACCACCGACGTCCCCGAACTTGACAACAACAACAATAACAACAATCAGCGCCGCAAGCGGTGTTGGGCTGGAATTTTGATGCTCTACACGTATCAAAGCATGCTCTTTCGCGATATCAATCTCTCCTTTCTACCCTCCAACGACGCAAATTTGCCGCCAGAAGCTATTGGTTCGGGACAGGGCAAAGAAGGTCCTCTCACAAGATTCAAAATTCGGCTATTCAGGTTGTCCACGCAGATATGCGGGAAACTGGCTGAAGAAAGCAATCTAAGCGAGAGTTCCCTCCTTGCCATAGAAAGTACGATTTCTCAAGAGCAGGCCCTGTGGGACACAAGCTTCCTTGTGAACGGTGCTCCAAGCATTCTAGACACGGCTAGCTATGCTTACTGGTGTGTTTTGCAGACTTATGCTCATCAGCTCTATCTCTTGATTCACAGACCCTACCACTACCGTCGGTCCGCGATTTTCAGACCCGATTCTCGAGAGTCGTGTCTCCGTTCGAGCGTGGCACTGCTAGACTTTCACCGGCAATTTTGCGAACTACCCCGTCTTAGAAGCTACCGTTGGCTGGTTCAGGGCATGACCAGCTTCAACGCTTTGCAAGGCGCCACAGCCATGGCGTCATGTCTGCTTGATGACCCGAGCAACCCACAGACTCGGGAATATGAGGTAATATTGGGTGCTGCCATCAACCGCATTGGGAACTTGCAAATGTCAAGCCCAGTGTGCGCTAGGGCATACCCAATTCTCCAACAACTACAGTGAGCCAAGCCCGCGATCTTACGACCTCGAGAACGTGCCTGGGCTGACCGAGATCATTCGTATCTTTCAGAAAACATATTTCCGAAAGCCTGAACCAGGGTAACCTCGGAGATCAGGCGATGGAGACTTGGCTTAATATTGATTGGCTTAATCCCGAGACCTTCGACTGGGTAAGTGGCCATATGTGGAGTGTCGGCTTTTTTGACCTCGGACTGACTCTCCAACCCGCAGATGACGTGTGACAGCATTCTGCCATTTCCGACGTCTTGAGAAACGCTTCAAGGTAGTGCTATCAGCCCGGCGATCATCAGCATTTCCATTAGTCATTGATCAGCTTGCGCATTCTGGTCTCCGATCAGGTATCTCCGATCACAAAACTGATCTTAAGTATTGAACGAAACACATCCTGTTTTCCTATTGTTTGCGGGTTGCACAGCTTGCAGATCAACAAAATCGAGCTGCATAGAAGCAGGCTATCTTAGAAACCACGCTCCTATCCTCGCCCCTTTTACAATGAGCACGACCACCGGAACTGTCTGGCACGGAGTATGAATTATACTCTTTCATTTGATTTGCTCATAACGCTAACTAATTATCAAGGATGGCCGCGAGCAGGTTGTTGTGGATCACGTCCTGGCGAGAGCTGACGAGCTGAGGGGCCGACCCGAGGCCATCTTGGCGGCCATCGATGCGTGGAGCGAAACCAACAAGATGCTCATGACTATCGGAAGCGGTCTTGAACGCGGTGAAAGGTTCATGAAAGTCATCTCGGAAATCTGCCCAGATATTATGGTCGAATTCGGTGGCTATATCGGCTATTCGGCTATCAAGTTTGCCCATGCAGTCAGGTCATCAGGCGGTAAGAAGTACTTCAGTCTCGAGGGGAATGCGGAATACGCGGCACTCGCACAGTCATTGGTAGCCCTTGCTGGGCTTGAAGACTTCGTTGAGATCATGATCGGCCCCGTTTCAGAGTCTCTGGCCAAGCTATCTGTGAAGAAGATCGATATTGATGTCTTCTTCATCGACCATGACGAGAGGCTATACGCCTCGGACTTGAGTCTAGCAGAGGGACTTGGTCTTGTGCGAAAGGACTGTTGGGTTCTTGCAGACAACATTGTGGGCAACAGCACTCAAGATTACAGGGAGCTTATGGAGCCAGTCGATGACAGCGGGCTCAATCGAACGCAGACGTACGAGACAAGCGTCTCTTATTTTCACTTACAGACGGGGAAGAATGTGAGATCTTCTGAGATGCCGATGCTGCCCTTCATTGCGATGCTGACCATGGTATAGGATGGACTTATGCTTTCGAGGCGACTTTAATCACGGAAAAGGGTGCGACTCTGCTCCTGCTTTTGCCCACAATCCTGCTGTGGCTGCTCTTCACTGCTGTTTTGCCAATAATTCGAGCTGGCGATGGAAACAGCAAATAGCGGAGAAGTTTCGCCGTCCGTTCTTATGGTCGACTGAGTTCTCAAGAATATTAGCATGGAGGAGTTGAAGAGGACCGCAGGGATCGCAGCGGCGACGGGTCAGTATGTCGCGTCGCAGGGATCCTAAAACAGTCTCGCGAGGAGGCAGTTTTAGTCGTTCCCATTGCCGGGAATATGTTATTACCACCACCTATCAACGATCTCGTCGGCCAATTTCGTCGAAAGACCGTCCGACACAGCGTACCTAGAGTGATATCTCCTCCCCTGCCGATCGTACCAGAAGGGGGGAAAAGTCTTAATACTACATGGACTTAGCGGCGTCGGTAGACGTAACTAGCCGTCGACTCCGCCCAACGTCACTAGACCGCGTTTAGCTCAGTCTAATAGCTCGACGATCAGTCAGAGGACCAGCTAACCCACAGGGTCAAAATGCACTTTTTCCCAACAGAAGGACAAGTAGGGCGTAAGAGAAGGGCCCGCCGAGGCTCCAATTAATTGTTGGCTACGTCTAAGACACCCAAGAATAACAAACCTGATGCAACCGTACTTGTCCACCAGCTGCCAACAGACTGACATGGTGGCTCCTAACTTGCCGCATACTTACGACCGCCCACGAGTTCCTAATTAATATTGTCATCGCAGCTCGATTTGCAGGAGATACAGAAATGCTTACTAAAGAGGACGGAGAAGCTCTGCAGAAGAACAAAGCCCGGGGGGAATTAGTAAAGCTGCCAAAAAGAACATCTACATGCCTTTGCCAGTTCATCATATCCCCGTTCCTCAACATCCCACGAAGACGACTCTCTACATCATTTCTGCTTTCCCAAGGTGGCATACTGCAACTTGGCAGGAAAGATGCAGCCCTTTGAGGTCCCAACGGAGTCGTTTCTAACACTTCACTCCCTGCTGGCAAGGAACCCGGGCGTTCCTGATGTACATGCAATATCATGATTTCTCTTTCATCCTAAGAGAGGGAGTCCAACTCTGTGATAAGCTCCGCAATGCCACCCCAGCTTCTATTCACATCAATACGCGAAACGTCTATAGAGCGACCAGAAAGTATCGGAATCATACTATTTGTTTTCAGGCCCTGACATTCTAGCTATCGATTCCCCGTTTGTTCCGTTTCCTTAGTAATGAGACAACTCTCGGCCGTACCGGGTCCAGTTAGTTACACACCCCTACTTTCCCGGCAGCTATGCTTGTCCCCGATATCGAGAACATCGATTCTCCGCCGACTTATACACAAGCAGTCCTTGCAACGGAACCCTGTGCATGATTACGCTCCATAGTTGATGTCAAAAGACTTACGAGCTTTAGAAGACCAGTAGAGCCGTGACTTCTGCCATTGTTTGCTTTCAGACTGGTCGGGTTGGTTTCGCTTTTAATCAAACGTTCAGGCTCGTGCAGTCTGTAGTAAGGAGATGCTTGTTCGCAGAGTCGCTTCATGCTCGCTGTCGACGGATGGGACAGACCTCGTTGCAGTATGGCTTCGTATATGTAGCATGTGAAAATGGCCGGTATACTCGGTAATCATGAGGGAAATGTCGAAGAGTATTACAAGGGAATTGATAATAACGAGTTGCCTGGTGACACTCTTCCCTTCGCAGCCTTTGATACTGAGAATAGGTTTTAGACCATGGCTTGCCTCCTATATATATACGCTGGAGATAATCGATTCTTGAAGGAAAGATGCAACCAGCTGCAGCCTTTTATAGCTAGGACGCTATCAAAGGCTTTTAAAATGACGCTTCGTTCGTCGAGTAGAACGTAATATTCGTCTTGTCCCTTCCGTAACGATCATCTAAACACTCAGCCAATTGCAAATAACTTAAGGAGTTGCTAAACAGCCCAGTAGGCACACTAGTTATATTGGATCAGTTGTTATAGAGCCGAGCTTGTGTTAGGAGATATATGTGAGCAGAAGCTGTACTCTAAGTTTGAGGAGCTTAGGAAGGCGGTGAAGGTGAATAATAGAAACTAAGGGAGTGGTGTGTCACCAAGTGTAAATGGATTTCGTAAGAGATCTGTCAGCTGTGGTATGTTCTGGAGGGGCAAGGGGGTACCTCAGCTTTCTTCAGCTTACTCATGCGACAAGAACAACGACAGACGATCCACTTTTAGATATTAGGATCTTCACTATTATGCGAGCGGAAGGCGCCTAACACGCCTCGCTGACTGCGAGTGATGTTTGACGATTAAGCTAAGGCATCGATTTAGGTCATAATAAGCTCTTTATCAACATAAAAGGCATAGTCAATCACTTACATTCAAGTCCCCTTAGAAAATATCCGCAACAGGAAGCCTAAAGCGATCATAAACCTACGCACGACGCACCCAAAAGCCCTCCCTTCTTATAGCTCTCTTCTCATTCCTGAATCTAGCCACCCATACTCTCACGCTAGCGACGGCATCCTCAGCCCTTAAAACATAGATTGACCTCCCAGCGACCTCTCTCATTACCTGTGCATTTCCTTCTACTTAGGTAGATCTCAAATAAGGTAGAGGAAAATGAAAAGTACATATTGTGAACAGAAGTTGTTCGTGAATTTCTTCCTACTCCTCAAGTTATGTCTCTGTATATAAAGCTGACCATAAAGGTTATCTTCAGCTATATATTCACACTCAAGATCCTCTATCTATCTCTCCCTCTCAGCAGCCGCGCACCCTCTCAATCAGTATGGGGGGGCTCAGAAACAGTATTGCCAGAGCTTACGTTCAATCTCCAAGTCGTCTTTGAAATTTCCCAATCCGTCGAAAACATCGTCAACCATGTTCAGCCATCGCAGGTTGAGTTTCGATATGTAGTGGGCCTTTGTATAATCCCAGTATTCCGGGTACCATCCTGAATTTTCCCAGTCGACTAGCCCCGCAAACTTTCCGTTGTGGACTAATATGTTCCGCAAGTTCAGGTCGCCGTGAGTGAAGACAATACTGTGGCCACTGCGATGGCCAATATCAGGTACAGCACCAACTTGCAGAATGTGGTTGAAGTCTTCTTCATTCGCAAATGGCCCAACGAAATCGCCCCGAGACTCGTCATAGTTCATTCCGGCAACGATTCGATAATCAAGACATGCCCCCCCGACGGCGTTTGTAATTGCGTATTCTGGCGCGACAAGCTTTGGGATGACCCGCAGAGCAGCCAATGTTTTCTGGAGGTCATGTACCAATGTCTCAACCTCCTGATCGCTGAGCGTGTCGATGCACATCCCAAGGCGTCTGCCCGCGAGTCGCGATGTCAACAGGTAGGCATCCGTAGAGTCTGACACAAGGTCCAACGCGCGAGGGACGGGGATCTGTGTACCCCCTTTCACAAGCTGCAAAGCGCCATATTCATTAGCCAGACCTTCCTGCCATTCCAAACTGTTCGTCTTGAGATACATCCCAAATGGAAGTTGTTGGACTTTCAAACTGCAGGTTGGGCCATATATGTAGGCTCCGATGAGAGCCAACTTTCGGTATATGAGGATGCGCACTCTGTCCGGAACCTTGAGCCATGTCTCCAATAGAACCGGGGTGTAACGCTCCAAAAGGAAGGAGCCAAGTGGAGATAAGATCGATGGGCGGGGTGCGTATGGTTGCTTTCGTGCAATCTCTCGTGCGACATAAATCCAGCGAATTGGTTTGGCAAAGCATGCCAAAATCCTCAATGCAGTGACGTCCGGAAGATCCATTTTCGATGCCGAGTGATCCACAAAGGACCCTCGCCGAAGGATCGGGCACTTTTAAACGATAGGAGGCCATGTCGGCCCGCCAATTCTCCCAGCAGAAACATGATACTAGATTTTGATAAATACGGGGCCTTCATTTCACCTCTCGTGGATTGAAGAGGTACATACCTCATGGCCTCTGTTGAAAGTGAACTCAAAGAATCCTTGCGAGAATGCAGTGGCTGCGGACTTACGGACAAGCCAATAATTCCGATAGGAAATCTGGACCTCCGCGTTTGAAGACATCCAATCTCGCAAGGGAGGGGTAAGGAAAGCGCTGAGCATTTCACTGAAAGACTGCCAGAAAGTATGGTCAGCTGGGCATAGAGTGGCAAGACAGAGGCCGTAATTACTGCCTTGACATGATTTCTGACTCGTGGGAAGATAGATACGACGACCAAGGGATCCAAGAACGAGTTAGTCATGCCAGTGATGCAGCACCTGCCTCCGTCTCTTCTTGTGATGTCGGCGGTAACTCTTTCGTCAGTTACATGACGAGTAGTTTCCTCGGAAAAGACTTCGAACGATTAGCTTCGTCTTCGCATGCAGGTTGCGTGACCAACAGATTGCAATCAATTCTTTCCAATCGGACAGGAAAGATGTCATGCCCGCATCCTTGCTACCAAGATCACACCTTCGTAACAGGTAGTCAGCGGCCCGTTCATGGTCAACGGAATTCTGAAGGAAGCATTCAAGCAATTGCCTGTCTGGGTGCGGAAGGGCAAGGGTACGAAGAACGGCATGCGCCATGTTGAAAGTTGTCTCTGTTATCAAGCCGATATATGGGGAAAGCACATGTTTTAAGCTAAATTCAGTGCAGCATTACCGCCTCAATTTCCTGGTAGTACTTGTCACGCTATAGCCTGTAATGGACGGACTAGCGATAGAATATCCACCGAGGTGCAGCCTAGGATCGAGCCGATTGTCATCGAGTATATGTCCATGATAAATACCTAAGAGCAAACCGCTCCTGGTTTCTTATCGGGTTCATGCCGTTATCCGCATCAGCCCCCTTCTGAAGTGCCGTGAGGCGCACCACGTTGAGGTAGTGACCACGTACGGCTACGGCGGAGCCACCAAGTGCCCCTGCGACACAAGTAGACGGCGCAATGTCAGGTGACAGGGTTGATTCTCCTCTGGTCGAGTTTAGCCTTCCTCTCCTCATGTATCCAGGGACCTCGGCCGCCATTAGTTGCATGATGGAGAGTCCCCTTTTCGTCGTAATCCGTGATGATAAGACCCCAGTGCTTCTCATATCAGTTTTCTTGCCAGCAATAATCAGATGTTAAGGAGGACAGACATATTCTCCCGGGTTTGGGCGAGTATCGAGACTGATGTAGATTGACTTGCTAGACACCTCCGTTCAGAGGCATTTTGAGACATGGGCAGAGAAAACAGAAGTGTATGACAGCAGTGGTGCAGTCGGCGCTTGGCCCTTAGTGCGTCAATCAGGCGTCCAAGGTGTTGCGCCTGCTCCTATCGGTCCTCCTGTCGGCGCGGCCAATGATGGCTTCCAGGGCTTGCATCAGGCCCTTGGAGTCATAACGAATACTCCGGTCAGTGGCAGATGTCACGCCGTAGACACGAAGTGTTTCAATGCCGAGCTGCGCAAGTTTGGCTTTGTCAACTCGCGGAGACAGCGGTCCCTCCAAATACACGATATGCGTAACAAAACGCACATAATCCGGTTCGAGTGGGTGCTGTAATATGTTTGTGGATGCGCAGGACTTTGCGATGGCGGCCACGATGTCAACAGCCGTATATGGATTCCCAGACGGCCCTGTCTCTCTGTCGATTGTCCCATTGAGAATCAAGATCTTGGACCGAATTGACGGATCGAGAAGTCTTTCTCCAACGCCTCCGAGAATGAGACTTGGCAGCAAAGATGTGAACAGCGAGCCGATGCTGTAGATGACGCTTTTGGAGGTGGTAAGCGCATCGAGGACACGGGGGTTCGCCGGCATTCGGATCTCCTGGCCGTACGGATTAATGTACCACAGCCGCTCGATTCGTGCTGGGAGGTCCTCTTCATGCTGCTTGGAAAACTCGATTGCTGGCTTTCTCAGGGCGGGGTGGGATCCGGGGAGATTCGCATCTTCGATGGCGTCAGCGTGCTCCGTCCAGGTTGGCGACGGAGCTGCGACGGGTACGGCACTCGACGGAGCGCTCGGGTGCGAGATGTCATTTTGGCCTATGACAACAGCCCCGTTCTCGAGCCCCGCGGCAATATGATTAGCGAAGTTGCTATTGAGGGCTGGCAGCACCGATACGTGGTCGGGCACTGCGCAAACCGAGCTGAGCATGCAGACTGCCGCCTCAAAGCTACCCGTAAACAGTCTCGCGCCTGTCAGAAAGAGGTTGCCGACACTTGCGCCGGAAAAGTCAAATTTGCTCGTGGGCCTGGAGCGCTTGACCACTTCGAGGTTGAAGTGGTTAAGAAATGATCGTATAAGCTCCTTTTTGGGCGTTGAAATATTGAGCCAGAGTTCGTGGATACCGTCCAAAACTGCAAGCCATTCAACTCTCGCAGCCAGAAAGTCTTTCGGGAGGCGGTGGTTGAAGAGACGTTTGATGGCAGTCTTTTCTGGACTGTCGTCGGGGATCAGGCGCACCAGCCTAGAGCGCACGTCTCCAATACCTAAGCGATGTCAGCGCCGTCATGATCATCCGGAAAAAGCCACGGAGGCAACGGGATTGATTACCTGGCCCGCCAAAGACCCGGATGATCTCGCTCGAGCTACCACCATTGTCGGAAATGGGAATGACATAGCTGAGTTTGAACTTATTTAGAGATCGCACGTGCTCAAACACCTCAACCAGACTATTGGCTGCGCTACCTCCAGAGAAGACAACCAGCCCATTGCGGTCGCCGGGCCCGGTCGCGCCTGGAGAGGGTGGCCGCGCAGTCAATCTCACCTCGTCGCCGAGTGAAAGAAGCCGGGCATCTTGTTTAGCGAGTTGTGCATCACCAGTATTCGTAGGAATAAGTGACATGATGCCCAGCATGCACGCTTGTAGGTAAGGTAGGTGTAGGGAGGATGTTAATGTCGTTGGTTTAGTCTCACTACCTAATGGATGATAGATCGCTCAAAGTTAGCTTACGTAAGGAGTACGCTCTGGCAAGACAGGTGGGGGAGGGGGTTGGCGCGCTTTGGTGCGGCGCCAATGGTGTGTTTCTGGTACAGCTATAATGGTTTTCCTGGACAAAACGCCCTCCGCTCGCTTCTCTAGAGAGCCAATATCTATTGAGTTATCTTCTTCTGACTCAACTGGTACCTTACGCAATGACGGGCCTATGGGTGGCTACGCTACCTAAGACAAGGTACCTTATAGACGGGCCTTCATTCTTAATACGTACGGCGACCTAGTCCCGCCTAGAAAATGCAGTGTAAGGGGCTGCGAAGCGACCAGGTAAACCCGACTTGTCGCCGGTCAGCCTCCGACCTTTAGCGGAACGTATAACTGTCCCAAGCCAGTTTTAGGATACTCAGGAACTCCATAAGTTAGAGTCAGACCGTATGAGCACTTCCTGATATACAATGATACTTGATGTTCTTAGGCAAGATGTAAATAGTATCACCGGACACGCAAGGGTAATTTCATGTATGCCAGTTCAGTTATCATAGTGTCATCCTTTTCATGCGACATGATGTGGAAATCGCAAGTTGATTTCAACACCCATACGCTACATACACTCGCGGAAATGTTCAGTCATCTTCAGTCGTAGTCCAAAATCCAGATGGAACTTTGTGGTCCCTCCAACACCTAGACCGTGCAATTCTGCAGACCTTGGAGTGGCGTTCCGAGTTGGGCCAGTGAAGCCACAAAGTCGGCTCTCCACGGCAAAATGAGCACTCCTGTCAGCCAGACTCGAGGCAGGGATGATCAGACTGGAAAGCTCAGCCTAGTTGACATATCTCCATCCCTCGGGCTCACCAGCGGCCTCCTCAGCCGCCTTGAGGGCCTTGTTCTTCTTCTTGCAGAACCACTTGGTGAACAAAGCCATTATGATCGTCAAGCCGCATCCAGCAATGATTGCGCCGCCGCCGGTCTGGTAGTACGGTTCCTGGTTGCGGAGGAAAAAGTACGGGGTAAACCAATGTGAGACAGACGAGACGCAGTTGGCGTATGCGATCAGCGCAGCACGCTTCGTGCGAGGCCTAGGAACGACAGTCGTCTCCCAAGAGATTTGAAGCTATCTTCAATGTCAGCCGGTCTATCCTCAAGTTTCCACAGGACCTGTGATTTCCTACGTTGAGGCCCACGAAAGGGCCGGTAACCAAAAGGATCATGCAGAAGTAGCGGGCCCCGACGTTGAGCGTGGTGATCATCACGGCACAGCCGACGGCGGTGAAAATCATCGGGACGGTAATGTGGTAACCGAACTCAAGCATGCGACCGGAAGACCAAGAAATTCCCAACGTGACCAAAAAGGCAATAATGGGCGGAGGGGCTTGGATGAGATACGTGGTGTTGTTTGAGAACCCAAGAGTGGCGATGATCTGTCATGTGTCGTCCAGTCAGCTCCTGAAGCATCAGGCCTTGATTTTGAGACAGAGGCTTACCGAGGGGAAGAAATCCTTGTAGGATTGTGCGATGATAAGGAAAAAGTGAATAGCGGCGAAACAATGCGAGAGGGGGTCCTTCCAGCACTGCCAGACCCCACCCCAGTAGTCTCCTTCATCGTCCTCCGAAACACCACCTGCTGAGACCGTCTGCCTGTACTGAGCCATGGCAGCTTCTTCTTCCGTGATGAAGAATGTTCCGGTGTTGTTCGGAAAGTTGGGGATGAACCAGAAGCTGACCAGAGCGACGAGAATACTGGCGATACCTGTTCACACTCTTAGCCACATGCTTCTGATTCAAGTTTGCACTCCAAGCAGTAAAGACTCACCTTCGAGTAACAGGAACCACTGCCACGCCCTGAGGTTGGCAATGCCCTCCATGTTCGACAGGATTCCGGCGGCGAGAAGACCCGAAAGCGCCTGGGAGATGGTGTTTCCGGCATGCCAGATACCCATGCGGATGGGGGACTCGCTTTTGGTGTACCAAGAAGACGTCATCAGGGACACTGCAGGGACAAAGGGACCCTCGGTGATTCCAACAACAAAGCGGCAGAGCATGAAGCCCCATCCACTGGTGACTGCAGGCATGCAGATCGTGACAACCGACCAACCCAACATGCAGACTGGAAGAAGAATTCGAGGCTTTCCTTTGGCAATGATGACGTTTGCAGGGATCTGGGAAATAATATAGCCGACGTAGAAGAGAGAGATGCCGGCGCTCCATTCTTTGTCGCTCATATTCAGATCCTCCTGCATACCTGCGAGTCGAGCGTTCGACACGTTGATGCGGTCAAGGTAGCTAAAGCCAGTATGTCAGAATTCGCGAATACAAGGATTCGGGGCATTCTCGGTGCTGTGGCGGCAGACTTACTTCATCAGCAGCATTGCTGTCACCATGGGCAGGAACCTCCAGTCCAACTTGCGCACCAGGGACTTTTCGAGAGCCTGGAGCTCTTCGGGAGACTTGTCTTTGATGAGAGGGTATCTCTCCAGGAAGACACATCTCTCCGGCGCGGACTCGACGTGTGCTTCATCTTTCAGGTCCATGGACGCCTTCGACCGCGAGGACCGAACTGAGGGAGTCATGTCGAAATGCTGTCTGAATCTTGACAATGCTTGTGTGCCGCGAAGCGAGAGGTGTGAGGATGGGAATGCTTCTCTGTGAAATGTGAGACTCTGGGCCGTCAGTCTCTTAAATATCCCACAACACGCAGTAACATGGAGATCCCCTGACCAACTCTGAACCAGGCTGGGTGCTTTGACAGAGCAGGAGCAAATCAGATTGTTCACCGTCAGATTAGACAGACCGGAACATGGTTTCAGACAACAAGTTGGCTAACTCCATGATCTCCGCATTCTGAATCTGGGGTCGGTCAACATTCGCGGGGTTCATCGTGGAGACTAGCAAGGTTGGTACCACGTCAATGAAATTTCGGGGCGTTGCCGATGCAGTCGTCCGTCGGGCACGCGCCCTCGGGCTTGGCCCGAAGCCACAAAAGAGCTTGGCAACTCCGCACGGATGGGGGCAGTTTGACCACAGCCAGACGATCGGCGTATTCGAAAGGGGGCAGTGCAGCTGGAGCAAGATCCATACCGCCGCCGTGCATGACTTCTGCAGTGCTGGAGCTGAACAACGCGGCAGTTGATCATGATACCCAAGGAAAGGGGCAATGAACTCAGCCGTGTCGTTCGGTAATGCCAAGGGCCTGCCGTCGGCCGATGTCCGTCGAACCGGGGGAGACTCTTGATAGAAAGTTGAGGATGAGATTGGCGTATTCAGATCCAGTACCTCGGAGACCACCATCATCCATCTAAGGTCAACTGTCACCAGGGTTTTGTATCAATCAAACGTAAGACAGTGTGCAGTGCAAAACTGGATCGAACTTTGTTCGTGCTGAGGTTGCAAACGAATTCATTCCGGTTACTTGTAAAGCGAGGATGGTCAAGGTGGATATTGTTCAGCGTCAAAGACATTGAAGTATATTCTTGCAAGTTCGCCCCAAAAAGCACAACGTGGTCTAGGCTAGCTCGGTCTTTTACCGCTTCTCAACGTGATTCGAACCCGGTGTGGCTAACTCTTCATCCTTCCCACCATCTTCGTAGAGGGCCCGGACAGCTGGCTTCAAATCATCTGGAGTGGGATAGGCAATCTGGCGAACAGTGTACCAGGGCCGCTCAAATAGCTTGTCCATGCTCTCCAGGGACCGGCCCGAGGTCTCGGGTAGGGCAAAGAACACGTAGACCAATGAGATGGTGCAGATGGAAAGGAAAAAGATGAAGGCACCGTAGCGATCCGTCGCCGCAAGGAGCGAGGGCATGGCTCGGGAACAGCCAAAGTACATGGCCCAGTGAACGGCCATGAGGATCGAAACGTTGATGGATCGGATCCTGATGGGGAAGACCTCGGCGGAAACAAGGTACGGGATCGAGAACCAGCCGATGGACCAGGCAATGGCGTGGAAGTAGATGGCAGCAATGGCAGTGCGGCTAGCTGCCATGGCAGACGAGCTCGACTCAATTCGCTCGACGGACCAGCCATTGGTGACGCCTAGATAACCTCCCACGTACGCCAGAGTGATGATCTGCATGGTGACACCGGTCATCAACGAGCGACGGCGGCCGATGAAGTCGATAACGAAGATGGAGAAGACGAGCACGGAGACGAACTTGACGACTGCGTACAAGCCAGTGGCTAGGAAACGCGCCTCAGTGCCCTGGATGCCCAGATAGCCAAAGATTGTCGGGCTGTACTGTGTGATGGCATTCGCGCCAGACCACTGACCGAAGACGTGGCAGGCAAACATGAGGATAAAGCGGCGCCTGTTGGGGACATCTGTGAAGGTCTCCTTGATGAGGTCGAAGGTGCTTGCGCCGGCAACAATTTCCAATTCGTGGTTCAACTGAGCATCGATGCCTGCAAACTCGGCCTCGACGTAGGGATGTTCTTGGGGTAGTCCGCGGAAGCGGCAAAGAACGGCCATAGCTTCGGTTCGTCTGCCTTTCATGAGAAGGAAGCGCGGTGTCTCGGGAGTGAATAAGGTGCCTATGCCCCAGATAACATCGGGGGCCACCTGGAGAGCAGTAGGGAGTTGCCACTGCAGGTCTGTGTCTGGGTGGTATTTTGTGATGCCATAGTTGAAGAAGAAACCGAAGACGACACCGAGCTGCTGACAGCAAGTGTATTGCAATGTCAGAAGGCCGCGAATGGACTGTGGGGCGATCTATACGAAGGTCTGTCAGTACCGAGGAGGAGGGAGATATGGGCGCCGAATTTCTTACCTCAGTGATGTAGATGGAGGGCAGGACGGTGGTGGCACCGATGCCAACACCCGAGATAACCCGAGATATGTAGAGAGCCGCCAGATTTCCGTTGCTGAAGGCTTGGCCAAAACAGCCACCAATGTAGATCACGGTGAATAACTGGAATGTCCTTGTGCGCCCGAGTCGCTGGGTGAGCCAAACACAAGCCAAGCACCCGAACACGGCACCGGCTGTGGCGATGGCGACGATCCATCCCTTGGTGTTGGCATAGTCGGCGTCGGATTGGTGGGCAATACCAAAACGCTCTTTGAACGAATCCATAATAACGAGCGAAGCAATGTTTCCTAGATGCCAATAAGATAGAGAGTCAGTGACGTTCCGAGAACGTGGTCTCTCTCCGGGCGAAAGAACCTACCCTCGTCAAAACCCTTGGCGACTCCTGAGAACGCCCACACGAAGGTGCATGCCAAGAGATACCAGTTGAATATTTCTCTAGGACACTCTTTGATGGCCTGTTTGGTGGCTTTGATGAGATTTGGTTTCGTCATGATGAAGTTCTTCACAAATTTGCTTCGGGGAAAAAAGGGGGAGACAAATTTGCGAGGTAAAGGCTCAATAGTACTTGTTGGCGTGTCAACTTCTTGAGAACGGGTGATCAAGTTTATATCGGATCGTCATGCTTTCCTCGTGTCATGGAAGCGTCGGCAGCGCCCAAGTTGCCTGGGGCCGGGATGGGGTCACATCTGGAGAAAGGTGTGGGGAGGAAAGTTGGAATGGGGAAAAAATGCTGCCATGCAAAGATCTCGAGTCAGGAGGCTGGGGAGTCGATTTCCAAGCCAGGTACCGCTAGGAGAGCCGAAAAGAAACCCCGAGGCTTCTATCGGAAGAGCTCCGTAGACTTCGTTGCCACGCGCCGGACGAAATCCGAAGCGCTAACACGACTCGCGCGAACCTCGTGGTCTGGGGGATCGAGTTTGGGGTAAGGCGCCGCGTGGACAGCAAGGAATACATCGCGGGCTCGGGAATCCTGGACGGACGAGGTCCGACGCCGCCCTGATTCATGGGATGGAGATGCCGCAACCCATTCAGAGTCACGGCTTCGTCTTGAGGCTATGAAGTATTTCAGGATGGGCAGCCGCACGGTAATCGGATCATGCTTGGAATTCCAATACATCACATCCTCCACAACGAAGCGTCACGTCACATCTTCAAGTCGTCAACCTCCCACCGGCTAGTATCCTGCATCTCTACGTTCTCCAAACATCCCCAAGATGGCCGCCGCAATCCCCCACTCGATGCGAGAGAAGCTCCTCCGCAATGAAGTCGCCTCCACTCTGAGCATCAAGCTGGTCAAGTCGGTGGAAATCGTTGGCATGGCCAAAACCGCCGGCTTCGACGGCATCCTGGTCGACATGGAGCACTCGTCGTTCGACCTCGAGACGACCAGCCAGCTTTGCATTGCTGCGCTGTACGCCGGCATCTCCCCCATCGTCCGCGCCCCCAGCAAGGACCCATTCTTCGTCTCGCGAATCCTCGACGGCGGTGCCCTGGGTGTCATCGTCCCGCACATCCGCTCCGTCCAGGACGCCAAGGACGTCGTGGCCGCGGCCAAGTTCCAGCCCATCGGACACAGGTCATCGACCAACGGCCTGCCTCATCACCAGTTCCGCTCCATCCCTGCCAAGGTGTCCAACCCCGTCACCAACGCCGCGACCCTGGTCATCCCCATGATCGAGACGCTCGAGGCTCTGGAGCTGGTGGACGAGATCGCCGCCGTCGAGGGCGTGGACTCCCTCCTCATCGGCACGAACGACCTGACGGCGGAGATGGGCATCCCAGGCGACTATGAGAACCCCAGGGTCACGGAGGCGTACCAGAGGACGATTGACGCCTGCAACAAGCACGGCAAGTGGGTTGGCGTCGGCGGCCTGCACTCGCGCCTCGACCTTGTGGAGAAGTTCTGCGGGATGGGCGCGAGATGGGTCATGGCTGCGACGGATGGTCCTTTGGTCCTGGGAGGTGCATCCAAGAGGGGAGCTGAGATGGCGGCGTTGAGCGGAAGGGTTGTTGAGGCCACTGGCTCCAACGGCAAGGCGAATGGTGTTTCCAACGGTACGGCGTAGGTACAATGTAGAGAAAAACAATAGAGGACGCAAGCAATTACATCATAACTCTACGGCATCAGGACCTTCCACGATACCAAGACTGTTTCCAGAGACAGTGGGAAGAACATTGAGTTGTTGGTGCCCCACACTAAGGTACCTATCTTGCTTGGTGGTGTCGTGACCCCGCGCCTAGGTACAAGACAGCTGAGTAAGCCATTGTGCTGCCTCCCGACGCCCAGAAAAACAGGTCGGGCGATATCCGGTGACCGTCCGACCTTCACAAACCCCCCCTTGCGTGGTCCTGAAGACTATCGGGCCCAGTCCGGGCATTGTCTTGCCACCGGCATTCGATTTGCCCCTGCTGCAATGCCGGCTTCCGGGTCTCCTCGGTCGAATGGCAGTCCGAACCCGGCGCGGTCTCCAGCGAAACGCGGTCAAGCCTGCGAGCGGTGCTGGAAGCGAAAGCAGAAGGTCAGCGCTGCTACTCGGCCAGCACGATGTGCGAATCGACTCGACTTGGCCCAAGAAGCTAACTTTCGTCCCTAGTGCGACCGACTGCTCCCGGGCTGTACCGCGTGTACCGAATTGGAGGTGGAATGCGTCGCTCGCTGCCAGGACATCAGCTCCTTGTTAGCTGATGACGCTGGCCTTTCACACTCCTCCATCAACAGGTGGGCGTGTGATTGTAGGCCTTTTTTTTTTATCTTTGCTAATGTAGTCCAGCTATCTCGCCTCACTCAAGCGGCGCGTAGCCGAAGTTGAGAATGGCGGGCAGCCAGCTCCCAGCAAACGGCCCCGGACGAGGGTGCAACAAGAGCATACCTTGGTAGAGGAGAATTCGCCAGTCAGGGGCCGCAGGCTGACTTCCATGACGTCTGCTGGAATGGATGATGAGCCGCCAGGAGAAGACTCGTTCGTTCGTGATACCATGGGCGCCATTGGCTTGCTGTCCAACAGTGCCATGGCCGAGCCTAGGACAGGCCACGGAGAGGCAGCGCCTCACAAGCTCGCCCTGACCGAGGTCATTGTCGCCGCCTTGGCAGTGTCTGGGCATGATCCATCGGCAGCTATTCCTTCACAGCCTGCATTGGTGTTGGACAGTCATCAGGTCCCTTTGTCGCGAGACAGCACCATCGGACACTTCCGTTTGTTTCTCGACTGGGCTTATTTGGTGCCATATCTTAACCAAGCACAGATGCTTGAGCATTTCGAAGAGACCGTCGCACATCATGGGAGCCCTAACGCAGCAGAAGTTCCCCCTTTGCACCGTTTCAACGCCTTCATGGCCATTGCGACTGGCATCATGATGTCAGAGGATGCCACTCGGCTGTCATTCCTTGCATCCAGCCTTCATACGCTGGCTGTAAAGCTTTTGCCTCTCGTACTTCGGCCCCAGAATCCCCTAAATGCTGTACACACCGCGTCTATGCTTCTATCCTACTCTCTGGTCAGCTCAAGCGGCGGCTCATCCTGGCATCTTCAAGGCTTGGCAATGAAGACTTGCATAGCATTGGGCCTCCACAAAGATACTGGCCCCCCAAGAGAGCCTGATGCGGACGGCGATTTTGACCCCAGGTGGATGTTCTGGACAGTATACATATTTGACCGGTAGGCTTGCGTCTCACTAATAGGCGCGCTCATGACTGATAGCAACTGTGACGCAGCGCTTTGAGCTCGGTGATGGACCGACCATTCAGTATTCCGGATACTGATATTTCTGTACAGGTAGGTGCTCCCATGGTCTATCGAAGCCAGCTGAAGCTTACTGCTCTTGCCCAGGTCCCACCAGAAAGCGAAGACATGGCAACATCTGTATCTGATTCGATGAGGTCAAAGGCAGCGTCAAGTCGTCATTTGGTCCGTCAGGCGCAGCTCATATCCAACATCAGAGACAACACCAACGCAGATGCAGAACCCATGTTTTCGTATCACAATCTTTGTTTCTGGCGAGACTCGCCGCTCACTCTTAGTAACGGGCATGGACCTGCCCACAAACGATACTGGACTGATACTTTTGATCAACTGGCATGTCGTTCGTTGATGCAGATTGTCAGCCCCACATCGGCACCACCTACGGAGTCTGACATTCTACAAGGCACGGTAGAAGAAGTAGAAGCAGACGCGGTCGACACATGCAGACGCCTCATCAGAAACTTGTATGATCGATCTGGGTCAGGGCTCGGGGCTACGTCTTTCATTGATGCCTACGATGCCTTGTCTGCTGCAATCGTCTCTACATGTCTCGCACGTCGACAACAGGAACGACAAGGCCCTCAGCACTTCTCACTGGCCTTCGAGAGCATCAATAAGGCGATGGCAATCGTCACGCAGGTTGCGGCACGGTTTCCTGCGCTACGCACTTTCCAAGAGCTGTTACTCAAGCTATCAGCGAGATTGATGGAGGAACATAGTGAGGGGTCGCAGGTGAGTAGCTGGCCGAAGGTGTTTGTCCATGATTCTGACCACTCCAGATTTTTCGTAACACACTGGATGACATACCTATCATCGTACCGAGGCGATTACGTCAATTCATCCGGAATTCGTTCACTTGATGCGGGCCACCGGCAAATTAAAGTCATTCCGTGACTAGACAAAGCCGCCATCTGAGTTATTCGTCGATTGTGCCGTGTCCCGAGTGGGCTGACGGGCGAGATCCGATGCGTCGGACTGTGCCCGCGGGCGTTGCCGGATCCCAAACTTTCGCACCAGCGTCATATGACTAACGCCAGCTACCCCAATCATTATTGGGGTTAATAAACACCAAGAAGCCTTCTCGCGGGGTTGAGACGCTCGAAACATCAACCCATAATCGATCATCACCTGACGCGTGCAAACGACGATCAATATGAACTTCTACCCTGCGCCGCCAGTCATCGAAGCCAAGGTTTTCGTCCGCATTCCGGACGACAAAAGGTGCATCGGCCAGGACTCCGAGTGGAGAGGAGGGTTTGCCAGGACCTTCAAACATATATTTCTAGAGGGACCGGTCGTTGACGACGAAGGAAACCTCTTCGTTGTGGATGTACCCTACGGTCGAATACTCAAGATCGATGCCCACAAGAATGTCAGCGTTGCCTGCACATGGGATGGCGAGCCCAACGGTCTTGTAGGGACCAGAGACGGTCATCTTCTTGTGGCAGATTACAAACAGGTAGGTCAACCCAATCCATTGAGGTGCCGTCGGAATGGCTCACCGGGACGACGCAGGGCATCCTCTCTCTGGACCCTAGCACTGGAAAGATATCATCAAAGCTCACACGCAACAACATGGAACGCTTCAAAGGACCCAATGACCTCATCGTGGACTCCCATGAAAACCTCTACTTCACGGACCAGGGCCAGACCGGCATGAGCGACCCTACGGGCCGGGTCTACCGTCTCTCTCCGTCCGGCAGGCTCGACACGCTCATCGCCAACGGCGCCTCCCCCAACGGTCTCTGCCTGTCTCTGGACGAGCGCTTCCTGTACGTCGCCATGACCCGGGCAAACCAGGTCTGGCGCTGCCCGCTGCACGCAGACGGTACCACGTCCAAAGTTGGCGTTTTCTTCCAGTCCTTCGGCAACGCTGGGCCCGACGGCCTAGCGCTGGATAAAGAGGGCAACCTGTTCATATGCCACCCCAGCCTGGGATCCATCTTTGTGGTGGACACGAACGGTGTGCCGAAAGCGAGGATCGTGAGCGGGTCTGAGGGGATTAATCTGACCAACTGCTGCTTCGGAGGGCCAGAGCACAAGACATTGTACATAACGGATAGCCTAGAGGGGAACATTCAGACGGTCGAGTGGCATTGTAAGGGGGCGGTGGGGGCACCGAAGTTGAAGACTCCTATGGTTTGAACTCTTCGAGCAACCGCATGTTATTTATGAGGCCCATTCTTACCGAATGAGCCAGTAGCAGATCAAGGGACTCCGAAGGTCGGTCCTAAATAACAACTTCATGGATATATTTGCGCACCTGTGTAGGTCCAATTCGATGTTCGCAGCACCACATACTCATGCATAAGGCAGGTTTATTTCCTCGCCAGAGGAGCGTGGAGGGTTGAAACTATAACGGAGCCAAGTTGAAACGTCGAAAACGGACTTTTGTGTTTTGTGCAAACGGTCTGGCCCAAAGGGGCTAAAGTGGGGCCCAGTGTAGCCGTTGAGGTACACAGTTAAAGCGGCGGTCGCAAAGACGCACATATGGGGTACAGGGTTCAAGGGCGACACATGGAGGCACTGGTGTACCCCTTCAGGTGTCAAATAAGCCGCTAGAACAGCTGAACCACCCTCTACATCACGTAGGTAGTCGGGGCGCAAGACACTCGCGACCAGGCCTCGTGGCTTGGTGATTGGGTGATGTCCCTCTAGTTATTCTTCTGCTTGTTGCTGGCACCTACTTCATAGAGCCTGAAGCCTTGCTCACTACCCATGTTCAACGTTGGCTCGTTTAGGCCTCCCGCGGCTTTTGCAGCAGGCCTTTCGATATGACCTGCTGAACACCATCAAACCAAAGCGCGGCCATCTTGACGTACCCTCTGTCGTTCGGATGCGTGCCATCGACGAGGTCGCAGAGCTGAGGTCCTGCCGGGCTCTGCATATCCACCAGGACAGCGCGCTTCATCTGCGATGTCATCCGGCCAGCCAACTGCCTGATCTGTTCATTCGCGTCCAGCACCCGCAAGTTGATGTTCTTGTCCTCGTTGACGAGTAGCGTAGATAGCAAGATGGTCGAGCCCGGCGACGCCGCCCACAAATACTCAAGCACATCGCCGACACGTCTGCCAAGGTCGTCGATCTCAAAGTCCTGTACGCAGTCGTTCGATCCCACGTTGACCGCGAAGAGATTCGGCCGCAGCGCTGTGACTGACCTGTTTGCCCGGTTGGCGATCTGGTCGATCCGGAAGCCGCGCCAACCTTCGTGGGCGTTGTTGGTCATGGAACCGGTCTGGCGCGAGCCGACCATCTGGGCGCTGTGACCATGGGAGAGGAGCGTCTCGAGGAGTGCCTTCCTGTAGCCGTTGCCGTCTGACGACCCGACACCGTGTGTGATTGATCCACCTATGGGCATGAGGCGGAGTGCTGGCACTCGGCCAGATGCTGTCGAAGAGAAGGCTAGGAGGTTTTGGTGTTAGCAACACGGCCCTCAAGAGACCGGCTGACTACAAAATCGCAGCTCAGGCTGATGGCCAGGAGGTGGGCTACCAACCATGTTGGGTGCCGGAATGTTCACGCCTCACTTTCTCGGGCTTGTTCGAGTTGGCTGTGTTGTGGCAGCTTGGAGTCAAAATGCCTGTTGAGGTGCGCAAGGGCGCTGCCAACCCCAGTTGTGAAAAGTGACGTGCGCCAGATACTCGTGGATGCATCGAATCGGGCAGTTCTGGTGATGTAACCGGAGGGAGTCGATGTGCGAGTGATCAGAGGATGGCTTGCGTCAACAGCTCCTTTCGGCGACAGCTGCTAGCGGCCGAAACATCGCGGCCCGAAAGGGCAACTGCCTCGAGCTGCAATTTCATGTTGCCTGATACGACTGGCTTGACGACCACGGTAATGGAGGGGCTGATTGAACTTGACTGTAGACGGCGAGTCGATATAAGTCCACCCCGGGTATAGGCTATTTGTCTGGTGAAGCATCCCAATTGCTTCCTTCAGGGAATCTCATCATCGTCATCGCCACCGAATCCAAAACTGAAACCTCCTCCTTCAGCTTCCGCAGACCCTCCGCCAACCGCTTCCTCCCATTTCCTCTTCTTTTGCACCGCCTTACTTTCCATGATCCGCAGAGCCTCCTCGAGGGCATCGGGATACGTCGACCGCAACCGCTCCACGAACAGCCCGTAAGGGTCCGTCACACCACGCTCGAACCCAGTCACCTGGTCGGCTTTGTCCCTGAGGAACGACAACGCCTCCGACAGATGATGCAATGAGGGTGACTTCGGCACAAAGTTCTGCGTCAGCGCGATGCCGCTCTCCAGGTTGACCACCAGATGCCACCATCCGCTGGGTACGTGCAGGATCTCTCCTGCATGACATACGCCCTCGACGCACTCGGGCAGCTGCCGCGCCTCGTCGTGGAACGTCTCGAGCCACTCGGCTATGCTGATCGGGCTGGTCACCTCGCTAGCGTCCCTGGACACGAACACGCCCGGCACCGACACGGTAGGCGGGAACATGATCCAGTACTTGGATCCCTGCAGCACCGCGTTCCACGCGCTTGTGGCGTTGGGGTCCTTGTGGAAGGTCGAGCCACTACGCTCCGGGCCGATAATCAGCCAACGATGGGCTGGCCGCTCGTCGCCGAGCAGCTCAAACAGGTCAGGCCCGAAGCATTCTGGCTTCCAGTATGCCGAGCCCTCCTCGCGGCCCACCTTGATCCCCATCTTCTCAGCGAACTTTTTGTCGAAGAGGTAGAGAGGGCTCTCGTCATTCGTGTTGTTCATATAGTCGTGATATGTCGAGAAAGGCCAGTCTACGGCTTCGGCACGGAACTCCACGTCCCCATAGCGCCTCAGGATCTCCCCAATCGTCCAGCTCTGGGCCACCGGCCACTCCTGGATGCATTTTGTCAAGACGAACGGCCTCTCGGTCCACGCGTCCGCAAACTCCTCGTACGAAAGGTTGTCAAGCTTCGCGATCTGGTTGCCCCGTGGGATCTGGGTGGCAAATTGAGTCAGATCCAGATGACTACAGACGAATGGCCTGTGAAGCACATCGGAGAAGACATTGCTGCAGTCGATCCTGGACTCCTGGCTTGCTGATAGCCCCAGTAGGGTTGCCCTCCAGGAGCCTTGCCACTTTCCTCCGAATCGACCGGTCGTGTGATGTCTAGACGATGGTTAGCCAGGGCTCTACAACCTTACCAAATGAAGTCTCTACGAGGCACACTCCGGCTACAGCCATGAGTGAGTGAGCGTGACTCAGGCTGTCACGTTGGTAGACAGCTTGATTTGGCCTCATCTGGCACCATCAAATCATGGCAGGCAATGAAACACTCACTCGAGGAACAAGGGTTTCCACAGCTCGGCGGAGTGGCAAAACGCATAGAGAAATCGACATGTGTAGCCCAGCCTTCTCAATGATTGCTGGTCGAGGTACTCCAGGAACAGGTTGAGCACCTCGTCTGGAAACGCCTGAAACGTGCCGGCCAGGGGGCGCGCCTTGGGTCCTTGGTGAAGAAACTGGTTGCCGAGGGGCTTTACGCCCAAAGGGTGGCTCGGAAGGCTCGAGATTGACTCATTCGTGACCATGACTGCGTCCTCGCTGGCTGCAGGCTCATTTTTGGCCTCAGTGACGTGAGCTGTGCCGCTGACCGCAAGGCCGTTCGGCCGAGAAGAAGTGTCGTTTGCCGTCATGTGTAGATAGCGATCAGTGCTTGTGGAGGGGTGGCAGGGCCCTGGTCTTGCCGGACGTGGGGGAGTTGGCGAGGTAGATGAGACACTGGAAACAAAAAGGAAGAATGAGGGTTTGGAGACCTCGTAACCCCTGGGGAGTTCAAGCAGCACCTGATCGAATTTTGACTCACGATCAGAAAAGTCCGTCAAAATAGCACCTGGACTAGACAGCCATTGAAGGAGGAGGCCAAAACGGGGTGGAAAATTCCATTCTCCAAGGCCACCCGCCACCCACCCATGAATGGGTTTCCTGCCTGTTGACTGAATGGGCTGATGAGTTGGGCAAGTGGGGGCCGATGCGGTCAGTGCTTGTCGGAGGACAGGCGTGGCACGGCTCAACGTCGCTTAAAACCGTGGGATCGCCCCTGCCCCTCCTCCTCCTCCTATCGCTGGCCAACCACGTGACTGTAAAGAAAAAAAAATTAACGACTCTTCTCTTTCTTCCCCCGTGCCGCCACACCGCGACCACCCAGATCACTTATCCACCTCAACACCAACAACTTGACATTCCCCCCCTGCTCTTTGATCTTTATCAAGAGCACCTAGACGAGTCTCAGATTTTTCATCTAGACTCTCTTTGACGACTTTCCACGGCATACTCTACGAGTCTCCCGTGTGATTACGACTAGCCACATTCGCCCGCCGACCAACAATCGCAGCACCACCCAACCGCAATCATGGCTGACTCTCAGGGTTTGGAGGAGATCAACGAGGGTGAGTGATTGCGACAGCCCCTTTCCGTCCTGCGAATGAAAGACGTTGGATCATGTCGCGTCGCATCGCATCGCGCCCGCCGCCTTTTCATTCGCATCGCGATGCCACCGCCGCCAGCCTTACCCCTCGCGCGACCACTGCTGACGAGCCTCTCCCACTACAGCGACCATCGAGTCCAACTGGACCGAGGTCTGCGAGTCTTTCGACGACATGGAGCTGAAGTCTGAGCTCCTCCGTGGTGTCTACGCCTACGTGAGTTTTTTTTTCCCCTCGACACCTTCCTCCCTCGGCGAAATATCGTCGTCCCACACAATATGTCGCATACTAACTGGCGATGTCCAGGGTTTCGAGCGTCCCTCCGCCATCCAGGCTCGTGCCATCATGCCCGTTGTCAAGGGTACGTACACTGTCGAGTTCCGATCTGCTCTCCCCAAGACGTCTCGCTCACACAGCGCGCCCAGGTAACGATGTCATCGCCCAGGCCCAGTCCGGTACTGGCAAGACCGCCACTTTCTCCATCTCTGTCCTGCAGAAGATCGACCCCGCCGTCAAGCAGTGCCAGGCCCTTATCCTCGCTCCCACCCGTGAGCTGGCCCAGCAGATCCAGAAGGTCGTCATCGCCATCGGTGACTTCATGAACATTGAGTGCCACGCCTGCATTGGCGGCACCAGCGTTCGCGACGACATGAAGGCCCTCCAGGACGGTCCCCAGGTCGTCGTCGGTACCCCCGGCCGTGTCCACGACATGATCCAGCGTCGTTTCCTCAAGACCGACAGCATGAAGATGTTCGTCCTCGACGAGGCCGACGAGATGCTCTCGGTATGCTCCCGCCGCCGTTTTCTTCATCGGAAGGACTCGTAACTGACAATTTTCCCTAGCGCGGTTTCACCGAGCAAATCTACGACATCTTCCAGCTCCTTCCCCAGAGCACCCAGGTCGTCCTTCTCTCCGCCACCATGCCCCAGGACGTCCTCGAGGTCACCACCAAGTTCATGCGCGACCCCATCCGTATTCTCGTCAAGAAGGACGAGCTTACCCTCGAGGGTATCAAGCAGTTCTACATTGCCGTTGAGAAGGAGGAGTGGAAGCTCGACACCCTCTCCGACCTGTACGAGACCGTCACCATCACCCAGGCCGTCATCTTCTGCAACACCCGCCGCAAGGTCGACTGGCTCACCGACAAGCTCACTGCCCGTGACTTCACCGTCTCGGCCATGCACGGTGACATGGACCAGGGTCAGCGTGACCTGATTATGAAGGAGTTCCGATCCGGCTCGTCCCGTGTCCTGATCGCCACCGACCTTCTCGCCCGTGGCATCGACGTCCAGCAGGTCTCGCTGGTCATCAACTACGACCTTCCCGCCAACCGCGAGAACTACATCCACCGTATCGGTCGTGGTGGCCGTTTCGGCCGCAAGGGCGTTGCGATCAACTTCGTTACCGCCGAGGATGTGCGCATGATGCGTGAGATTGAGCAGTTCTACAGCACCCAGATCGAGGAGATGCCCATGAACGTTGCCGACCTCATCTAAGGGCCGCGCCGCGCACACGCTCCACACCACGCGCTTATTGGTCTTGGGACAAGGCACGCATCGGAGATCCATCACCACGGACGGACCTTGCATTTGTGTGGCGTGCTTCCCAGGACCGTCGAGGGGGTCCTGTCCTGTCGTTGTTGTTTGTCGATAGATCGGTCGACGCTGCTTAGAACGTCGCCTGGGGCGCGGCCGGCCGGTTCGCTGCGGCGGCCGGCTGCGCCCCGGCTCACCAGTGGCGATCACAAAAGTGGCTTCATTTGCGGGCGAAGAAGGCTCATGGGTCTCTCTGGCACCTTAATGCTTCTGAAGGTGCGGACGAGAGCCACGGGAGAATAATGGGGCAGGTTCACGTCTCGATTTCTCTTTCGGTCTCTCGGTCTGTAGTTAGGGGGGCAAATCATGAATCAGTTTCCTAATCCGTCTTGCGATGATGTGACGATGGCAACCGCTCTCGCCCAAGTCTCCGTTTGTGATTGTGCCCGTGATGTGCGCGAGGGAAGCATCCCCTTTGCGATGCCGTCTGGACTGGCTTGAACGCATGTGCTGTGGGCTGGAGATTTAGGGTTGATGGCGCTGTAGCTGGGTGGGTTACGGGCGGCTCAAGACGCTGGGTCGTACCCCGCAGTTACCCCAGCCTTCAGGGCAGGCAGCCCACCATACGAGATGCGTATGCTCACCATCTGTATGGTAGGTTCTGGTGCCATCTCGCTCGATTCGTGATGGCTTGCATCATAAATTCTGAGGGGCATGGTTCTCGAGCTCCTGCTTACGTATTCACATGCATCACAACAATACAAGTCTTTCACGCTTGGTAGGGAGATCGAAGATCGGAAGGCGGCTCGTTGGTTGAGTATACTGCCCACTAACACGGCAACGCAAGTACTCAACTGCGGCCCGCCCGGCTGGCTTCCAAGAGTTCCGGGGGAGGAAGGACATCAGGACCGAAAGAAAGAGGCAGGAGCTAGTTTACTCGGTCAGCTTCATGGCCGACGATGGGCAGACGGAACGAGACGTCTCACCTGCTCTAGGGTCGAGACGACGTAGTCGCCGTTGATGTTGAACATGAAGACGGGCGTCTCGAGCCCGCAGAACTCACGAATGCTGCTCAAGGTCAGCGAGTGCTCCCGTCTCATACGACATGGCGCCCGCTCGGGAGGCGGCTGAAGGCCACGGGCAACTCACAACTGGCGGCATGCGCCGCAGGGGCTCACAGTGGGCTCAATGTCGGCGGCGACGGCGACGGCCCTGAACCCGCGGGTGCCCTCCTGCACGGCCTTGGCGAAGGCGACCCTCTCGGCGCAGGTGCCGACGCCGTAGGAGGCGTTCTCGATGTTGGCGCCATCGATGAAGCTGCCGGCGTTGGACAGGATGGTGGCGCCGACGCGGAACTTGCTGTAGGGGCAGTAGGCCGTAGCCTTGGCCGCGACGGAGCGGTCGTGCAGCGTCTGGACCTGGTCTTTGGTGAGGCCGTACTTTTCAGACGCCTCGACGAGGTGGGCTTCGTCCTTGATGGAGTAGGTCTTGAGGTTCGACATGTTCTTTTTTTTTCGCTATGGGAGACACGGGGTATGTGGTGATGAGGGGGAGAGGATGAAGTCAAGACATCGGTCACAGGACCTGGGGGGACATTTACACCACGGAAGGAAGGCTCGACCCAGACCTGGTGGAGGAGGGCGCTGATGGCTGAGGGCTGATAGGAGGGGCCCGGACCCCACCGAAGGGCTGCCTTCCTCTTCTGGACTCCTCTCAGAACTCGCTCGCACTCTGCCTCTACACGCCAGACATTCGCTGTCACGATGATCCAGAAATGCTGATATCCGACGGCATCCATATTCGCGGGTGACTACCTATCTGCCATCTGAACCATCAAGGCATCATCGATTGATTGCCTCACTTTTATCAGAACCTCCCTCACACAGGGCCCACGATTCCCACACACCCACACACCCACACACCTACAACTATCCTCAAGACCCTCCCCTCAGATAGGAATCGTCAGAGGGTTCATGACGCTGTATGATGGAGTCAGCTTCAAGCATCTAACATCGCAGCTCGCTCCAAGAGCACTCACGATGCACCACCGTCCACGATCAGATTGGCGCCGTTGACGTAGGACGAGAAGCCCGAGGCCAAGAAGCCCGCAACCCGCGCGACCTCCTCGGGGTTCCCCGCCCGCTCCAGTCCGACGGTCGCCTCCGACGCCTCCTTGGTCTGCAGGCTCGCCGGCGGGAACTGCGAATTCATGCCCTTGACATCGGCCTATCCATCTCGTCAGCAGCAGGCCCCTCTCAAAGAAATTGCCAGACAGGCACGCTGGCAGTAGGAGAACCAACCCCGTGCAAGTCGACGCCGACGTCAATCTGTCCCGGCGAGATGCAGTTCACCCGCACGCCGGTCCCCTTGAGTACCGCGACGCCGGCCCTCACGACGCCCAGCGCGGCGTGCGACGCCATGGTGTACGCGGGACCCCAGCAGCCGCCGTAGGTGCCCGCGACGCTGCCCACGACGACGATGCTCCCATACGCCTGCGTCTTGGGCGCCGCGTTGGCGTACCCCTGCCGACCCGTCAGCTTGGCCATGGCCGGCGGCGCGTACTTGAGCGCGAAGAAGGGCGCCATCGAGTGCGCCTCGAAGCACCGCTGCAGGTCCCCCGGCGTCGTCTCGGCGATCGACGCCGGGCCCAGCAGGCCCGCCGACGACACCCACACGTCCAGCCGCCCGAACGCCGCGAGCACCTCGTCGATGAGCGTCAGCGTGTCCTCCTCCTTGGCGATGTGGAACGGGTACGGGATGATCTTGGTGTTGGGCGCCTGCTGCGCCAGCTTGGCGACGAGCGGTGCGTAGCGGTCGTCGCTCGCCGTGCCGTCGCAGGCTGTGAGATGGTGTCAGTCATTGCCGCCAGACGGGGGCCGTTGCTCAGACGGGCATCAGGCAGGGAGGGGTCGTGAAGAGGATGTACCGTAGATGGAGGCGGCGCCGTGGGCTGCATTGTGTCAGTCGAGCCTTATCCGTGAATCACGAGCGACGTACTCGCCAGCTCCTCGATGATGGCCTGTCCCACCGGTTGCGAAGCTCCCGTCACGACGCAGACGAAGCCGTACTGGACCTCTCGTCAACACACGCCCCGCTGACCCCACGACGTCACGACGTCACTCACAAGCTTGCCGTCCGGGCGGTACGGACTGAAGTCACTGGTGGTGTCCATTGTGATTCCTGGTGGTAAGCTGGTATGCTCTTCTGAGGCAGTGAGCAGGTCGGCAACAATGTCCAGGGCTGGTTTGTCCTTTTCTCAACCCCAAAACAAGGCAAAGGAAAAGATGCCCTCATCATGGCCTGATGGGCTCAAAAGCTGCTTAATACCTGCCACCTGACTGGCCAGCTCGCCCAACCTCAACGACGGATCGAGAATGCTGCTTCTCCGAGGGGCCGCCGCCGCCGCAAACACCCCCGCCCGCGCACTGCATAATTGCCGTTGATAACAGATAAGCTCGCCGCCACGGGCGCTGATCTGGGCGCCCCAGCGCCCGCACGCCGTGCTACCGATAGTCTGGGGGTGGCAAGCTGAAGTCAATTCCTGGGCTTGTCTCTGGGTCGGGCATGCACTTTTGTGTCAGGTTCTTCATTGTCTGGAAACGCTTCAATTTTGCTCTCTACGTCCTCTGCCATCCGCCAAAACGCGAAACGATCCTACTCGCGCAGGTGAGCGAACCCCAGAGTAGGCTCGAAGTCAGCCTCGTCCCTCGCGCCGAAGTCCCACACGGTGTAAAAGTTGCGCAGGAACGGCGTGCCGATGAGCGTGAAGCCCTCGACGCCGCTGTCCTCAAAGGGCGGCCAGCAGGCGTCGGGCGCGGCCGGGAAGCCGGGCTTGCGCAGGTCCTCGCCCGTGGCCGTCAGCACCAGGGGCTCGGAGACGCCGGGCGGGCTGAACTCGAACGAGACGGACCACGACGAGTTGAACTCGTGGCACTTGAGCACGCGCTCGCCGTTCAGGAGCTGCGTGTAGTTCATGCCCATGGCCTCGTACACGGCGTCCACCTTGTCGATGGGCAGCGAGCTCTTGCCGGCGCCCGTGTCGAAGACGACGTTGCCGAGGTCAAAGTCAGCCTCGCTGGCGCCGCTGTTGACCGACTCGAAGCCCTTGGCCGAGAAGCCCTTGATCGTGGACCGCCACACGTCGTACCGTCCCTCTGGGCCCTTGATGACGGGGATCTTGGTCAGCTCCTCGTCCGAGTACTCGGCCTCCTTGGAGGTGCCGATGGTCAGGAGGCCGGGCCGGTCGGCGTCGTCGCTCTCGCCGAGGAAGATGCCGAAGCGGGGCTCGTCTAGGTCCGGCAGCAGCGTGGTGAGGACGTTGCTGGCGTCGCCCACGACGATGCTCTCGAAAGCGAGGCCCAGGAAGCCGTCCGTGGGCATGTTGACCCAGTCCGAGGTATAGACGCTCAGGAAGGGCTGGCGCCAGGTGTAGTTGTTGGCGGTGAACTTGTCGGACACGACGGCGCCGCCGACGTAGCCTCCCAGGTAAAAGATGCCAGCCGTCCGGTTCAGGGGCTCGCCGGTGGAGGATGCCTCGACGTCGTATCCCACGCGCTTGTACCTGGGAATCGTCAGAGTCTTTCCATCCCGCGCGGGACCCGCAGATGCTCACGGAGTGTTGTTGTGGCAAAACTCGGCGCAGTCCTTGTCGACGACCCAGGCGGTCGAGCTGCCGGTGTCGGGGTGGAAGCGGTAGGTCTTGGGGGGGTTTCCGACGTCGATGTTGACGACCGACTGCGATGACGTTAGCTAATCGCCCGACAAAGGTCTACATCGAGCAGCAAATGCAGTCCCAACGCCGTCAAGCGTGCAGAGGAGGACTGACGTAAGTGTTGTCGTACTCGATCGGGAAGTCGAACGAGACGGCGGCGGCGAGCTGCGGGACCGCGGCGGCGGCGGCGGCCAGGATCCAAGAACGAGGTGCCATGGTGAACAGTCTTTCCGAGTTGCGATTTCGGGTCTGCAAAGGAGCTGGTTGCCCTTCCACACCGAGAGGGACGGCAGCTGCTCTCTTTATCATCAGCAGCTTGAAATTTGGATCCAGTGGATCATTTCATATTCCAAGCATCGTCGCCTTGTCTCTTCCAGGTTGCTCGCTCCCAACCTGGTGGGCTGTGTGGGGCCATCTCCCGGGCCCCAGGGGTCGTGGCTTCGGTATTGGCGATCTGGGCCGACAATACGAGCTCTCGATATGAAGGCTTTAATGCGCCCCGGCACGCCATGACGATCTGCTCCCGTCCTTTCCAACTCGGCAGGAGAGTCGACTCGCGCGTATGGTGTGCTTGCCCAGAAGAGTGTGCATCATTGCTGCTATCAGGGCTTTGAGAGCCGCTCCATCACTGATGGACAATCATCGAGACTGGACCTCGACTCTCTGCAGACGGTTTCGGCATCCCCGTTGACCTGGCTGGTTGTCAGGGTATGCAGGTGTGCAGACTGGTGTGATGGTGTGTTGGATCTCAGGTAACTAGGTAGATACCTGGCTGGAAGTGGCGCAGGCGTGCTGTGGGAGGAGCTACTTACCAAGACCAACTGTGCACAGATCGTCGAGTGCCTCTCCATCAGTGCACGACAACGTCATGGCCGACGCCCCCCTTAAAAATTCCACTCGGCTCTGGTTGATTAATGACTGGGGGGTTTTTTTTTTGGAGTACTCTTCAACATGAAGGCCCTCAATTAAATGAAGGCTTGCGTTTTTTTTTTTTTTGGTTCCTTTTTCTTCTTCTTTCGAGATCAAGCGTTTGTCGAGCATAGAATTCTAGCATCATTACCGCGAACACAGATCCTGAAGCGATTGATAGCGCGATGCACGCGATGCTCAATGGGCCTGCTGGAAGACCGGGAGTTTCGAGAACTTGACCAAGACTAGGTCGACTTGCCTCTTCATTTTGCAAGTAGCTCGTCGACGGGCCATACTTCGCCTCAGAGACTGATGGGAGCTGGAATCTCGTGGACTTCCCTGGTGGTGGCCTCTTCGTGAAGGATCCCGAAATACGTGACTGCCGGCCTCAGCCCCTGGGTGCATGTAGGGGGGTCATACCATACACAGTCAGGTCGAGACGGCTGAGCCAGAGTCTTCGAGAAAATGCGCCCACCCCCCGGAATCACGTATTGGCTGGACCTTGCATACAAGGTCTTCCGCGTGTGATTCGCGAAGAAGCACCGAACGTGACGTGCTAGGCATCCGCACCCTTGAACTTCAATAGAATGGTATTATGTACTGCACGAGTCTCGCCCCATGACCATCATCTGGCGAGTTCTCTCGAGGCCTATGTGGAACGCTTCACTAAACAAACACCATGCACCTACTCCTTTTCATCCACATGCTTGACATCAGCCTCTTCGTCCATCTTCTCCTTGAGAGTGACGGCCTGCCCGGGCACGGCGTCGTCGCCGTCGAAGACGACGGCCATCTGCTCGAGGGTGTGTCCCTTGGTCTCGGGGATGACGAAGTAGACGAAGAACATCCACAGGAAGAGGAGCACGCAGAAGAGGATGTAGTACTTCCAGCCGAGCGACTCGAGGGCGATGCCGTTGACGAAGGTGTTGAGGAAGATGGAGGCGAGGGCGGTGAGCCACGTGACGGTGAGGCCGCGGGAGCGCTGAGTGAACTGCCAGATCTCGACGGGGTAGGCCACGAGGAAGGGGGTGCTGGAGACGACATGTCAGCGAAAAAAGTCACGCGTGGAGGGAACGGGAGACTTACAGGGCGATATCGTAGCCGGCGAAGAAGAGGAAGAGGAACGGGATGACGGCCAGGCCAATGCTCGAGGAGCCGGTCTGGGCGAACGAGCCGCTGAGTCCGGTAACGACGACGAAGCTGCTGAACATCAGGACAGCGGACGCCAGGAAAAGCGGGCGGCGTCCCAGGCGATCGACGGACGTGGCGGCGGCGATGGCCCAGAGGAGGTTCCACACGTTCAGGCAGGCGTTGATCAGCGTCTGGTTGGTGACGGAGGTGACGCCTACCGAGCTGAGAACGAGGGGCAGGTAGTAGGAGACGACGCCGTTACCGGCCCACTGGGACATGAAGCCAAGGGCGACGGAGATGGCCAGCCTGTGACGGTTGCCCGGAGTCCGGGACATGTCGAGGTACGATCCGGTAGAGTCAGCCTCCTTCTCGGCCCGGATGGTAGTCTCGATCTCGACCATCTGGGTCAGGACGATGGGATCATCGGCGCGTCCACCGGCATGGCAGGCAGCCAGGATCTTAGCAGCCTCCTCGGGGCGGTCGATGCTGATGTACCAACGCGGGCTCTCCGGGGCCATGAGGAAGCCGGGGAGGGCAAGCAGGGGCAGGGCGCACTGGAGGACGACGGGGATGCGCCAGGCCCAGTCCGAGGCCATGTTCCTGGTTGCGAAGGTGACCCAGCTGCTGATTGTGCCGCCGAGGTAGTAGCCGCACATGTACAGGGCGCTGACGATGGCGCGGTGCGAGGGGTAGGCGATCTCGTTGATCAGGACGGGCGCGGAGATGGAGAGCCAGGCGGAGGAGATGCCGATGAAGAGGCGCGCGTAGGTGAACGTCTTCTCGTTCTGCGCAGCGGCCTGCATGCCGATGCCCAGGACGAGGAAGAAGTACCCAATGTAGATGCCGCGCTTGCGGCCCCAGCGGTTCGACACCCAAGCGCCGGCCGGGAAGGCGAGGCCGCTGCCGAGGAAGTAGATGGCGTTGATCCACCCGAGGTAGGTGCCCGTGGGATGGTCCATAAACTTGTTCCAGTTCTCGAGGGCCAGCAGGCCGCCCATGATGCTGCCATCGTATCCGTTGGCCGATGCTGGAGGAGGGAAAAAGGTCAGCAACTGGTTCGTCAGCAAACGAGGAAGGGCTGGGCCGGTCTCACAGAAGCAGACGAGAGACAGGATGATGAAGTTGAGTCTTCGTAGGTGGCTCTCCTTCCACCAAGGCGTGGAAGTGCCTTGGGAGGCGGTGGTGATGATGGCGTCGGTCATGTTGGTTGATCAGGTCAGGGGCAAAGGGAAGTCGAGGTGCCTGCAGACTGTCGCTGGAGCCTCACGACGAGGTGTAAGTGGCCCTCCCCAGGGGGTTTAAGTAGTCGAGAGCCATGAAGACGGCATCACAGCGTGACCAGCCCAGATATTGCGCGGTACCCACAAGTAGCGCCGCCGTGGTCTGGTTTCTGGTGGGCCGTGGCCCATGGGGATGGTTCTGGGGAACGCTGGCGTGGCATCCCTGGATGCGGTCCTCCCTCTTCTGGGGAGTTGAGTGGAGGCTCAATGCTGTCCCCACGGACAGGTGGGGTAAAGTCGAGTCGCGGGCGCCTGTTTTGTGCTGGTTCATGAGTCTGAAAAGGGCTGGCCGGCCTCAGCGATGGTGCTGCTGGTGCGTGTCATGGTCCTCATGCGGAGACGTCGTCGTTCCCTGACTCAGTGGATACAGAGGAGAAAAGTCGGAGATTCTCAACACAGGCTAGGGAACTAGGAGCCGATGGCGTTGCCGAATTGGTGGCGGTTAGGCTTCCTTGTCCTGCAAGGTCCAGGTTCGGCATCGAAAACGTGGGCGGAGAGATGGGACGCCGGAAGGTTGTTGAGACGAAACGGAGAGTTCACCGGCTCGGAACTGACATGGAGCGATGAACGCAGAATTCCCGTACGATATCATCTCGTGCCTCTCTGAGTCGAGTCACCCGCGTGATCCAAGCCAGATAGATCTGTAAGGCTCGTTCGACGATGCCATGATGTCTGGCGTTCCTTTCGTGATGCGGATGTTGACCATCGGTGAGATCGGTGACACCCTGCTCCGCTCCCCACCTGACGCATGAGCATTGACTTCGTCACCCGAAGACTCTTGCTGGCCTCGTGATTGAGATGGGGAACCAGCATCTAGCCAGTCGAACAGATGGGGAAGATCGGGGCGGAGATACACACGGACCAGGGCGGGGGACTGTGGAGTATCTCCGCCTCGCGACCGAGGTCTCGGCTGGGGTGCCCCTTTGGTTTGGGAATAGCTCACCTGCCTGGCAAAAAAACTTGGGCAGCACTAGTCGCCTGAAGCCGGACGACCGGGACTGCGGGCTCTCTGGTCGTCCCGTGCGGGGGTCGTATTGGGCCATTGTACATGTAGGTGGTATCGGAAGGGCCGAACTGGGGGGTTTGGGGCCTTTGAATTCTCCCCTTCAGTACCGCTGTTCGTAGTCCGACGATCCTCCTGAATTATTATCTCCCTCTCGGCACACGACAACACACAACCCCGGCATACGGCGGCATGGCGTCCACGTTGTCGGAATCCGGAGCTGAACAAGAAGCGCCGACCCCAGACCGAGCGATCGCGGAGCCCCGGAGACTCGCCGCTCGAGCATGCGATGCATGTCGCGCCCGCAGGAGGAGATGTATCTTCCCCCAGGGCGAGGCCGGCAGCACCAAGTGCACGGGCTGCTCCAGGCTCGGAATCGAATGCAACTTCGCCATTCCCACGCGACCTCGTGGGCCAAGGCGGAGAAGGTACTGTACAACGCCGATCCATCGGTGATATGGCCTGCGGAGATTGTTGACCTCGAAGAACAGGGATGCCACCGCCCGCGACAAGATGCATGCTGCCGATGGCGGTGCGGCCTTGACCTCGGAGCCATCGACTGTCGGTCGGATGCTGTCGCCCGGCTACGCGCCTGTCTATGCCACCGATGAGCTGTGTTCGAGGGCGCCCTTCATGGCCGTCATCAACGACTACATCGAACGTGTTTACCCTCTTTGTCCCGTCGTCCACCTGCCAACCTTTCGCCGCAGCCTCGCCAACGACCAAGACGTTCATGACACGGATCAGCTGCTGCTTCTCGTGGCGCTGGCCACCATGACGGTAGGTCTTCTGCCGTCGCGGCTGGAGGCCTACCGAGCCGCGCGGAACCCCGAGGCGGCCGCCCGCTTCCCGACACGAACCGCCTTCATCACGCACGCCTCCCAGATGTGTCTGCGGTTGCGGCCGGCCGGTTTCTGGGACGAGATCTGCCATCGCAAATGGGCCGTTTCGTACATGCTGGCCACGGCCGCCTTCGAGGTCGGCCAGATGAACCAGTACCGCATGTTCGACGCCGAGGCAATGCAGCTCGCTCGGTTGCTCCGTTTCCACCTGCCGGCTGAGTACGACGGGCTCAACTGCATCGAGACGCAGCTCCGCAAGAAGGCCTTCTGGCTGCAGTTCTTCTCTTTCGCCCACTCCAAGGTCCATCCGGGCCGGCGACGCAACCACGTCACCTATCTCGACAATTACGTTCTGCGCGATGTCGACTTTGCCGCTCTCGAACCACTCGATGTGGCCGACGAGCACATCTCCGAGACGGCCGTCTGCCCTCCGCCCGGCGATCCGAGGCCGTTCACCGCGGCTACAGCCTTCATCACCGGCACCCGCGTCTTCTTCGAGGCGCTGCGCGACTCGCTCTTCAACTCGGGCTGCGACTGCGGCTACGGCCGCACAAACGAGGAGAAGCTGGCCCAGCTGAGGGCCCTCTTCCAGCGATACAGGTTCTCCCTCGACGCCCTGCCACCACACATGCGTCAGTGGGGACCGAACCGCAACTTCGACGGCGGCTCCTCGACCATCGATGCCGTGGCCCGCGCGCAGGCCGAGACCACCAGAGCCAATATCCACATATCCCACCTCTGGCTGCAGAACTTTTTGCTGGACCAAACCGACGCCGTGGTGCAGGCCATGGGGGGCGATGAGGCGTGGGCGGCAGCGCAGCGCGCCTCGGCTTGGGCCGAGCGAGAAGACGTGTGCCGCCAGCTGCTCCACGTCCTGCACAGCATCCCGCACGTCCACCTCGAGCCCAACGGCAACAGCCTGACATATAAAATCCGGACGGTCGCGACGGCGCTCCTGAGCTGCCCCTCGACGCTGGGCGAGCACGTCGCGCAGCGCGCCGCAGGGTACGTGCGCGAGTTCACCAAGGTGCTGGCGTATCTCGACCACAGCGAGATCATGAACGCGGACGGCGTCGATACGTGGGTTGACAGAGACCGCTTCGGCTATGGGCGCGCCCCGGGCGTGTCGGTGGCATTGTCATCGGCGTCGACGTCAAGACACGGTAGTGATCGGATGGCGACGCAAGGATGACCATCTCTGGACGGCAATAGTGCGAATCGACAGGTACCTGATGTCCTGCGAAGCATCAAAGGCCAGCAAGATGACGGATCGACGCCGCGGTCCAGCGTCAGCACGAGCAAGTCCCGGGCCTAGACACGCGGGTGGCTGCTCCCCCGAACTGGGTTTCTGTCCATGATCGCATCAACGTCTCCCCTGCGATTATCGCGGACCGCGAGAAAGCCATATTGGTTGCACTCGGTCAGCATCCTGGAGATGCTGAGAACCTTGAAGACCGATCACGCCGCAGCACAACGCAAAAGGTGCGTGCCGGCGAAAGTTGGGTCGAACAGTGCTGCAGAGTCCTCGATACTGCCAAGTCTCCCGACCACTTCGAAACCCCATACACACGAGTCTCATGAGGTGATGGTGCAATGAATAAAGAATTAGAAGAGGTGTTCGCAAGGTGCGAAGCCTACCTCGCGCCGCCATCGGATCGCCTATTGGATGATAATCTGCGGAACGTGAATCCCCGGGGTTCGACTTCGGTAATGCGGAGCGCGAGTAGTACTTCTGCCCAGCAAGATCTCTGTGAAATCCTAGGGGATGAATCAAGTCTGATGTTAGTCTCCATAGAGTCAACCCCGGCCGGAGGAGCATCGTCCCAGATCAGCTATGGCAGGACACGTAGCTTACGCCCCCAAATCTTTACGCTGCATTAGACATCAGTGGAAGAAAATCCGTAGACAATAGCAGAATAGACTCACGAAGCAGTGTAAATTTCGAACACCTGTTGTCTCGAGTCCTCTTTGAGTCGTTTGAAGTGCTTCGTTACTCGATCGCCAGACGGGTAGTCCCACTCCCACTTCCAGGCGGAGCACCTTTGAGGACCTCACACCATCCTATTTCCGCTACAACAGCCGATCTACGGCCTGTCTTCGAGTAATTGTGATAACAACAATGGCATCTTCACTGGCTCGATGGTGGTAGTCGGGCTAGGCCATATCTTGACTTGGCATCATCAGCTGTGTTCTGCATGGTCATTACCTAAGGCACTCAGGTACGTACTTGGGCAAGTAGGTACGGGAGGTCATCACGAAGAGCTAAATAAAGAGAGACCCGCTTTTCCTGACCGGTTAAACGTCCTGGAGGCCTCACGTAAGCAAGACCAGGACCAAGGCGGGCAGGCGGCAGGCACAACCATGTGGAAGGCGCACGGCCATGGAAGGCTCGGCCGTGGAAGGCACCGCCACTGTGGCGGCCGCGATCGAAAGTCTTCCACACTCTTCCATGAACAGCCCAAGCTTTCCGCTTTCCAACAAGGCGGCGAGTGAGAGACCCGCAGACTCCCTTTATTTTGAAAACCCAGAGTCCGGGCGTTTACGTACTTCCGCCTCGTGCCTTTCCAGAGTCTTCTTTTCAAGTTGGCATAAATCTTTCGATGCGCTTGCGATCCTAAGACAACATCACCAACCCAACCCAACACTCCGCGCCAGCACCCCCTCGAATTCCGCAGACCAAATCGCGATACAACTTCCCGACCCACTGCTCTGCCTACAGCCGGTTCTCTACCAGTCAGTACCGCCCTATCCTTCCCTCAGCCAAACAACAACCCTGCCAGCCGCCTGCCCGACATCCGACCCCAGCCGGCTTCATCATCGTCGCCTGAAATTCCGCGACAGCCCTCGAACCGCGCAACCCACTCGTGCGACTCTATCGTACTTACCAAGACTCGCGACTGACCAGACCGTCCCTCCAGACCCCTCCATCCCCCCCGACCACCCCAGTCGATCCGGAATCCCCGCCAAGCCTTCCGATAAGCACCCTTCAACCCCGACGACAAAATGGTCAAAGAAACAAAGTACTACGACATCCTCGGCGTATGTTGTCTGCACTGCCCCATGAGGCGATAGGGCATCGCAAACTAACATCATCAGGTTGCGCCCACGGCTACCGAGCAAGAGCTCAAGAAGGCCTACAAGACCGGTGCCCTCAAGTACCACCCTGGTATGTGCCTCTGCCCACCCCTTACCCTTCTGTCGGGCTACGGCTAACATGCTCACCCTTTCCACAGACAAGAACGCCCACAACCCCGCTGCCGAGGACAAGTTCAAGGAGATCTCACACGCCTACGAAATCCTGTCCGACTCTCAGAAGCGAGGCATCTACGACCAGTATGGCGAGGCTGGCCTCGAGGGTGGTGCCGGCGGCGGCGGCATGGCCGCTGAGGATCTGTTCGCTCAGTTCTTCGGCGGCGGTGGTGGCGGCCTCGGCGGCATGTTCGGCGGTGGCATGCAGAACCGTGGCCCCCCCAAGGCCCGCACCATTCACCACACTCACAAGGTTTCGCTCGAGGACATCTACCGCGGCAAGATCTCCAAGCTGGCTCTCCAGCGATCCATCATCTGCCCCAAGTGCGACGGTCGCGGAGGCAAGGAGGGCGCAGTCAAGCGCTGTGCCGGCTGCGACGGCCACGGCATGAAGACGATGATGCGCCAGATGGGTCCCATGATCCAGCGATTCCAGACCATCTGCCCCGACTGCAGCGGCGAGGGTGAGACCATCAACAACAAGGACCGCTGCAAGCACTGCAGCGGTAAGAAGACCGTCGTCGACCGCAAGGTCCTCCACGTCCACGTCGACCGTGGTGTCAGGAGCGGCAAGAAGGTCGAGTTCCGCGGCGAGGGTGACCAGGCACCTGGCATCCAGGCTGGTGACGTCGTTTTCGAGATCGAGCAGAAGCCCCACCCCCGCTTCACCCGTAAGGAGGACGACCTGCTGTACAAGGCCGAGATCGAGCTCGTGACGGCGCTGGCCGGTGGCACCATCTTCATCGAGCACCTCGACGACAGGTGGCTGAGCATTGACATTCTGCCCGGCGAGGCTATCTGCCCTGGTATGTTGAGCTATTCACTCTTCCGTGGTTCTGATTCGCAGTTGCTAATCCTTGCTCCCAGACGCTGTCAAGATGGTTCGCGGCCAGGGTATGCCTTCCGAGAGGCACCACGACCACGGCAACATGTACATCCAGTTCGCCGTCAAGTTCCCCGAGAAGAACTGGATGCAGGATGAGGCTTCGTTCGAGGCCCTCCGCAAGCTGCTCCCCGCCCCCAGCCTCCAGACTGTCCCGCCCCCCGACGGCATGACCGAGCCCGCCGATCTCGAGGACATCGAGACGCAATCACAGGCTCGCGTCTTCGGCGGCGGTGCCGGCGGCGCCGGCATGGACGAGGAGGACGAGGACGGCCACCCCCACGGCGAGCGCGTCCAGTGTGCTTCTCAGTAAACGATTCGTTTTCTCCGGCGGGTTGGTTTTAGAAAGCGAGCGCATCCTCGACATGCGAGGAAACAGACAGCAGGGCACGTGTGTCTTTGAGACGACTTGCATCTTGCGAGCGATGATGCATGATACCTTGGGTCGCAGATCGCGCGGAAAGGGAAGGGAGGTCCGGACGAGGCGAGGACGACGACTGCATTGCATGGAGCGAGCTCAGGATGTGTCCAGGCGAAGCCGATGCGGCTGGGAAGGCCTTGGGTTTCGCGCGCACAACCACACGCGCGCGCACGCGGGAGAGGAGGGCTTTCGCCCCGTCACGCCATAGGCTTGCGACGTGCATGTTCGTCGCTGGGCCTGTACGGCCCCTGATGTCTTAATGATTCGACTGTTTTCGCTCGACGTCGGTCGAGCCATGGTCTGGGGAGCGGCGTTTAGAGGAATAGATGATACGAAATGAACTGCGATTTCCCCAAGCCGCTGGAGGGACGAGTCTCTCGTCTTGTACTTGTAGTGATGTGGTCGAGGTAAGACACCTTGATGGTTCGCGCGAGTCGGCGTGTTCCTGGCTGGGCTTGCTAGCGCACGAAACCGTCACCGATGGAACCAGATTCACCAGCTCCACAACCTCACTCAATCCGTCGAACGGGTTAAGGACAGTTGGGAGACGAGAGTCGAAATGTGCTGGCATTTTAAGTTGCTCCCACACAAACTCAATCACGTCCCAATGAGACAACACGTAGAAGGGTACGCCTGTTTTACATCAAGTGATATTTCACGCCTACGCCTTCTGCTCCTCCTGTCCGTTTTTGGCCTCTTCAACAGCTTCACCATCACCTCCCTCGCCGTCAAACTCCTGCTTACGCAGGTCTTCCGCGTTGTAAAGCAGTTTCCGCACCTCCTCTGCAGGCACGTCGGCTTCCTCCAGGCTCACCTCGGCGTCCTCCAGCTTGAAATCTTCGACGGCGACCGCACCGTCCGCAATCTTGAGAGCGATGGTGTAGACGGGGTCTGCGGACTCGCCGGGGTCGAGCGCGACGATGGCGCGGGCCGGCGTGCCGTCGGACCCGGATAGATGAGCGATGTTGAGGGGGTTGCCGGCGGTGGACACGAGGCTGTGGAACTTGATGGCGGAGTCTGGGCTGGTTTGGAAGACAATGACAGCAGGGACACTTTGCGTTCTCGTCAGCTTATCGTACATGTGACGAGGAAGGGGAAGAGGGGGCTTACCCTTCGCAGATGACGAAGATGAGAGATGTGGGGGAGGTTTCTGTGGGGAGGGTCACGGAGATGGAAGTCAGCTGCGAGACGGCGAGCTTGGTCGGCGCCTCGCCTGACACGGCCTGCGAGACGTAGGGAAGCAGGTCGAACTTGGAAAGGAGCTTGGAGGACTCCCAGTCCCACGCGTAGAGCTCGTTGTCGCCACCGCCTGAGATGAGCACATCCGGACGAGCCGACGGGATCACCAACGCGTTGACAAAGTGCGTGTGGCCGAGACAGTACCCCTCAATGACGTGCGCCTGGGGCACGTATCTCGAAACGCGGATGTGCTCGTCGCGGTCAGCCGTGATGATGTACCGCCGCTCGCCCTTTTGCGCGAGGATCATGGCCGTCAGCAGCGAGACGTGGCCGATGATGAGGGTGTGCTCGAACTTGACCTTCTCGGCCTGCTGGGCCTCGTTCAGCGCGTGGGCCTTGGCGGCGTAGCTCTGCTGCTGGAGGAGGGCGTCGAGGTTGCGGCGTGAGTGAACGGTGAGGTTGGTGCCCTGGGGCTTCCACTGCTTCTGCGATGTGGCCGCGGGGGGCGAGGGTTCGGCCCTGGGCACCTCGATCGCAGCCACCGGAGACGGCAACAAGGGGAGCGTGTAGACGTCGCCGAATTTGTCTGCGCTGAGGATGAGCTTGTCGTCGGGGCTGATGAGGGCGGTGCAGGGACGCTTGGGCATGGGCCTACGCATGGTCAGAGAGGGTTACAGGATGTGAGCAAAAGGGGCAGCTGACCGTTGGGTGAGCATCGTCAAGGAACCGCGGCCATCGTGCTCGAATGTCCAGATCGTCTTGTCGTGTCCAGACACAGCAACGAGATGGCTCCCGCTGCTGGTGACCATCATGTGAGTGATGAGGGGCTGCTCGACGTTCCGCCCATAGGTGCCTCTGACGTGGGGTCCTCCCTGGCGCTCGTGCCTCTCCTTTTGCTTCTGCTTCCTGTTCTTGAAGCCGCTGCCCTTCTTCTGGTCTTCGGTGGACGGCTCGTCAACATCCATGGCTTCTCCATCCTTAGCTGATTGTGCGTCTTGCCCGTCCTGGAGCTTTTGCCTTTTGGCGGGGGGGCCGTCCTCACCCTCGACCTCGACCTCGGCCTCCGCCTCTGCTTTTGCCTCTGACGTACCCTCAGTCACCTCAGTAGCTGATGTCGTAGCATTGGCGTCTGGCGCCTCGGTCTCGGTCTTGGATGCGGATGCTTCGGCCAGCTTGTCGATATCAGGATGTTGCCATGTCGAGAGGTGAGTATTGTCCTTGAGAGCGAAAGAGTGAATCTTGCCGCCGCGTGCAGCGAAGAGAACGTCGCCAGAAGGCTGAAGGAAGCTGTAAGGGAGCTTCATGATCTATTTTGTCGTGACAGGCCAGCGAGGAAAATGCCCGGAGATATCTGAGATGGTCACTGAAGAGCTCACTCAAGTCAAAGTCGAGCGGGATGAGGATGAGAGCTGCCCCACCAAGAAAAAAAGATACTTCGGGCTTGTACCTGCAGTGGACCCACCCTTGTCAGCGCCAAGATTTCAATCCACCTTTCCCGACCCAGCTTAGCGCGCTCTTGCCCTAAGCGGGCTGACCACACTTCGACCAGGTCGCAAATCCCGTCGGGCGAGAAAACTTCCAGAGGCTCTCTCGTTTCGTCAACTCTGCAATATCCTCAACGTCGGATACCTCCAACTCACATCACATACCATTTTGCCCTGAAACATCCTGCCTTCAGCCAAAAGAAGATATGGGGGGCAAAACCGCTAACAAGGCCGGCTACTTCGACAAGCTGAAGGGCTTGCTCGAGGAGTACAACTCCATCTTCATCGTCACCGTCGACAAGTACGTTCAGAGCCAACCTCTCTCCTCGCGACGCCTCGTTGTTTGGACGCGCAGCTAACCTCCCCACCGTGTCTCCTCCCAGCAGATGCACCAGGTGCGTCACTCGCTCCGTGGCGATGCCGTTGTCCTCATGGGCAAGAACACCATGGTCCGTCGCGCCCTGAAGACCTTCATTGCCGACTCCCCCGAGTACGAGCGTCTCCTGCCCCACGTCAAGGGCAACGTCGGTTTCGTCTTCACCAACGGCGACCTCAAGGAGATCCGTGACAAGGTCCTCGCCAACAAGGTCGCCGCCCCCGCCCGTGCCGGTGCCGTCGCCCCCTCCGACGTCTGGATTCCCGCCGGCAACACCGGCATGGAGCCCGGCAAGACCTCGTTCTTCCAGGCTCTCGGTGTCCCCACCAAGATTGCCCGTGGTACCATTGAAATTACCGCGGACCTGAAGCTCGTTGAGGCCAACAACAAGGTCGGTGCCTCCGAGGCCTCGCTTCTCAACCTGCTCAACATCTCTCCCTTCACCTACGGTCTCGGCATTGCCCAGGTCTACGACCAGGGACAGACCTTCCCCGCCGACGTCCTCGACATTGGTGAGGAGCAGCTCCTGGCCACCTTCGCCGGTGCCATCACCACCATTGCCGCCATCTCCCTGGCCGTCAACTTCCCCACCGTCCCCTCGGTCACCCACTCCCTCGTCAACTCCTACAAGAAGGTCCTCGCCGTCGCCATCGAGACCGAGATCTCTTGGCCCGAGATCGAGGCCCTCAAGGACCGCATCGCCAACCCCGACGCCTACGCCGCCGCCGCCCCCGCTGCTTCTTCCGGCGCCGCCGAGACCAAGGCCGACGAGAAGGCCGACGAGAAGTCCGACGAGGAGTCCGACGAGGACGACGGTGGCTTCGGTGGTCTCTTGTACGTTCCCCCGCCACGCTTCCCCGCGATGACAATGCTAACCCGACCTGCAGCGACTAAATGTGACGACATGTTCGATGTTGGTGCGGCTATACCCGGGCGACGGTCAGGCTTACGACGTTACGTGGACCTCGGACACGACTTCATAGAGAGGCTGTACGCTCAATCAAGCCTACCGCATTTGATGATGTGAGAAGACGAAATCCGCACGACGATTCCGGTGACATGTGTGCGTGTTCTGCCAACAACACGACGCACTGTCCAACTCCAAAAGGTTAGTCGATATTTTCTGCTTTTCAGTATTCCACCGCCCCCGCCTCCCGAAGATTATACAAAGATACAGAGCTTTTTAACCCTGATCTACTTGATGACTCTTATCCCCAACAACAACAACATTGTATGAGGGATGGCCTCTTTTTGCCCTTTATTGTTCAGCAATTTCTGCATTGGGTATCAACGCTAACACTATCAAGACACAGGTCTGAACCCAAATTTAATGATGTTACATGTCCTTCGTGTTGTGTCCCGTGTGCTCCGCCTCGTGACGCCTGTCAAATTAAGATGACTTTGGCTCTCCCGCAAATCCGTCCTCTAAAACCTGCCCTGCTACCTGTATCGCCGACTCGGGCAGCCCTGCAAGCCTGGCAACCTTGAGCGCGTGGCTCTGTCGGTTCACTCCCTTCCGTAGCCTGTGCACGTAGACGAACCCGCCCGCTCCATCCTCCTCCACGTCCGTGCAGTGCGTCTCCACGCCGCCGGCGTGCGTTCCGTCGCCGCAAAGCCCCCGCGCCGCCGCCAGGTCCGCCACGGCGTGGAAGTGCGTGGCGAACAGCGCACGGCACCTGTTGACTGTGACGAGGTGGTGCAAGCTCGCGAACGCCACGGCGGCGCCGTCCTCGGGCGTCGTGCCGCGGCCGATCTCGTCCATGATGACGAACGACCGCGGCGTCGCGGCGCGCAGGATCTGCGCCGTCTCCAGCATCTCGACCATGAAGGTGCTCTGGTCGCGGTACAGGTTGTCGGCGGACCCGACGCGGCTGAAAAGGGCGTCGACGAGACCGAGCTCGGCGTGCGCGGCGGGCACGTAGCAGCCGACCTGGGCGAGGACGGTGATGAGGGCATTCTGGCGCAGGAAGGTGCTCTTGCCGGCCATGTTGGGGCCGGTGATGAGCCAGAGGGGCGCGTGGGCGGGGCCTGGGCCGAGGAGGCAGTCGTTGCGGACGAAGGTGCGGCCGCGCTCGGCGAGGCCGCCCTCGACGGTGGGGTGGCGGCCGGCGAGGATGGTGGTGGTGGTAGAATGGTTGAGGCTCGGGCGGGTGAGGGCCTGGTCGCGGGCGAGGAGGGCGAAGGACGTGGCGATGTCGAGCTCGTCGAGGACGGCGGCGTTGCGGCGGAGCTTGACGAGATTGAGGATGACGCGCTCGCGGAGGGCCTGGAATACGCGCTGCTCTTCGGAGCGGATGGCGAGGCGGGCGGCGTCGAGTCGCTGGCCTAGGGCCGTCCATTCAGGGAGGTGGAAGGACCGCGTCGAGCGGCTGGCGCTGATGGGGCGGGCCGTGGAGGCTTCGGCGAGTGCGCGGGCGTCTTTGCCTTTGACGTGGCAGATGTGGCCGAGACCCGGTGTCCAGCGGAGTGTCAGGCTCGGGGCGGCGTGCTGCTCGCGGAGCGTGTCGACGAGCGTGCTTTTGACGTTGTGGAGTTCGGTGAGCTCCCCGTGGAGGCGTTCGAGGCGGGGACTTGCCGACGGCTTCATGACCCAGGCCTCGTTGTCGTCGGCATAGTACTCCCGGACGGAGGTTGGGCGTTTGCTTGCCTTCTTAGCCGCTGTTTTGGGGATCACGGCAGCAGCATCGTCTTGGGACCCTTCAGCATCAACGATCTCCTGGGCGAGGGCCAGCATGTGGCCTGCTTCGCCATCCTCGATCTCGTGCTGGTGGATAATGCCCTCCTCATCGATGGCGTCCCGTATGCGGCGGGCGAGCTCCATGGGCTTTCTGAGGTCCAGGCGGGCGGCCATGGTCGCCAGGCAGCCCGTCATGCCTTCAGTCCTAGCTGCTTCGGTGAGCCTGGTTGCAATATCGCTTGAGGCCTGTACGGTGCTTGCCAGCGCGAGCAGGTCATCAGGATCACCTCTGCCGAGGGCAAACTTCTGAACCAGTCGTTGAGAGTCATGACTCCGTCGAAGAAGGAGGATGATGGTATCGCGGAGGTTCTCGTTCTCGATGTAGCATGTCACGAGATCCAGTCTGGCCTCAATGACCTGCAGCGAGGTGGACGGCGCGCTTAGCCACTCGTTCAGAAGCCGAGTGCCGCTCTTTGTGACTGTTCGTCTGATGGCGTGAAGAAGACTACCGCGAAAGTTTCCGTCTCGGATGGTCTGTTTGATTTCGAGGGCGCGCATCGTGTTTTTGTCGATGTTCATGACGCTCATGGTCCCATGTCGTAGGGGTGCTTGTAACTTCAGGCTGAGGCCCCGGAGACGTTCGCCAACGTAGTGAAGGAGCAGACTACCTGCATTGATCTCTTCGCTCGTGAAGGTGTTCTTCCTGTCTTCTGGCACTTCGGACTCGAGCATGGGTGCCCAGTCAGCGAGGCACGTCGCCTCTCCCGGCGGGCTGTATGTGACGAGATGTCGGTCCTCGGCGAGGATGGAGACGAGGTCATGGTCTTGTACGGACTGGAGAGCCTGATCCAGGACCACTTCTTTGGGTGATATGCGTGAAAGTATAGAGGAAAGAGACGCCATGTCGGCGGCTTCGGTGAAGAACTGCCCAGTAGACAGATCCAGCCACGCAAGGCCTAGACAGGCCGACGAAGGGCCAGCATCAGGAGGAGCGTCCCCGTCGACTGGAGGGACCGTTGGGGCCGATGACACAACGTCAGTTGCTGGAGCATGAATGGCAAGCACATAGTTATTGACATATGGATCCATGAAGTTCTCGTCGATCAAGGTACCGGGAGTGATAATCCTGGCGACTCGCCGGTCATGCATCAGACCACCCGACTTGATCTTGTCAGCAGCATTGTTGGGAAACTCCTCCGCCACGGCCACGTAACGATTCAGATCCTGGACGAGAATCTTCAGAAAGCGATCGAGCTGGAAAAAGGGAAAGCCGGCCATGGACACGGGTCCAGCGGTGGTCCTCTTCTGGGCGACCTTGAGGTTGAGGAGCGGCCCGTACTCGTCGGCATGCTCAAAGTACAGCTCGTAAAAGCCGCCCACGCGTGTCAGCAAAACACAGTTGTCGAACTTGTGCATGTTCCGCCGGGCCTGCAGCACGACGGTGGGATATGCCGGCCCATCGCTGGGGGTGGTTTCGACGGCGGCGGGCTCCGGGTCAGCAGCTGGCGGCGGGGGCTCGAAGGAGATGACGCCCTGCGGGAGATCTTCGAGCCTTACGGTCGTCTTCGTCTTCTTGCCCCGTGTGGCGATGCGGATGTGCGGGAAAGATAGGCGTCGGCCCACGGCTGGCGTTGGCGTGAGGCGTCCATGGCGGATGAAAACGGAGGAGAGTCTCGGGGTGAAAAGGGGCACCAACGCGTCACACGGGGCGAGGGTGGTGAGAGGTCGGGCCAACATGGAGAGACACCATGAGCGGCGTGCGATGGGGGGCGAAGGGGTGGATGCACCGGGGCGCGTGGTGAGTGCCGTTCGCGTGATCCGGAACGCCCGAGATGAAGATTGAGATTGTACAAATACCATGTGTTTCGTGATGAGGCAAGGGTCAGCTCCAGGGCAGGTTCTCTCGGTGGGAAAGATCGTGAGCATGCTGAGTCATGTACAGTGCATAAAAAGTGCGGACTGTGTTTATAAAGTCGTCAAGGCGCTGTATTGTCCGAGCTTCAGTAATCGTCCAGCGGCTTCAGGCGCGCTTGATGCACAGTGCATGGATAAAGAACACCCCGCCAGGACCCGGGACCCCTGATCGCCAGACCCTTCCGGCTTGGCCAGCAGCGGACCCCAAACAGGCGCAGACGGGGCCTGCAGATTCCGGGAGCCCCTGCATCTTCCATCATGATCGGCCCAGGACCACGAGATGGGGCCTTGCAATCATGCTCCTATGACGAAACGACTCTGTCTGTAAGAGCACAGCAGAAGCAAGATCGGGTCGGTAAGCAGATGATTTCCGTGGCGCTGCATTGCTTGTGGATGTGAGGGGGAGCAAGGGGAAGCCAAATGGAAGCGAAGGAGAGCTGGGCGCCCGACAACTGGTCGCCAATTCACTGCACAACCGAAGAGAGCCATCAGTTGAAGCTGGTCTGTGGATCAGGGACGGGTCACGATCATCCTCGAACGGGTTGATCAGAATGCTGAGATGCCGGACGCAAGACGTACAGGCAGGCAGCGACCGATGGTTTTTGGTTGGGGGTAAGAACAGGCGATGGTCGTTCCGGCAGGTGTGATCCGCCCAAGTCACTATGCTTTCCTGGCACTGATCACTCGGATCTGTCCGTCAACCCAAAATCACCACCAAATCCATCGCCCTGCCCTCGCATCACCGTGTCATCTCGAAATGCATCGCAACATTCAGTCTGGACTGTTATCAGCCGGATCCTACCATAGTCGTCGATCTTATCCCAAGCGAGTGGCCGGTGCGCTCGTCCCATTCATCTGTGCAGCAGCCCACAATCCTGGGCGCCTGGCCCCGAGTGCGACCACAACGACGACAGCAGAACCAGGACAGATTGCCAGCCGGCTGGGACGCAAGGCGACATGGTTAGCCCGGTGGCAAGTGCCATCAGCAGAGGATCCAGAGGGTCCAGAGGGTCCAGAGGGCGGTGGGAAGAAAAGGCGGGCACGGCGGGCATGAAGAAGGCCAGAGTGAGCGAAGAGTGGCATGCGCCGACCCTCGGCATCGGCCGATTCTGAGCTCGCGTCAGCCCATTCTGCAACGATTCCGTCGTCGCTCCGCCGCCGAATCGCCAGACCCCCTTCGGCCCTTGGCCCCAGGCCCCCAGGGGAAACGTACGGACGCTCGCCCACCTGTCACCACCATGTCACCCTTTCGATTTCAAATCGTCCGTTGGCTACGTGCTTTGTCTGTTGACTGGTCCTTCTAGCCTGCCGTCTCTCTCCCCCTCTTCCGTTTACAAAAGACAAACCCGACGGCGTCTCGTCTCCATCTGCCACTTCACCTCCCCCCGTAACGCAACGCAACACAACGTACCGCAGCGCAACACAAGACTGCACCAGTGTAACGCAACGCAACGTAACGAAACACACATCACCCAAATTTGGACTGTTGAGCCAAACGCGAGCATTCGTTCCCATCTCGCCTCGTCTCCTGCGGACCGGGGCCTCTCTCTACACATCTGCATCTTCCATCATCATGATGGCGGCTAGTAGGCCAACACTGAGCAACCCCCTGGTTCCCGTCACGCCGCCCCCTGAGCAAACATCATTTCAACAACCAGCCCTCCCATTATCATCATCACATCTTAAACGCAAGGCGCCGCCAGAGATTCAGGCGCTCCTCAGCCATGTCAAGCCACCCACACCTAGGCCAACCTCCATCCCGACCCCAGCCCGGACGGAGACGCCGCCCTCGGCCACGACAGCCCAGCAGGACGGCGCCAAGCCTGACGGCGCCGCTGCCGCCGCCCACCTGATGAACCCAGTCGCCGGCCAGCCCATGGACCCTCGCTATGTCGACATGGTCTCGCGCATTGCAGCATACTACCAGCAGAGGTGCCAGGCCATCTCGAACGCCCAGCAGCAGCGCTGTCAGGCGTGGGCCAACATGCACCGCCAGAAGTGCCAGGACACGATGCAGGCCGCCATGCTTGTCGTGGCGTGGTACATCAGAGATCGCATCCAACGGCGTCGTCGTCGACAGAAGCGCTCATTCCGTGCCGGTCTGCGCGCTCAGGAGTCTCGATCCCGCGTCGCCAAAGGCGAGCGTGTGCGGCGCTGGGTGACGCAGGTACCCGAGAACGTGGCGGCGCCCCAGGTGCGATCGCGGGAAGAACTGGCCGATAAAGAAGAGGTGTCCTTCTCCATGGACCGCGAGACACCGCCAGACCAGGACACCAAGCTGTTCGAGACGGCAGACCGCCTAATCAAGAGCCAGTATAGGAGGGTGGACGTGCCCATGCTCGGCCTGCTGTCTTTCGAGATGAGCGACAGCGAGAGCGACACCGACACCGACCCGGGCGAAGAGGTCTACCGCCGGGCACCTTCCTTTGACGACGCCGAGGAAGACTTTGAAGAGGTGGACTATGATGGCGATGAATACGAAGACGACGAACTGCTCGACGACGACGACGACGACCTGGACATGGTCGAGGGCTCGGGCGAGGCGTCGGGCTCGCAGGACGTCCAGCATGATACAACAGCTGCGACTGGAGCGGGCAGCGGGACCAACCGGCGGAGTTTGTCTTCTTGATATGATGGTGGCCTTTGGTAGGGCTTGATTATGGGGTTAATGGAGCATGCATGGGGTCTTGGGATGACTGGTCATGATGGTTTATGGTGCTTCTCGAGGATAATGAACATACCCATTCTGTTTGATGCTTGACGTGTGATTTGTCGCTTGCGCTTGTAATCTACCTGCGTGTTATGGTGGGTAGTCGAAACCATTTGATGCTTGCCACTCTTGCTTTCAGGTTGTTGACAACTGCTCTGCGTCCACAGCTACAGCCTACTGCATCTCGGTGTTGGTTCGGGAGGGGTTGCTTGGAGTGTGGGATCGATGATGTGATCAGGAAGCTCCAACATCACGGGCAAACGCCACTGGTGATTGGATCCAGCGCCGCTGCCCGTTAGTATATATCATCAAGTATCGGGGGGAACAGCTCGACAACGTCTGCTTCCTATCACACATGGAGCTGTCGCATTTGACGCTTCCCGTACGATACACATCTTGCCCCAGTGTCGTTTTTCACCACTGGAGCCAAGCGATTTCGCCAGCCAAGCTCTTTCGGGTATTGGATGGTGCTGCCTTCAGCTGTCTACTATCATTGGTTTTTTCCCCTATGTTGTACCGATCTGGGTACTCTCGGCGCACACCCAGGATTGTTGGTCGATCTGTCTCGGTGAACCCATTCACGATGCGTGATTGATGACACTGGCTGCGGCAAGTGCCTTCTCAATGGTTGTGCCCTTCTCTGCCCGTCCCTGATTTCATTGGCACCTACCTGTCTTCGGCTTATTCGGAAATGGCAGGGCTCGCCCCAGTCAAATACACCATGTCCCCTTCCCCTCCTCGGCGATGTCGTGAAGCAATTACGGACCAGCTTCATAGCGCGGCAGGCTCGAGCTGACGACAGCCTCCTGCTCTTGGTTCTTACTCTTTGAGGTTTTTAGTCTACTTCGTTGGGTAGCTTCCCAACGACTTGTTTTCAATCTACACCATCTCCCATCCTCGTCATTCTCCAAAGGGCTGCTCGGAAGACCCTTCACGCCAACCCATCTCCTTATCCTCTCGCCCTTCTTTGGAGCGCCGTTCTGGGCGTGCGCATCCCTTGGAACCCATCCTACTTCTTTACCTCCTCCATTTCCACATCAAAGGTCTTCTCCGCGTGCTCTGCGGTGAGGCGCATGACCAGAGATTAGCTCGGCATCCTGGGCTCTCGCCCTGTTCCCTGGTCTGCCGGCCTGGTGTTTGGTATTCCCAGCTGGTCACATCGTGCCTCGAGGCTCACGACGACACGAGAGGGCTCTTCAGACGGGATTCCAACGTCAACAGAAGCTGGCGCATTCTGGCGCGTTATTTGCGACAGCTTCAAAAGGAGGCCATCATGAGGTACGATATCATCATTTTTGTCCTTCTGCTATCACAACCTACCGACGATGGCGCGGCATCACGACGACCATGCCACTTTACTCGGAGGATGCGAGTAGCTCCACACCAACCACCTTCCCCGCACTCTGCTGCCCCCCCCGTGGCCCTCTGCGCCTCTCCGCGAAAGTACATGTACTTCCCAACATGGCCGCCAAGTCCCACTGCCAAAGTATCAGTACTCCCGGCCCGCGCAGGTGACGCAGGGGCGGGGCCGTTCCCGTTCACCTCCCCCCCCCCCTTCTGGAGCTTCGAGGCAGTTGGGTGGGTCGTTGCCGTCCAGAGCTTCGAGTCTAATCACTGTCTCGCCCTCGGTCACTCACTTCATTCACCCGCAACCTATCTCCGTCACCCTCATCATCCATCTTTCTCCGATCACTTCCACGAGACGATCCGAGGCAATAGCTGACCCGTCTTGCCTACTTCTAGTGCCAAGGTCCCCGACGAGGCCACCGGCCCTTCCTCTCTCACCACCACCTCGCAAGGCAACGACACACCCAACAACAACAACACCACCAAGACCGCTTCTGGCCAGCTGCACACCATCGGCAAATTATCCCCCGAAGCCTTTCATCGTCATCGAAACATCAACAACCGCTCAGCACCACCCGAGTCTGACCACATCACTATGGGCGGCGGACGTCAGATCAAGAGCAAGAGCTCTTACCCCACCCTCGCCCAGCGGCCCGTCGGCCAGCACATCTCCAAGCTCTACAAGGACAGGATTAAGACCTTCTACTCCCCGGGCCAGTATGAGAACCAGAACCTCCTCTCCCTCATGAACGAGGCCACCGCCCGAGGCGAGCCCAGCGTCAAGCTCACCACCTGGGCCGCCCCCGAGCTCGAGCGCACCCCCTGGGAGGAGGCTGTCAAGCACAAGTTCACAAAGACCAAGGTCGGCGAGACCTTTGGCCCTTCCTGGTCCACCCACTGGTTCCGGGTCGAGCTCACCGTCCCCAAGGACATGCTCGACAAGGAGCGCCTCGAGCTGCACTGGGACGGATCCAACGAGGGCGCCATCTACGACCAGGACGGCCACATCCAGCAGGGCCTCACCGGCGACGGTGAGCGCATCGAGTGGATCATTCCCGACGCCTTCCGCGACGGCAAGACGCACACCATTTACGTCGAGATGGCCTGCAACGGCATGTTCGGCAACCCCCCCGGCGGTGACACCATCCAGCCTCCCAACCCCAACAAGACGTTCGTCCTCAAGAAGGCCGACATTGTCGCCGTCAACCTCGACGCTCGCATGCTGCACATTGATATATGGATCATCGGCGACGCCGCTCGCGAGTTCCCCGAAGAGAGCTGGGAGCAGCACAGGGCCCTCAACGTCGCCAACGCCATCATCGACACCTTCGACAAGGGCCCCAAGAACAGGGACACCCTCAAGAAGTGCCGTGAGATCGCCCAGCAGTTCCTCGGCAACAAGGTCGACTCGCACGAGGTCTACAGCTCCGACAAGGACATCCAGGTCTACGGCATCGGCCACTGCCACATTGACAGCTGCTGGCTCTGGCCCTGGGACGAGACCAAGCGCAAGGTCGCCCGCTCCTGGTCCAACCAGTGCACTCTCATGGACCAGTACCCCGAGCTCAACTTTGCCTGCTCCCAGGCCCAGCAGTACAAGTGGCTCAAGACCCTCTACCCCTACGCCTGGGACCGCGTCAAGGGCAAGGTCAAGTCCGGCCAGTTCCAGCCCATCGGCGGCAGCTGGGTCGAGCACGACACCAACATGCCCAGCGGCGAGTCGCTCGTCCGCCAGTTCCTCTACGGCCAGCGCTTCTTCGAGAACAACTTTGGCGAGCGCTGCCAGACCTTCTGGCTGCCCGACACCTTCGGCTACTCGGCCCAGCTCCCTCAGCTGTGCCGCCTCGCCGGCATGGACCGCTTCCTCACCCAGAAGCTGAGCTGGAACAACATCAACAAGTTCCCCCACACGACCTTCAACTGGGTCGCCCTCGACGGCAGCCAGGTCATCTGCCACATGCCTCCCGCCGAGACGTACACCGCCGAGGCCCACATGGGCGACGTCAAGCGCAGCATCTCGCAGCACAAGTCCATGGACCAGGACCACACCTCGCTGCTCGTCTTCGGCAAGGGCGACGGCGGCGGAGGCCCGACGTGGACACAGCTCGAGAAGCTGCGCCGTTGCCGTGGCATGGCCGACCAGGTCGGCATGCTGCCTAGGGTGCACATGGGCAACAGCGTCGAGGACTTTTTCGACAAGCTGCAGAAGAAGGCCACCACGTTTGTCACCTGGTACGGCGAGCTCTACTTTGAGCTGCACCGCGGCACCTACACGACGCAGGCCAACAACAAGGCCAAGAACCGCAAGTCCGAGGTCATCATGCGCAATGCCGAGTGGCTCGCCACCATTGCCTCGCTGAAGGACAGCTCCTACAAGTACCCCAAGGCCGCGATTGATGAGATGTGGGAGGCCATCCTGCTCTGCCAGTTCCACGACTGCCTCCCCGGCAGCTCCTCCATCGAGATGTGCTACGACGACTCTGACAAGGTATGCCCCCCCGCCCCCTCGCCACTGCCGGTGCGGCAAGCGCTAACTGCCCACCAGATGTATGCACGCGTTTTCGAGCTCAATGAGCAGCTGCTCAAGGACGTCCACAAGGTCCTCGGCGTATCCGATGCCAAGTCGTCCCTCGCCCAGTCGGTTGCCATCAACACACTGCCCTGGCACCGCAAGGAGCTCGTCGAGGTCTCGGACACCGAGGTCGGCGTGGCCTGCGGTGACGGCCAGATGCTGGCCATCCGCGCCTTCAAGAGCGGCGAGGAGCCCGCCGTCACCATCGAGGAGGTCAGCAAGGACGTCTTTGTCCTGCAGAACGACCATCTGCGCGTCCAGGTCGAGCACGGCTGCATCACCTCCATCTACGACCGCGTCGCCAAACGCGAGGTCGTCGAGAAGGGCGGCAAGGCCAACCAGTACGTCATCTTTGACGACAAGCCCCTGTACTGGCAGGCATGGGACGTCGAGGTCTTCCACCTCGACACGCGTCAGGAACTGCCCAGTGGCGAGACGACCATCACGGAGCAGAAGGCCCATCGCGTGGGTCTCACGACGACGACCAAGATCAGCGAGAACAGCTCGCTCAAGTCGACAATTTTCCTGTCTGCCGCGCTCAAGGGCGTTCCGTCGGCGATTGAGTTCCAGGCCGAAGTCGACTGGCACGAGACTATGAAGTTCCTCAAGGTCGAGTTCCCTGTCAACGTCCGCAACACGGAGGCGTCGTACGAGACGGCGTACGGCATCGTGAAGCGCCCCACTCACTACAACACGAGCTGGGACATGGCCAAGTTTGAGGTGTGCTGCCACCGCTTCGCCGACCTGTCAGAGTACGGCTACGGCGTTTCCGTCCTCAACGACAGCAAGTACGGATTCGCCACCTGTGGCAGCACCATGCGCCTGTCTCTCCTCCGTTCGGCCAAGGCCCCCGATGAGCATGCCGATATGGGCAGCCATACCATCCGCTGGGCCCTGCTCCCGCACGAGGGCGAGCTCGGCCCCACCACCGTGCGCGCCGCTCACGCCTTCAACAACAGGCTGGCCGTTGTGTCGGCGCCGGCCATCACGGCCGAGATGACGGCGAGCCCCATCAAGCTCTCGGGCGACGCGAGCCTCGTGCTCGACACGGTCAAGCGTGCCGAAGATGACGAGGACCTGGCCCACGGCGACCAGGACATCGGCGGCAATCTTCCGAAGCGCAAGGGCAAGAGCGTCGTGCTTCGCGTGTACGACTCGATGGGCGGCCGCGGCCGCGGCACGATCAAGTCGACGTGGGAGGTCAAGCGCGCCTTCAAGTGCAACCTCCTGGAAGACGACATTGAGGAGCTTGAGGTCCGCGGCAACTCGGAGATTGACATTGAGCTGCGCTCGTTCGAGGTCGCGACGTTCCGCCTGGAGCTGTAGGACGATGACTTATGCGGCTGCGACGAGCCCGATGAGGGCTGATGGTTTATGCGTGTTGATGATTCAGGTTTTGGGGTTGCAGTATCTTAAATGGTCTCTCTCTCGCCCCTAAGAACCTACGATGCGTACGGCACGGACATTGTTCGTCGGCATCAAAATTGCGAGCCCTTATGTATGATAACGATGAAGATGACCGAGAATGCAAGTTCTCTCAGTATTCCTGACTATGGTTTCCGGGTGCTTCATATCTCGTAAAGTGACGACTGATCCCAAACACGGTGGACCGAGCCGCTGCTCGCGCCCGTGGAACGGCACCCGATGATGACAAGATGGTGGTACAAGTTGTGTGTGTGTGTGTGTGAGAAGGGGCAAGCAAGTAAAAACAAACGAGGCTACGATGTAAACAACAAGCAAGAGCATCAGCCCTCCGCGGCGCTCACGCGTCGTCGTCCCCCGGCAGGTCGTCGATGACCCTCTCGACCATGTCGATCAGCTCGTCAATGTCGGGCCTCTCGGCGGGCTCGACGGTCAGACACCTCCTCACGACGTCGCGGATGGAGTCGCTGATGACGACGGGGCCGGCACCGGCGGGCCCGCCGTCGGCGGCCTGGTCGGCCTTGGCCTTGCCCTTCATGCCGCCGCCGGTGCCGGTGCGGCGGACGCCCTCGTCGGGGAAGCGCCAGTCGCCGTTGAGGACGCACAGCGACAGGGAGCCGCCGGTCTCGTCGGAGCGGGCCTCGAAGGGCGACTTGCCGACGAGGCAGGCGTACAGGGTGCAGCCCATGGACCAGATGTCGACCTTTGTGTCGATGACGGCGCCCGTCTGCACGTCGAAGAGCTCGGGCGCGCGGTACGGCATGGTCGAGTGCTCGGCGGCCGTGTCCTGCGTCTGCAGCGCCAGCGACGCCGACGTGATGGCCAGCGGCGACGCCGCCAGCGACCCCAGGTCCATGAGGATGGGCGCGCTGCCCGAGTCGCTGATCATGATGTTGCCGGGCTTGATGTCGCGGTGGGCGTACGACGACGGCGCGCCGCCGGGCCGCGCGTCCGCGTGCGTCGCCGGCGCCATGAGCGGCGCCTCGCGCGTTCCGCCGTGGCGTCCGGCCCGGCGCCCATGAGCGGCGCCTCCTGCGCCTCGGCGTCCTGGTCGTCCGGCACGCCGGCGCGGCCGCGGCGCGGACCGTGGCCCTGGTCGTCCTCGTCGCCGTGGCCCATCTCCATGGGCTCCGAGGGCGCGCCGGGAGCCGGGGCGCCGCCCCTGCCGCCGGTGTAGTGGTGCATCTCGCGGAGGGCGCGGCACACGCCGAGGAAGAGGAGCATGAGGCGGCGCTCGGGGAAGGTGGCGTTGTTGACGGCGTTGGCGTTGATCAGGTCCTGGAGGTTGCCGCGCTTGTAGTAGGGGAGGAGCACGTAGACCGTCTTGGCGCCCGGGTCGTCGCCGCCGCCGCGCTCCGAGGCCACGGCGTGGTCGACGGCGTGGATGATGCCCGGCGTGCGCCCGAAGAGCCGGTAGGCGTCCACCTCGCGCATGGCCTGGGCCACCGACTCGGCGCCGAACGGGCAGCGGATCTTCTTGAGCGCGTAGAGCGCCTGCGTCGCCGTGTCCTCGACGAGGTAGACGTAGGAGAAGCCGCCCTGCGGCACGTCAGCACTGGGTTTCTCAAAAAAACAAGGGGGCTCATGGGCGCACCTCGCCGAGCAGCCGCAGGATCTTGAAGCTGCGGCTGTTGATCTTGAGCGTGGGCGACCCGGGGAAGCAGCTGAGGCAGTTGCCGAAGGAGGTGACGAGGTCGAGGAGGAGCTGCGCCATGGCTGCTGTGAGGGGCCCGGGGCCTTCGTCCGCTGTGCGATGGAGAGGTCCTCAGCGGAGGTCAGGTCGTCGTGCTGCCGTCGCTGTCCGTCCGGGGGTGCCGTTCGCTGCTTGGGGAGGTTGACGAGTCGCCGTGGTCGTGGTGTCGCGGGTCGAGGGGAGGTGTGTCGGGAGGCGCGTGAATGGGTCGTCGCAGGGATCAGGCGGGCAATTGGCTATGTCGAGGGGAGCGCGATGGAATCGTATATACAGGAGAAAGATGGACGGGCGGTGGATGTGGAAGCTGAAGTGCTGTTTGCGTACGTGTGTTACGAGGACGACTTGGCGGGCGATAGACAGAGACAGACCCAGGGAAGGTAAAGCACAGGCACTGCATCGCACTGACGACAGCTGGCGGGGGCTGAGCTGCTGACTGATGGACGGCTGGAGCTGGGGCACTTGGATGGGGAGGCTGGTGGTGGCTTGGTAGGCGCCACATAAAAGCTATTAATGGAACGCAGGAACAGGGCCATCCTTGTCCAGGCTGTCTTCTTGAAGCCTGCCTTCAACAAATATCACAGGCCGGTACGTAGGGACTGTGGGCGCCTCACATTGAATTAGACGCGTCTCCAGGAAATGAGGCAGAGAGTTGAGAAAGAGCAGTCCCGTCAATAGAAGTGCGATATCTGCATCAGCTTTCGTAAACATCGTGGTCAAGCTGAGCAAAACAAAACAAGCACATACAAGGGAACAAACTCTGTCGACTGCAAACGGAGCCACAGTACAGTATAATCAGCACGATCGCGTTCAGGCCCCAGTGAAGAATAGTCATCGTATTAAAAGTATCCTACGTCGTCCCATCGTCCGCATCGGCATAGGGGATGATCATGACCCCTGCCTGCCTCGGGTATCCCGACTCGTCGTCGTCATCATCCGTCCGGCCGTAAGAGAGAGAGTAGGGAGAGCTAAAGCGGGGAGGGTCGTCGCCCTCCCCTCGCGCGCAACAGCTGCCGCCGAAAATGGAAGAACAGTGGTATCATCGTCGTCGCTCAGAGTACAGTACGCCCCCGTATAGCCCCTCCCCAAGGAGGAGCAAAACCGAACCGAAGTGAGCTGAACCGCCCCGCGTGAGTGGAAAGCAGAAGAAACACGGGGCCTCGTCCAAAAAGAAACTAAAGCGAGAGCGACAGCGCCAGCCGAGCACCTCAGAAGGCGTCCTCGAAGGGGCAGTCGACGCTGTCGTGCCCGTCGCGCTCGCACAGCGCGCACCACTTGGCCTCGTCCACCACGCCGCTGTCCTTGCCCGCCACGGGGCCCGAGTCGAGCGGGTTGGGCAGGATCTGCGTCGTCGGCGTGGCCGTGGGCGTCTTGCTCTTGGCCGGCGAGAGCGGCGCCGGCTTGCTGGCGTCGTGGTCGTGGCCGTCGCCGCCGCTGGGGTACGGCCGCAGGCCCTCCGAGCTGGTCGCCGCCGCCTCGAGCTGGTCGCCGCCGCCGCTGCTGCCGCTGCCGCGCCGTTGTGCTTGGCGCTCTCGCCGAACATCTCGGTGCAGGTGAGCACGTCGTGGCCCGCCGTCTCGCAGATCTCGCACCAGAGAGTGCTGGTCTCGGTGGCCGTCGAGTAGGCGTCGCTGTCGAGGCCCGGCGCCCGCTTGTGCAGTTCCGGCGACCGCTGCAAGTCGCGGCTGTTGCTGTTCTTGTGGCTGCTGTGGCGGGCCAGCACCACCGTGTCGCGTGAGTCCCGGAACGACGACCTCTGGGGCCCCGCGCCGCCGCCGGCCTTGGACGGCCCGCGGAGCTGCTCGACCTCACGCTCGAGCTCCTCCTCGCGGTTGTTCTTGTCGTCGAGCATGGCGCGCAGGGCCGTCATCTCCCGCTCCGTCTTCTCGCGCGCCGCCCGCACGTCCAGCGACTCGCCCGCCGAGTGCGAGTACGAGTGCATCTTGTTGTTAAAGGAGCTGATCCGCGGCGGGTGGGGGCGGTCCAGTGCGTCGGCGTTCGGGATCGAGTCCCTGCTGAGCGAGTGGATGATGGCCTTGAGCCCGCGGATCTCATCCTCCTTCTGCTCGAGCTCCTTGGAGCTGACCGTGGTGTCCTGGCCCGGACTGCCGCCGCCGCTGCCGCCCTGGCCCGCGGCGCCCGACCCGGCCTTCTCGCGCTCGCGGCGGAGCTCGGTGCGTGTGCGCTCGACCTCGCCGCGGAGGAACTCGACCTCGCCCCGCGCCTCGGCCTCGCCGCGGCGCGCGTCTTCGAGGCCCTCCTCGAGCTCCTGCACGAGCTCCTCCAGCTGCTTCAGCTGCTGGGCGACTGAGTCGACGTCGTCGGTCCGCGACTCGAAGTCCCGGATCTCCTGCGCCAGCTCCTCGATGCGCTTCTCGTACACCCGCTCCGTCTCGGTGCTAGCCATCTCCAGAGTGTCAATGGTGCTGCGGAAGTCGGCCCGGTGGGCGTCGAACTCGGCCGTGAGCATGGCGATTTTCTCGTTCTTCTCCCGGAGCACGGCCCGCAGCTGCGTCGCGTCCTTGTCGTCCAGGCTGTTGCGCCGCGGGCGCAGGGCCTCGGGGTTCTCCATGAGCGTCTGCAGCTCCGTGAGGCTGCTCTCCATGTCGGCCAGGGTCGAGGCCTGTTCGCGCAGCTGGCGATCGCGCTCCTCGAGCTGGGCGCGCAGACGCTCGGCCTCGTCGTCGTTGTTGTTGCTGCTGTTGGCCGTCCGGGACGCCGGGCGGAACTTGGAGCTGAAGGACGACACGGACCCGACGCTGCCGTTGGTCTTGGGCCGGCCCGTGCCCATGGGCGTGACGTCGTCCTCGGGGAACTCCATGGACTGGCCGAGGGCCGAGGCGCTGCGGGGCCCAACGCTGGGCTTCCTCTCCAGGCGCGGCACCCCCTTCCTCGGGTCGCCCGAGGTACCGCGCACGCTCTGGGCGAAACGGTTCGGCGTCGGGCTGCCGTAGCGCGAGGGGGCCTTGGACGCGGGCGTGGCGCCGACGGAGGGCCTGGGGCCGGGGGTCATGGCGAGCCGGCGGACGGGCGACTCGGGGCGGGGGAGCGAGGGCCGGGGGCGCTTCATCTGGGGGCTCGGGGCGCGGCCGGGGCCGACGGACTGGCTGAACTTGGGCAGGGAGGGCGTGGGGGGCGTGTAGTTGGGGTGGAGTTCTGGTTGCCCATCTTGAGGCCGCCGTGGACGCTCGCGGTCGGGGTGAAGGGGAAGCTGGTCGCCGAGTCGGGAGACGAGGATCGCAGGGCGGCCTTGGCCAGGGGCAGGAAGATGCCGGCGCCGGCGACGCTGGTGGAGAAGTAGGACACACTGGGACGGTCAGCGACATGGAAAAAAAAAAGAAAAGAGAAGAAAAGTCAATAAACCAGGGGGGGAGGAGGAGGAGGAGCATACCCATCGACATCGCCCGAGTTCTTGCCGCGTGCCGCAAAGTCGGGATGCAGCTCGACGCCGGCAAATGTGCCCTTCTTGCCCTGGACGTTTCCGATGAAACGGACGGTGCCGTGCATGCTGCCGGGCACGTCGACGACGTCGCCGACGATGAAGTCATCGCCACCACCAACACCACCACCGCCAAAGCCGGCGGAAGGTGCCCCGCGGGGGGTGCGACCGGGGGTCGTGGGTGCCATCCTCCTGCCGTCGGGCGGATCGTTCAGCACGGTGTTGAGGCCGTAGCTCTCGCTGGCATCGGGGATGGAGGCGAGGGAGGAGGGCGTCAGGGCGGCGAGGGAGCCCTTGCGCGACAGGGAGCTGGAGGGCAGCGGCGGGGGCGCGAGGCGCGAGGTGTGGGCGCCCGAGTTGCCGTGGGAGGCGTAGAGCGAGTTGAGGTTCGGGGTCGAGGCGGCGTGCTGGGCGGCGCTGTAGATGCCGCTGTTGGTGAAGCTGGTTGCCTTTCGCAGGGTGCGTGGGGGATTGCCGAAGTGGGAGGAGCGTTGGTGATGAAGTTGGGGTTGGGGTCGCGGCCTTGTTGATGTTGATATGGAGGAGGATGTTGTTTCGGTGACCAGCGTGGAAGACATGGCGGCGGCGGCGTCACCAGGGCGTCGCCTGTAGGGGTGCTAGTGCTGGTAAGGGGGGCCCTATGGGGGCGTAGGGGGGCTCCAGGGACGGGCACCTGTAATTTACAGGGGACCGCGCTGAGTGGTTAGGTAATCTTGTTTACCCCCACCACACCTCGAAAAAGCGTTCGTGGCCAACGACCGAGCAACAGAGCTCGACCGCTACTGGAGGGGAGGTGGAAGGCTGGGTCCGGGAGCTTCGTCTGCTCCTTTCTTTCCGCCTTTCTTTCTTTCGGGTTCGTCTGATGTCTCGCGTGGTCGGTGCCTGATGTGCTGTCAGGCCTGTTCTCGGGCTGCCCGGGCGAGTGGGTGACAGGGTTTGATCTTCCGACGTCCGGTCAGACCCTGGAGATGCTGCTGTCCTTGGACGTCTTTTTTTTTTTTTTTTGATGGTCTGTCCTTTCTCCGATGTTCTTTCTTTGGTGTCCCCGCCCTTTCTTGGCCCGGGGGCGTGGCTGTCCTGCTGTCGGATCGTGGGAGCTGGCGATGCGCTGATGCTGAGACGCTGAGACGCCCGAACGCAGCGCTGACAGGCGAGCAAAGAAAAGTGAGCACGTTGAAAGAAACAAGAGTGAATGAATGGAAAGAGAGGATTGCGTGGTGGAATGAGAGAAGGGGTTCCGTCTCTTCTTGTTTCGTCGTCCCGTCGCAGCCCTGCGGCCCCCTCGCTCCTTTGCTCCTTGCCCTTTGCGTCCGTGTGCTGCCGTCCCTCCCTTTCTGTCACAGCCGGTCAGCGGTCAGTCGTGCTGATCCAAGACGACAAGGGGGGCGCTGGGAGGGTCGAGCGAGCGACTATGACGGTGATCCGGTCGGCGACGGGGGGGCAGATGGACGGTTGACAGGGGTCGTCAGAGATTTGACGATGCGACCCAGACCTGAGAGATGATCCGGAGGAGAGAGACGATGCAGACCGCAGTACATGTACCCGCGAGAGGAGAGAAAGGCAGAGAGAGAGAGAGGAACGAAGGGAGAAATAGACCTTCGACATCCGCCTCGATGCATCAAGTCGCCACGATCTCTCCCCTGAAGCTTCACCAGGCCAACATCACCGCCCTTTCTCGCTACGTCGATTTGTTTACATTCTCCAGATCCAGTAACGCTCCCTCCATCACACTGCGTCTTGCAGCGCTCCTTGCTGCATCGCTGCATCACTGCATCCCGCTGGACCGCCCTCCCCGCCTCCGCCAGCCAACCTCAGCCCGCCGTGCCTTGTCGACCCCCATTGCCGTGCCTGCAGATCCGTCGCTGAGTGGCCGCCGGACCCCCATGTGACCCTGGGCCCCGCGGCTGTCCTGTCTGTCGTCTCGCTCCTGGCCTGCGCATGTCTCTGGCTGGCTGCTGCGAGCCTCACGGGTGGTCTCGGTGCTACGCCCTCATTTGCAGGGGCGAGCCAATGGACGCCGGCGTTCGTGACGGGCTGTTGTTCGACCAATTCGGGTGAGGCAGCGATGTGCTGCGGAAGTACGATTCTCGAACTGGAGGTCTTGGTTCGACGGCGCAGAGAGATTGGTGTCGCGCGGCGGGCCGAGAGTGGCCAGGTCGTTCATTACCTTGACACCAGACCCTGGGACTCGATGAGTACTGATGTACCGATAGTGCTGACCGACGTGTGCGGGCAGCCGCTTCTGAGGGTCGAATCGAGAAGTTCAGGCTGACGCTCTGTCTGCTCTACTGGCTCACGTCTAATTAGCCGCTGAATTGTTCCAGCAGCATACGCTCAGGCGAGCGAAGCACGGCGATCACATCTGCTGCCCTCGCTAGCGTCGTCCACCTGTCTCTCGTCTTCTGTTCGTTTATTACTGATTCATCTCCATCTGCCTCGCTCGTTTCTTCTGCCGCCAGCTCCCGTGCGGGCCGGCCACCACGCCCGAGCTCCGGCTCCGCATCCCCGGGCCCCGCGGCTCGGCCAGATCTGCGCAGAGCTGGGCGCCGCCCGACGCCCTCTCCATGGTCAACCATCTGGTGGGGAAGCAAGGGGGCCGGCCTCCTGAGTGAGAACTGCCACGGACCGCGCCAATTTCCCGGCGATGCGGTGATGGGCGCGAAGCGACATGAACCGTCGACGTCATGCTCCGCCTTGATCGTCTTGTTGAGGTCCTCTTGTTGAAAATTATCCATCTCGCCACCGCCCAAGACGTTAACAGATCCAGCCAGGGAACTTGCCGCTGCAGCTGGGCCCGGTCAAATGTGATAGAACAGTCACCGCGGTACATTAAAGCAGAATCCTGGCGCTCAAATTCAGATCTGCCGCGTTGTTTCACTGGAGAACTAAAATGATTAGGTTAGATAGAACCTTGCCTGCTACTCAACATGCCCTAGAAGGCCCGCGTTCCGTCTCTCAGTCCTCCTCTGGAACTCTCCCGGTGTCTGTCACGGAACACCATCGACAGACACTGGATGTGCACTTCTGCGCCCCTTGTGTGTGGCCCAGCTGGCTGGTTAAGGCAAACCACAAAGCAGTCCCGCCGCTCTATGCTGGTTTTGCCGCTCAGTCGCGACTCGAGTGAAAAGCAGCAAAAAAAGAAGTTCTCGTTAGAGATGCGTCGGAATTGAGCCCAACGGGGGGCTCGAACCCCCAACCTTGAGATTAAGAGTCTCACGCTCTACCGATTGAGCTAGCCGGGCAGGCAGGTTGCTTGTTGTTGAGGCCGGCTCCGAGAATTTGGCACTATGTCGTGATATGGCTCGGTCGCACCCGTCTCAAGAGCCATTCGCCTCGCGCGACCACTGGCTGTCGACTTTGCCGTGTTTCTGCATGTCGTACAGAGGGGGGGCGAGGTTGGCCTTACCCATGCCGCTGATGACGAGGGTGCTGAAGTACCATGCCCGCAAGCTCGTCGGCGGAAGATGGTGACCACCCCGAGCGTGGCCATGGCGAAGCCGCAGATGAATATAATGACGGCTGCACCGGAGGGCTGTATGCGTAGAAGTCACATTTTTCGGCTCTAGCGGATACGACAGCTCTGTGTTGGTTTCAAGGGTCTCGGTGGCAAGCTCTTGTACGTGACAAACAAGAGGATAGAATGTGAGTTAGAATGGGATCCCCCCCCTGTTTTCATTGCTGCTGCCACTTGCTATCTATGTATATATATGTTCGCCTTGCTCGCTTTCATGATCGCAGCCATGAGGGGGGCGGTGCCTCATAGTACGGCCTTGGGGCGGGCTAATGGACCCCGGCGTTTCTCGCACTTCGCACAGCATTTCGTTTTCGATGCAGGGCACTGCACAGTAACACCATGTTCCTCCTAACGCCGTGCGACTAACAGAGAGTCGCTTGTATTGAAGACGCGGCCTGGCGATTGCCGGAAGGCTCTACGGCTTTCGGTGCCTGAAACTTCCCTTCCGCACATCGGCTTGAAAACGCGATGAATAGACCGTAGTAAGGTGCCACATCCCCCAAAGGAACTCCCACTTGCACCAGGGCGCGTATTCCGTCCAGTCGAGCGCCCTTTCTGCAGTCCGGACCTCCTGACTCTCCTTCGTGCCCTGAGCATCTTGTTGTCGGGGGCTTTGAATGAACAGGTATCGGCATAGTCTTCACACTACCCGCCCCATGCGTCTTGTCCGACAGGTTCCACAGGCGATGTACGCACTCGGCATGGGTCGTCATTGGGGGATAAAAATAATGGCCGAGGTTCGTCTCCAGTTTGAGCTTTGCTGGTGTGACTCTCCGCGAGTTCTCTACTTTGTCTCGGCTCTCTAACCAAGGCAATATGTGTAGATCCACAAAGTCGCGGTCATGATCATGTCCATGAAAGCGAGTCGACGTCTCAAGGGCGAAGCTGTCTCTAACGAGGTCGGTACCTCCCGAGGTCGGCCTGGCCGGCTAGAAGTGCTTGCACCGTAACCTCCCTACTAGGGCGGCGAGTCGTTGTTGCGCTCGATTATGTCGTCTCTGCCAATGGGTCGGGTGCCATCGTTGAAGACCATGGCCTCGCGGTGCTGGCGTCGCAGTCGCTGCTCCTCGGCCGAATGCTCCCTGCTCCTGGGAACGTTTTCCGCCGTCTGATCGTCGTCCAGATCCGCCGTGCGGAGCGCCGGCTGCAGGGCAATCATGAACCCTTCATCGGTCTCCGCCGCAATGGTGACGGAGAACTTGGACTCCGGGGCCAGGTTTGACGCAATCAAAGCGTTGGTCCCCTCGGCCGAGTGTGAGATCCTCGAAACAATGTCGACGATTCGGTTGTTCTTGTGTTCGAGGTAATAGGCAAAGTTCTCCCGCCTCTCGTCATCACCCTCGCCCCATTTTTGCTTCGCCAGCCACTTCTCCACGAACCTAGCCTGGACGAGCATATCGGCGCCATACTTGTTGATGAGCTCCAGGACGAACATCAGGCAAAACCTCTCGGCCATATCGCGCAGGTAGTATTCGTCCCAGTATTTGTCGTCCAGGTTTTCGTGCTCCACGTCATCGAGGCTTAGTTCGAGAGACCGGACCAGAGCTGTATAGGCTTTCCAAGTGTGCAGCTTGGACAAGCCCTCTGCAACGAGTCAGCAACGTGATGCTCATCACCTGAGGGAACCGACTTTCGGTGCGTACCGTGGGTCTGCCCCGTCAATGTCGCGAGCGCCCGGAGGGCCTGCATCCTTGTATCGTAGTCTGGCCGAGTAATATCGTAGAGCAGGTAGTCGACCGTCTCTGGGTCGTTGACAGCGCGGTCGCACAGGATCTTGTTGGCGATGTCGCGGATGGAGTAGTTCGAATGAGCCAGCAGCTTGTCAAGGGTCCCGAGCTGCAGCGAATCCTCGGTGTCTTGTGTGATGTACTGCGGCTTCAGCGGCACCGGCTTCACTTCGTTGTCGTCGCGCACCCAGAGCAGCGCCTGCGTCATCATGGTCACCATGCTAATCGTGGCGGCACTGATGCCGATGAGCACAACGCGCTCATCGCGGCAGAATCGAAGCAGGGACGAGAGCGCCATATTTTCGAAGAACGCCATAGTTTCCCCATGCTACGAAGCTGAATGATGTTTATAACATGTCGGGGCCGGGGTTTGTGTGGTGGTTGACGGCACGCAGAAAGGATGATGGAGCTCCCAGCTTTCGAGCTCCACGCGCTCTTGCTGGTCCTATCGGCTTTTGCCGTGCGCCACCACCTGCCAACTGCGAGGCCGCCCCACTATGTGATAAGATAAGCTTCAGGTCCCTCACAATTTTTTTGGAAGGGCACTTCAGATGCTTGCGACCCGCGATCCGAATAGCGACAATCACGCAGTTCAGTCATTGTGCAGTCTTCAACATGGCTGGCGGCTCGCATCTCAAACGCCTCAAGTCTTCTCTCAGAGGTAAACCTCAGACCTAGCTACATCAATCACCCGTGTCCGGCCTTCTAACTTACACACTCCATCTAGAGCAAGGCTTGACTGGCCCGCAGAAGTCCAAGAAGCAGAAGCGACAGATCGCGAATGACGGGAAAGCGAAGAACGACAAGCGCCTGAACCGAACCGAGGCTCTCAGCCAGATTAGAGAACAATTCAACCCCTTCGACCTGAAGCACAATGCCCGAGGACCCAAGTTCGAGGTGACGACCAACCGTCCCGCCACCGGCTATGCTGCCAAGGGAATCGCCGGCCGTCCCGTGGCCTCGACGACTGCGGCCGAGCAGCGACGCCGTGACACCCTCCTCCTCGAGATGCAGAGGCGCAACAAGGTTGGAGGCATTCTCGATCGGCGATTCGGCGAAAGCGACCCGAACATGGCGGAGGAGGAGAAAATGTTGGAGCGTTTCGCCCGCGAGAAGCAGAGGACGCACAAGAAGACCAACCTCTTCGACCTCGAGGAGGCCGAGCCCCTGGGGGAGCTCACGCACGGCGGCGAGGCTCTGACCATGGATACGCGGCTCGTTGACGACTTTGACGAGGACGATCTCGACTCGGATGACGACGAAGGCATGGCAGAAGCTCGTAAGCGGGCGCTGAAGCGCATCAGAGACGCCGAGGCCGATGAGGAGGAAGACGACGGCGAGGGCCAACCGGAGAGGAAGAAGAGCAAGAAAGAGGTCATGGAGGAGGTCATTGCCAAGTCCAAAGCCTACAAGTATGTTTCCGCCCACGACTGCCAACCTCTGTTCTGCTATTGACTTTGTTTCTCTCTTCAGGTACGAACGACAGGTCGCCAAGGACGACGACGAGGAGCTCCGGGGTCAGCTGGATAAGGAGCTTCCGGAGTTGCAGATGCTGCTGGCCGCTCGTGTGCGCAAAAATGTTCCCAAGGACGACAAACCGCCCCAGCTTGTTGCCGGCATGGAGAAGGCCGCGTTTGATAAGGATTTCGACCGCAGGCTGAAGCAGCTCATTCTCGATAAGCGATCGAAGCCCACCGAGAGGACCAAGACGGACGAAGAGAGGGCGGAGGAAGAGGTGGAGAGGCTCAAGAAGCTGGAGTCTGACCGCCAAAAACGCATGAGGGGAGAGTCCGTTTCTGACGACGACGATGACGACGAAAGCGAGGACGAGAAGGTGGATGAGCCTGCAGCGGAGCCTGCCTTCCAGTTCCTCCCCGAGGAGCCTGATGAAGATTTCGGTCTTGGAAAGGGCGTGCAGGCATCCAAGGGTCGCTCGAAAGGCCGTCCTTCTGCCGTGGAGCTTGGAGGCGACGAGGACGACTTCCTTATTGACGACGACCTTGTAGCCAGCGGGTCCGACCTGGACATTGCTGACAGCGACCTGGAGGACGACTCAGACTTGTCTGGCGACGAGCAGGACGAGGGTGATGAGTCCGACGACGAGTTCACCAAGGGCCTCTTGAACGAATCCGAGACCATGAGCAACATCTTCGCTAAGGGCGCGCAAGCAAATGGCGAGGCAAGCGGTGGCGTCGACGCCTCTGACCTGCCATACACATTCCCCTGCCCTCAAACTGTCTCCGACTTCACAGTGCTGGCGCAACAATACCCGATCGAGAAGCTTCCAACTATTGTGCAAAGGATTCGAGCCGTCTATCACCCTAAGCTTGACAGCCGACACAAGGAGAAGCTGGAGCACTTCGCAGTGGCGCTCGTCGACTACATCGCGATGGATCACGTCGAACAAGGCACCCCTTTCCACGTTATTGAACAGATCATGCGACACATCCACTCGCTGGCGAAGACTTTCTTTCCGGTTGAGATCGCTGTGAGGTTCCGGCATCACATCAAGGAGATGGAGGAGCAGCGGCCGCAGGCCCTTCACCCGGGGGATCTGATCCTGTTTACCGCCGTTGGCATGTTCCCGACCTCAGATCACTTCCATCAAGTCGCCACGTACGTTCCCAATTGCCTTGAAGCTCCTGTGGCTTAAGCTAATTACTTGACAGGCCAATGATGTTGACCATCGACCGGTACCTGAGTTTGAAGGCGCCGAAGACCCTGGATGACTTGGCAACGGGCGCATACCTGTCTACGCTAGTCCTGCAGTACCAAGCCTTCTCGAAGCGGTACATGCCCTCTGTCATGGTCAGTTCACAATGTCCCCTTCTTCGTTATGATGAGTGGGAACTGACACTTAACAGAACGTCTGCCTCAACATCCTTGCTGCACTGGCACCGCGCAAAACCTCGTGGCCAGGCTATTTCCCGGTACATGAGCCTGCGGCAGACGTGCGCCTGGCGGATGCGAAAAAGGTGTCAGTCCGGAAGTTGAAGATCTCGGACTGCGCCTCGCAAGAGCGGTCGAAGGAGCAGCAGCAAGAGCTCAAGGTTGCGCTTCTGTAAGGAACCTCGCCCCGCATTACCAACCTCCCACAATACTGACCCGGTCGCAGCGCAACGTCAGCACAGCTCGTGGCCACCGGAGCCGATATCTGGGCCTCAACGAGCGCCTTCACCGAGACCTTCAGTCCGGCGCTGGAGATCATTTCCCAACTCACGAAGCCAAAGGGCTCGCAACTACCTTCTACGCTTGTTGAGCGCCTGGAGAAGGTGGCCCTCAAGCTCCGAATTCTCAGCAACTCGGCCCGACTTGCGCGCCGTCCGCTCGAGCTCCACCACCACCGCCCACTTGCTATCAAGATGGGCATTCCCAAGTTTGAGGATAGCTTCGACCCGAACAAGCACTACGACCCCGATCGCGATCGTGCCGAGCTGGCCAAGCTGCGCGCCGAGCACAAGAGGGAGCGCAAGGGTGCGATGCGCGAGCTCCGCAAGGACGCGCGCTTCATGCAGCGCGAGAACCTGCGGGTCAAGAAGGCCAAGGACGAAGCGTACGAGAAGAAGTACAAGAGGCTCGTTGCAGAGATCCAGAACGACGAGGGTCGGGAGGCCAACGCGTACGAGAGGGAGAGGGAGGGGAGGAAAAAGGCGAGGAGCAGCAGATAGAGTATGGTTGGCATTTAGAGAGGAAACTGTCTGCAGGAGTTGCGTTACCGGGTATGCAGGGACCACGATCCCTTTGCAATTGGTCCATTCAAGCATCACACTTTTCTCGCAGTGCTAACTACCAAAGTGTCGTGATCTTATGGCGTGTGCCGCTCGAAGCTCGATGGTTGGCGTGCTGGTGGTGGGGCACGAGTTCGAGACCATCAACACCAAGTCACGTGAACACGGGAGGACAAGACAATGACTAAGGAAAACACGCCGCCGCGCTACCTGCCCCACCGACGCGACTTGCCTCCACTTCACGTGTACCACTTTACAGGCAGCATCGAGGCACAACATCACATTTCAAAAGACGACCACACGACCACCGAGAGCAGAACAACGCCACAACGTCTCCAATGCCGCCACAGAAAACCTCAGATGTTCTTTCGCCGACTTCATGACGCGAAACAACCTCGGAGACCATCTCTCTTGGCTCTTGGGCAACGTCGCCATCTCGAAACCCGTCTGTCCCAACTACCCTCAGAGTCTTAGCTTGTCGCAGTCCCAATTCAAGCCGGCAAGCTTCGAAATCAAGCAGAACTCGTCCAACATTGCAGTCAAGCGAGCCAACCACGCTCCTGGGGTCTCAGCACCTGGCGCCAATGCTGGCGGCACGACGGATAACGACTGGCGACACACTGGAGGAGCATCATACACTCGGGAGGGCATGGCGAAGCTGACTTCTGCATCGAAGCCTCACAAGCCGTCACTTGTCACAAAGGGCCAACAATCGCTCACGCCGTCCTCCTTGGCTGACGGGGGCGGAGCTCTGCAACGGGCGTACCGAGCACAGCTGGAGGAAAATGGTACAGCTTCTAGCCCAGCCTGCCTGGCCCCCGCTAATCGTGCGTCAGGCTCGAGAAGCAGTAGAACGGATACGCGGGGCTCGGCGAACTCGCGGGCTACGAAGCAGCAAAGAAAGCAGAGTCCGACGCCGACACACGAACTCCCGATCCTGGACGACTTTGACTTTGCCGATGTGATGGATCTCACGGGTGACGATACGGTTGTCTCCTCCGACTCGGTGAACTTCGGCGATGAGGCTAGGATATGGAATGAAGAACACTCAAAGAAGCCAGAACCAGCATCCCACCGAGGTCAGAAGAGGAAAAGTACCGACGTGACCGACATGGACGATCCCGATTTGGACGACGAGTTTCCTGATCTCTATACCATGCTCGAGACCCCTGTTCCCATGAGCGGCAAAACTTCAAAGGCCATACAAAGTCGCACCCCGAGCACACAAGCCAGGCAAACGAGTTCTAGAGATATCAAGGATCAAGCCACTACGCCGTCAGCGAATCGAGCCCAAAAGAAGTATCGGCGGACCAGCGACGGCGAAGGCCCAGGTACGCCCAGACGGCCCGTGCCTGCTCCTCATCACGATCAGTATCTTGGAAGGACACCAAGCAAAGCATTCGTGCTGTCGTCGTCACCCGACCCTTCGGCGTGTGTGAAATCGACACCAAGTCCTGGACGGCTTCCGAACACAAGAGCGAACGCCTTGCCGAGCAAACGCCGCATCATCCAGGACTCGGATGACGATGAGCCTGACGATGAATGGATAACACCTCCAAGCCGGCATGCTTCCACGGCTCAGCATGGGCAGGCATTTTCGAAACCGGCGGCCTCGCCGACAACGGACGATGAGTTGATGGCTCTTGAAACACCATCTCGAGCCAATCCACCCCAAGCCGTCCCGATTGGTGGCAATTTAGACCAACCACAACCTACCCCTCAAGAGGTTATTCAGCCACCGATATCTCAGTCACAGTCATCTGGGCCTCTTGTCGGATCACAGCTACCGGGCGATCCTGACCCTGCCGTTCTAGACTGGTTCCTCAAGTCGGAAGCTGTATTAGAAGCAAAAATCAAAAGTCTAGAGACTCGAATCGCAAAGAATAGCGAGGCCTTCGGCATTCTCCTAAAGCAAGGCGGGGCAAAGGAAGAACGGGACAAAGTCAAGAGTGAGAAGAAGGTGCTTCTCGCACAGAAGGAAGCGCTCAAGGGCGTTTCGGACGTTGCCGAAAAACTCAAGCCCCTACAAGACGAGCGAGAAATCCTTGCAGTGCAGCTCGCCCAGGCTTACGACGCCGGACTCGACACCGATGAAGACGAGAGCCGCTTGGACGAACTAGCCGACCGCATCAGAGCGCTCGAACAAACTTACCTTCCACTCCTCCCAGCCGCAGGAATTGACGCCAACTTCATGGCCGACCGTGAACGCGCTCTGAAACCTACAGTCCATTTCAACGAGTCGGTCATTCTCAGTACCCAACCTTCAAATTCAGGCGGTGTACAACGTGGACACTCTCGAAACGCAGCACCTTGTACTCAGGTCATCCAGCAAACACAATTCTCCTCGGCTCCCCAATCTAAAGAGCCGTCCCCGCCACCCTTTCCGAGGGAGCAGCTACGACGGACGACTTACGCTCCCTATCATGGAACGCCAGCTCAACAAGCTTACGCGGATGATGGCGGAGAAGACCTATTTGATGACATTGAAGAAGCGGACCTCAGTGGGATGTCGCCCTCCTTTACAGCTGTGCCGAGCTTTCAGCCAAGTCGCAGCAATCCGCCGAAAAACCACAACAGACCTGGACCTGACACGTTCAGCGATGGCTTTGACGACGATGATGCTATGGTTGCCATGGCGGAAGCTCACGAGATGAACGAATCGTCGTCTGGCGAGGTGCAGCAACGGCGTACGGTTCTTGCCAAAACGTCTGGAAATGCTCCCGTTTCATCGAAACCTAAGACGGTTCCCAAGAAACGAGAGGCGGCCGTACTCAAGGCCTCGATTCCCGCCGAATTGTTGAAGTATCGCTGGTCCGAAGATGTGACCAAGGCCCTCAAAGACAGGTTCAGGATGCGCGGTTTCAGAACCAACCAACTGGAGGCAATCAATGCGACATTGTCTGGCCAAGATGCCTTCGTGCTCATGCCCACGGGAGGAGGCAAGTCTCTTTGCTATCAATTACCGGCCGTCGTCACCAGTGGAAAGACGAAGGGCATCACCATCGTGGTGTCGCCGCTACTCAGTTTGATGCAGGACCAGGTTGATCATCTCACGGCACTGGGTATCAAGGCCAAGGCTTTCAGCAGTGCCATCCAGGCCCCCGCTCGGCGAGAAATCCTGGAGTTCATGAACAGCCCGTACCCTGATCATCAGTTTACTATGCTGTACGTCAGTCCTGAGATGCTCAACGCCAGTGCACAGTTCGAACGAGCCCTCACGACCGTCTACCGGAACAAGAAGCTCGCACGCTTCGTCGTCGACGAGGCACACTGTGTCAGCCAGTGGGGCCACGACTTCCGCCCTGACTACAAAGACCTCTTCAAGCTGCGCAGCAACTACCCGAGTGTGCCAATCATTGCCCTCACTGCCACCGCAACTTCCAACGTCATTGTTGATATTCAGCACAATCTTCAGATTGACCAATGCCAGGTCTTCACGCAGAGTTTCAACCGACCTAATCTGACGTACGCGGTTGAGAGGAAAGAGAAGGGGCTCATCGACACCATTGCTCAGCTCATCCAAAGCAAGTATGAGAACCAAACGGGCATTGTTTACGTGCTATCTCGCAAGAATACCGAAGACGTGGCTACTAAGCTTCGTGATAATCACGGTATCTCCGCAAGTCACTACCATGCCGCCATGAAACCCGAGGAGAAGTGGAATGTCCAACGGAAATGGCAGCGGGGCAGCATCAAGGTCGTTGTTGCTACGATCGCTTTCGGGATGGGCATCGACAAGCCTGACGTACGATTCGTCATCCATCACTCGCTCCCCAAGAGTCTGGAGGGATACTACCAAGAGACTGGACGCGCTGGCAGAGACGGGAAACCATCCGACTGCATCTTATACTTTGGCTACGGAGATGTCTTCACTTTAAAGAAGATGATTAACGATGGCGACGGAAGCGAGGGGCAAAAGGAGCGACAGCGCGTGATGCTCAACCGGATGTCGACCTACTGCGACGATCAGCAAGAATGTCGTCGAGTCTCGATTCTCCGTTATTTTGGCGAAGCTTTCAAAGCTGAAGATTGCAACAAGACGTGCGACAATTGCCTCCACAAAGGCGTTTTTGAACTACGGGATTTCAGCGAATTCGCGCTTGCCGTTATTCAGACCATTCGGGTTCACAAGTACTTGACTATCAATCAGTGCGCGGACATCCTGTTGGGCAAGAAGCGTCCTAAAACGATCAACGACGATCTTGACGATAACCATGGCTTTATCAAAGGTCGCATGGCAAAGCATGAGATTGAGAGACTCGTCGACAAGCTTCTCGCCGATTCAGCTCTCAGGGAGGAGAACACGTTCAACAAACACGCCAAAATGGCGATACAATACATCTATGTAAGTCTTGTCGAGCGCTTCCTTTCCCAGGAGGTACCTTTCGCTGACCTTGTTCCTAGGTGGGCGTGAATGCAAACAAATACACCAGCGGACGTAGCAAGTTGATGATGTCGGTGAAGGTTTCTGATAAGGGTAAGGAATCATCAGCACCCAAGGCACGCAAGCGGACAACGAAGAACACTACAGAAGACGACAAGACTACTTCTGGTCAATCGCGGCTTCCACCGTCGACCAACGTATCCTCGCCAGCCAATGGCAGAGGCACGCGGAAGAAGAAGGGCAAAAGCACAGCCGTGGACGAAGAAAGCGACGTTGGAGGTGAAGATGTCGCCGCACACTTGAATGGCTACGAGAGGGACGAGTTCGTTGTTTCCGACGAAGATTCCGACGATGGCTTTGAACCAAGACCTATGCCCAGGAGGCGAAAAGCCGCAATCGAGCTGGGGCCTCGCATCTCCCAAGACGAGCGGCTGCATGCACTCGAGGACTGGCAGCAAGACCTGATTGAGAACTTTGTTCGAGATGCGAAGGTTTTGGAAGAGAAGTTGCGGAATCAGCAACACCTTCGGAAACCACTATTTTCTGAGGCGACACTGAGGGAAATGGCAATCAACAGGACGACGACGGTAGCCAAGATGCGCACGATCCCCGGCATAGATGTGGAGCGCGTTGCCAAATTCGGCAGTAAGTTTCTGCCGCTCATCAAGAGATGCGAGGCGTTGTATGATCAAGCAGACGATCAAGAGGACGACGAGGGGATGGCCATGGCTTCTGCCCTTGGCGCCGATGCCATTACCATCAGCGATGATGAAGGCGAGGAGACTGAAGATCTCGACGAGGAAGAGGAGTCATCCAAATATTTCCGAGGGGTTCCTCCCCCTGAGCGTGAAGAATCAGAGCCTGAAGTCTCTTCGCCGAGGACGCAACGGGCGTGGGAGTCAAGGTTCGGGGCCACGGCAGGACCTCGAGGCGGATCGTACCGCGGAAGCGGCGGACGTCGCGGGGGTTTTCGCTCAGGCAGTCGAGGGGGCAGCAGGAAAGCAAGTGGTGCGCGGAAGGACTCGTCCGAGTACACGAGACGAGGTGGGCGAAGAGGCGGCGGCGTGACGAAGCGCAGGGCCTCGGGGAGCACGAGAGGCGGTGGCTCGGCTGCGACATCGGGCGCTTCCCGGTCGTCTCTCATCTCCAACTATGCCTATAGGGGTGGCAAGACAGGGAGCAGCGGCATTGGGTTGATGCCGACGTGAGTGAAGAGGATACTACCTATGGACGTTGTAGACGGGGGCGGGCGGGTGCGAAACTTGTCTTTGGCCCTGCCGTATTGTGTTTATGGGGGCGGGGGCAGCTTAGCCACGGCGTCTTAGGGGCATGGGCATGACGGCATCTACATTGGGCGGCGAAAGGACGTAACGCATTGGTAGACCTTGCACGAAGATTTTCGGCAGGTCTATCATTCAATGACATTATGATCAATCCAAGAACTGGAGCCGTCGATGTGTGATGTTTTGATTGTCGTGAATGATCACGAAGTCGAAAGAAATGAATCGGCCTCCGCCAAGGTCACGTTTTTCGCCAGTTGGCGTTACTTCTGACTGCGCAAATCACCAGCACAAACATCAGAAAATCGGCCCAGGGTGTATCAGACAGGCATTAGAGCCTGCAACAGCTGAGAGTCGCATCGCCGGACCGATAGGCCTCGCGTCAGACCCAACCGGAGTGGACGCCGAGATCTGTACGCCGTGGACTCTGATCGCCTGTCTGGGCCTAAAGCGAGTCGGGGGGCTGGCCTGGACCTGGCGCGCCACTCCCGTTGTCGGCCCCTGGGCTTAGCTTGGGCTGGGCTGGCTGGCGAGGGCTTAGGGGGTTCGGGCAGGATAAGGGACGGTTTTTGCATCTCCGCGGAGCAGAGTTCAGCCTCCACCCGTCCCACGTGTCGGCGTCGACGGAGCCGCAGAGCGCCCGCAACGAGATATGGGTATCAGCGGTATCAGCGATGACTGTCGGGTGCTCGCGATTGGGGGTGTCATGGCATTCGGGTGCGATTGCGATGGCTTTGGAAGATGGCATCGACGGCTGGAGATGGCGGACTCGAGGGCGAGGATGCGCTTTCATTAAGGACCTGGAGCCCGCCCCTCCCCCGTAATGCCCCTGGCAGCGCAGTGCCGGAGACCAGGGGACGGTGGGGGGAAAAGAGATATTCTTGGGGTAACGGCAGCTGACTAAGGGGAGAGATCGGCTTGGCCCCACGCAACCTTATCTTGCTGTCTGAGGCTTGGCTTATCGTCCATCGCACCACCATCACAGCATGAACACCTTGGGGCAGATCATCATCACCACCTCGGGACGTAGAAGACTTCAGAAGCTAGGGAACTTTCGGATCGAGTTCGAAGCCCATATTCGCGAGGATGGGAATTGATCTAGCATGAGTCATGATGCGAGCGCTCGTCGGGAACTAGATGCTGACTCGAAACCTAGACGCGGCTTTTGTCGAGGATTGCTTAGGAGACGAGGTCTCAATCGCGCGCTTCCTGATCGTCATCATGCTGTGGCATTTCTTCGAGAAGATCCAGAGGGTCGTACGAAGCAGTGCTTCTCCCAATTGGCCATCATCTGCGGCCATCAACCCCAGGAGAGTACCACAGGTTGGGGGACTGGGCCTGGTCGATTCCAGCGAGCGACCATACGCATCGACGCTTTCGCCTCGTCAGCCCAGTGGCCAGTCAGGTCCCAGGATCCCCTTATCTCTCGGCCAGGGTGGGGCTCCGCCTTTCAACCTCTTCTCATCCAACTCTGCCTGCCCGAGACGACATGCCTATCTGGATGTTCAGAGATACGCTGATAAGCTACCGAACACCTCTGTCTCGTCGTCTTGTCGCTCGTTCCGTCCTATCTCCCCCGTCAGATGGCCCCTAGTAGCCAATGGAGCGACCCTGATAGTCAGCGATACCGCCCCTGGGCTCGGCTCCAAGCTCTAGGCCGTGTGCCAGACCGGACAGGCAAGGACTGTCTGGCAGCGCCCGTTATCCTCCATCGCCTTCACCGACGGTGCTATTCTCCCTCGCTGCCCAGTCTCGTGTTGCGTCAGTGTTGCTGGATCGTCAAAGGAACTTGTTCGACGCCGAGAGCGCCTGACGTTACCCATCGGTCATTGTGCTCATCTCCTCATCGACCACGCCCGCAAGAGTTCTTGTCATTGTCGACCCGAGTCCTCTACGGCGGGTTTCCAGGAAATCCCGTCTTGGTGGCGCTTCTTAGACATCACGTTCACGCTCCGGGTTTCGTTCTTGGACAGCTTTCAGCTTTTACAGACATCACATAGGTCGACGTGAACTTAATCAGACTCTGCCTCTCCAAACCGAGCTCCTAGGTACGAGAATTGCCGAGCTCGACGATAACGCTGCGCAGCCGCATAGCACATGCCACCCTGCCACCTTGCTCCCGTGCCCCTACCTCCCGTCCATGCACTGTTATCAGTGATCGACGCCAAAGCCCGCAGCTAAGGCGACCCTGTCCACGGGCTGCCCCAGACTTCCCGCAGCGCCCAGGTCCATAAGGACGGTTTGCCTTTCTCCGGCCACATCAGCAGCCCCCGTCTATCTCTCATCCCACACGGGGACAGCAGGCGAGGGCGTTTGGCAGAGTCTGGATTGGCTTAGCGTGTGGCAGCAACTGTCTCTGCCGGAGATGCTTCATTCGAGGTCTACGGATACAGATTACACGCAAACGCTCACGCTCAGTCTTTGAGCATCAATATAAGGACCTTGGACTCGAGCTCGTTAGATTCGAAGCACGGCAGTAAAGACTCCAGATCAACAAGCGCCTCTGCCCTCGACAACAGGCTTTCCATCTCAGGCTTCGATATTGCTAGGAGCCCTTTGAAGACATCCCCATCTTGCCTCGAATCCGCTCCACTTCCACACCACGCTTTCGGTACTGCCTCTGTGGCCAGTCATCATGAAGATCAACGCGCTCTGGAAGGCGCCCGAGGTCAACCCCATCACACTGAAGGTACGGCGCTCGCCTCTCTGTTCTGAGACCTGATACTGACATCGTCACCAGGCTCGAAGTGTGCCAGTCCTCAACCCCTTCAACAAATATGGTGCCGTCTTCTTCTTCAGTTGGCTGGGCTTCATGATTGCCGTGAGTTACTACGACTATTTGGTCCTGATCACCACATACTGACCACAAGCAGTTCTGGGCATGGTACACCTTCCCTCCTCTCCTGACTGTTACCATCCGAGAAGACCTCGGCCTCACACCGGTGCAAGTCGCCAACTCCAACATTGTCTCCCTCACCTCGACACTCCTCATGCGCCTCATCGCCGGCCCGGCCTGTGACAAGTTCGGTTCTCGCATGGTTTTCGGCGGCATGCTGCTCATCGGCGCCCTGCCCGTCGGTCTCGCCCCCCTCGTCAACAACGCGACGGGTCTCTACATCAGTCGATTCTTCATCGGTGTTCTCGGCGGTACTTTCGTCCCTTGCCAGGTCTGGTGCACGGGCTTCTTCGACAAGAACATTGTTGGCACGGCCAACGCCCTCGCTGGAGGCTGGGGTAACGCCGGTGGCGGCATCACCTATTTCGTCATGCCTGCCGTTTTCGATGCCTTCGTCGACCGCGGCTACAAGCCCGGTGTTGCCTGGCGACTGACCTTCATTGTGCCCCTGATCTGCATCATCACCTGCGGCATTGCCCTGCTGCTCTGCTGCGACGACACCCCGACTGGCAAGTGGAGCGAGCGCCACCTTCACGTGCAGGAGAACCTCCAGGGCCACGGTATCCAGGAGAACGTGAAGACTGGTCTCGTTGACGTCCCCGGCGGCATCGCCGACCGCGACAGCACTCCCTCTGCCACGTTTGACTCGGAGAAGAACAGCACCAGCGACAACAAGAACACATCCAAATTTGAGAACGAGGCCACCGTCTCCCGCGACGATATGGTCGTCATCGCTCAGGGCGAGACCATCCTCAAGCCCACACTCAAGGATGGCTTGAAGGTCGCCGTCTCCCCGCAGACCATTTTCCACATGGCGACCTACGCCTGTTCCTTCGGTGGCGAGCTGGCCATCAACTCGATCCTTTCCTCCTACTACCTGAAGAACTTCCCCTCGCTCGGTCAGACCGGCGCTTCCAACTGGGCCGCCATGTTCGGCTTCCTCAACGTCGTGACGCGCCCCCTTGGCGGCATCGTTGGTGACATCCTTTACCACTACGGCAAGCAGAACCTGTGGCTGAAGAAGGGCTGGGTCTCGTTCTGCGGCATCATGACCGGCCTGTTGCTCATCCTCATCGGTCGCCTGGACCCCCACAACGAGGGCACCATGTTCGGCCTCATCTTCCTCATGGCTGTCTTCCACGAGGCCGGCAACGGCGCCAACTTTGCCCTCGTGCCCCACGTGCACCCTCAGGCCAACGGCATCCTGTCCGGTCTGACCGGCGCCGGTGGCAACCTCGGCGGCGTCATCTTCGCCATCATCTTCCGCTTCATGGACGGCGGCAAAGATTACGCCAAGGGCTTCTGGGTCATTGGCTGCATCCACGTTGGACTGAACGTGCTCGTGTCTTGGATCCCGCCCCTGCCCAAGGGCCAGGTTGGCGGCCGATAGAGCTGAAGCGATTTTGAAATGAATTTCAAGCGAGCAATGACTTTGGATAGATACTGGATGGAGTTTGGATAGATATAACATGGCTATGATGGATTCAAAATGGTCTGCTGTTGCGGCTGTATGACTTTGGTACAATATATGACAACCTTATTTGACTTAGTTTGCTGCATGACAGTGGTGATTTCTCATAGCGACTTATAACTACGTGCTCATTCTTGTCGCTCGGATTGGACGCCGAGGTTACCTACCAGTGTTCGCCAAGTAGGGATAGACCCTTACCATAGGACATGTGGTCTCTCGACGTTTGTCGCCGCATCACGGCGAGGAAGGGAATGGGTTCACTGGATAATTCAACTCGTCAGAAAGCCGAGAATTTGTCTGTGGCACCCGACCTGACAGACGTGTCCGCTCCAACCATGCACATTATGATCATCCAGCCCCCAAATGCATCTGATGGCTCTCTCATCCGTCTCAGGCATCATCCGCAGGGAGACTTGATGCCACGTGCCTCCCAAGCAGAGGGATTTTTATTCACCCGTTGACGCCACAGCTGTCCCGGTTATTCTACGCAGGGAGCAAGTAGCACTTGTCTGAGGCGCACGAGGGAGAGAGACAAACAATGGTCATGGCTTGGAAAGAGGCAGCTCCCCTTTGGGTGCCATCGTTCAGTGGAGCTTTTTTCGCTCGTAGGCACATACATACTTTACCATTTCGTCTCCCGGTTATCCAAATGCAAATCGCCCGCGAGACTGCACTTCTCCTGCCTTCTCGCCTCCCACACGCGAGTCGTGAACATCGCTAGCCACCGCCGGATGGGTCCCTTTCTCCACCGTAGCGAATATAATTTACAGCGTGCGAGCTCCCTTCAACAAAGGCCGCATGGCCCAATGGCAAGGCGTCTGACTACGAATCAGGAGATTGCAGGTTCGAGCCCTGCTGTGGTCAATAATCATCATCATAGGTGCATTCATCTTTTGCGGTTCTGTCGCAGCATCCCTTTTTGGGCATGGCGCCTACAACTCACATAAGTAGGTAGTGAATCCCCTCTGACGTCGTGCTTTCTTTTTCTTCTCCCTTCGCTTGGCGCCTGGAACGAGGGTGACGGCCCTGTGGATCACGTCCGAGAGTCTCGCACCTCGCGTGGCTTTTTGAGCGTCGAAGCCAAGTCTGGCGATCGGCATGCTTGCATTCTTCAGGGAGGCGGATCGGCAAGAAGCGTTGTCTCGGCTTGGCGCAACTTCCATTCTCCGACGAGGATGTTCTGGAAATAGCGTGGTCGGTGGTTCTTCTGGAAAGTCGCGCGCACACGACCACGGGGGAAATGGCGTACCCGTCCAGTCCATTCACGTCGTCACGATCGGGCACGAAGACCAGCTGCGGCGCAGGACATTCAAGGCCAGGCAGCGAAATGTATGCGCGAGGCCATGGTTGAGGCCCAAGTCGTTGTGTTGGATTGGCACATCGTGATGGACGCTGTCACGGCATCGCCAAAAACGGACATCCGACGACATGACGGGGACAATAAGGGGACAATGACGATGACGAGGACTGGCACGAACAGAGGACGATCTCGAGGGCGCTAAAAGGCTTGAAACGAGACATGAACAATCGTATAGACAGACGCCCAGGCCGACTGTCAGGCCCGACTGAATACGTTCCATTCCAGCATCGCGAGAAAGCATTCCTGCCTGCGCGGTAAACAAACATCACCACGGTCACACGCATCAGCTACCAGATCACATCATCAAGCAGAAGCCGAGTAAACGTCTCTCGCCATTACAGGCTACCAATCATACACGCAAGAGACAAATGGAAAAGGGAGACACGACAACGGAAGAAGAGGACAAGTCTAAACAAAGCGAAAATCGATATTTCCTTCTCGATAAGCCATAGTTAAAACGCCCCCTACCCATGTCGGGTAAGCTTGAGGAGCATTGAAACCGGAGCGACGACCCCTGTTGCGCGATCGCCGTGTCCACCGAATCCAAAAAATAAGTACTCCAGCCTCCCTATGCCAAAGAAAAGTAGCCATGATTGTCCGTCCGGGTTGGAACAAAGAATGCCAGGTGAACCCATTATCGTGAGAATACAAATAAAGCGATGCCGGATGGGTGTGATGCCGAGAGAAGAAACCCGGAAAAGGGTATAGGGGATGTCTTCATGCCGCGTTCGTTACAAGCCCTGGATCTCAGAGACCAACAGCACCTTACAGAAGGGCGGCGACGGCGAGGCCACCGAGGACGGCGAAGAGGCCGGCCTTGGCCTGGGCGACGGCACCGCTCTCGGGGACGACAACGGGGACGGACTCGGTAGGCTGCTCGACGATGGCGACAGTGGACGAGGCGGCGATGACGAGGGTGGTGTGGGTGGTGGGGACGGCGACGGGGACGCTGGCCGGGGTGGTGCTGTTGACGACGACGACCGAGGTGGTGGGCTCGGGGAGCTCGGAGGTGGTCTCGATGCACGAAGAGGTGGTGTTGACGGCGACCTCAGAGGTGGTCTCGGCGGCGGAGAGGGTGATGGTGGCGGTGCCGACGCTGGTGGTCACGACGACGGTGCTGCTGCCGGAGCCGTAGCTGGGGGCGTCGGAGCCGGAGTCCTCGCCGGCGGTGATGACGAAGGGGTTGGAGTACTGCCAGTCGTCGGGGTTCGCCTCCGAGGTCAGGACGAGGCCGTAGAACTTCTTGCCGCCAATGTCGGCGGGGATGTCCCAGGTGTAGGCGTTGTCCGAGTTGGGGACGCCGGCTGCGGGCGGTGTCAGTAGAGGTTCGTGCGAGCGCGGTCTGGCTGGGGTCACTCACAGGCGATGTCGAGGAGGGGGACCTGGGTGTTCTGGGTCTCGCCGCCGATGAGGGCGATCTTGATGGTGACACCGGCGTACTTCTCAGGGGCGGACCACTCGATCTTGTAGGAGGAGCCGGCGGGGACCTCCTCGTTGGCGGCGGGCTTGTAGACGGGGTTGAACTCGGGGTTCTGGGCGACAGCAGAGCTGACGAAGGCCACGAGGGCGGCAGCGGCGGAGAGAGCGAAGCGCATCTTGACTGATTTGGGTGGTGGTGGTTTGTGGTGGGGTGGTAGGAGAGGCGGTGGTGGTAGGGAGTGACGAGGTGTCTGGATCAAAAGAGTGACTATATAGTTTTAAAAGAGTGACAGGCTTACATCCGAATAGGACCAAAAGGCACACCGAGGGATTGGTATGGGCAGTGTTGACGAGGGTGGTGAGGGAGAGGAAAAGAAGAGAGAGGCTCTGGCATGTCTTGGGGGTGGGAAGGGGGGGTATAGAAACGAACGGGGACGGATGAGGTGAGCACGCACTCCGCCCAACGCGCCAGGGGGGCACGGCACAGGCACAGCTGCCAGTTCATGGATGTTGGGTCCAGCCAGCCTGAAGCTAGCAGGGAGCTTGGAAGGGCCAGGAAGGCGTCACCTCCTACGGTACCTTCCTTCGGTAAGGTCAGGTACCTTCCAACCGCACCTTTCCTCAGGCGCCTGGCAAGAACCGCGCGTTCGTGGGAAGTCGCCATGGTGGTGGTACCGGCGGCGGTGCTGGTCGTGCCTGGCTTCTGCACGCCCACCCACATGATGGATGGGGTCCCAGGAGATTAACGCGCGAGATTGGGCCCGCCTGGTTGGCCAGGGCGAGGGGAGCGACAGGGGTCTAGCGTCCTGTGGCCCAAATTGGCTTGGACCACCTTTCCGGCGGCGCAGGGCTGAGCTGGACCAATGGCATGGACTCTGGAGCCCCCCTAAAGGCCAGGAGCTGGAGCGCCCAAGTAGTGAGGGAACCAAGGTACCATTCAGGGGGCGCTACAGCACAATGGTCCCCTCCACCCCCCCTATGGAATGCTCTGATGCCCGCCAAGGACGTGCTTCGGCACGCTGATGATGCCATGACGTGGAGCCTCAGCGCACCAAGAGGCAGTGCACAGCGGTGCAACACAGATCTTCTTTCTCCACGCCCGTCGCTCTAGCACGGGTTTGCCAGGAACGTGCCTCCTCTAGTCCAACGACCGCGCGACGGTTGGTGAGGCGCGCAATGCACGAGAGATGCGCAATAGCCTGAAAGCGTCAAAGCCGCGAGACCCATTTTCATCCTTCGATTCATCTAGCCCGATGGGCAGGAGGGACATGGGAAGAAAAAGGCCCGTTGCAACCATCCCTCAGGGGCCGAACATCCGGACTCCTTCGGTGCTTCGTCTTGATGCGGTGACCGAGTCATCGGCAGCGGTCATGGCCAAGGCGCACCAAGGAGAACTTGCTTTAGACTTTCGCCAGTTGGTCCTGCTCGTTTGCCATCGTGGGCCCTCGCCTCGCACGCGCCCACGAACGATAGAAGGCCCCCAGAGAAGCAATTTCCAAGACTCTAGCTTTTCTGACAGAGCTATTCCCGTACATCCCACGAACCACCGATCACACCGCACACCGTTTCCCACTCGGTGTTCTGGGCACAGCCCGCCCTGGTGCTCCCCCCCCCTCAACAGGGTAGGTAGGGAGGGCAGTATAGTAGGGGGTGGGCCTCAATGAGCCTGGCGGGGAAAGCCGCTCACGATGCGCCCTCGCCCTCAGCCATCCGCCCCCTAAAGGCCTCAGCTCATTCCCAGTTCCTGCTTGGGCATCCCGACCCCAAATCCCACGACCCAGACGATCCTCATCTACAGCTTCAACTGCCGCTGCGGCGTCCCTCGTGGCTTGCGTCATCTTGGCGACAACACTCCGGACCCTCCGCCATATGGCCAGGATCCCATCACAGCACGACTCAGCGCGCGCCACGGGAACGCCTCCGGCACTCGCCCACGCCCCAGAATCAATGCAACGGCAGTAAAAGAAACCTTTCCAACTTTCCTTCCCCATTTCCCGGCACCTGGCATCGCCCCAATGTTGACTCGGCGCGCGCTTCGGTGGTGCTCATGTTTGGTGTTGGTGTGGCTCTCAACTCTCGATACGAAGAATAAAGTGTGAGATTCAGGCCTCTCAGCCAGCCAGTCCCAAGCCCAACAGGCAAAAGATTGGCTCTGGCTCAACGCCTCGCCATTATGCCACGGTAGTGCGTCGATGGCACGCTCATTGTCTATTCATCGGGACGCCCGTGGGCTGCCACACGACCACCATGACTGCAGCCCTGGGAGTGGTTCCAAAGTCTCTTTAAATCTTCTAGCCAACCCCGTGTCGTGCGCGCTCCTGCGGTGAAACCACGCTATGCGAAGAGGCCATCGGTCCTCACATCTTACAGGCAGCCACACCTCGACAGGACGGTCCCGAGCCAAGAAGGGGAAAGACACCGGGGGCCAGCCAATGTCTGAGAGGGCGCCAAAAGGGAGATGGATGCGGAAGCAGAGCTATTGACGCACATTCAGCCCTAAGCCACGATGCGACAGGGGAGCCAAGCGCGATGGGAGAGACATAGCCCGTGGACCTGTCAGCAAGCGGATGAATCGAAGAACAGCTGGCAGTGCAGTGCATCTCCGCCGTCTTTTTTCCGGGCAGGCAGCGCAGGCTGGCATCGCAAGTCGGGCCGGCTTGGCCTGGGAGGGTGTTCGGCTCGTCCGTTCGCGCAGAAGCTGGGCTTTCGTTTAATGGCTTGCGCTGGTGACTTGGCAGCTCGATCGCTCCGCGGTCATGCAGCCTTAAGCTTGGCGGCGTGGCACCCGCGGGCGGCGCAGTTGCTCACCTTGCCGGGCTGGGTTACATTTCCTCGGGAGGGCGGATTTCCAAGAAGACGGAGAAGCCACTCTCGCATCGTCGGTGAAGAAAGAGAAGGCTCGGCGCTTCGCCTGACGTTTGTCGTAAATACACTTTACTGCTGGGAGAATTGAGGCCTATCATCCTGAGAACACCATAAGCCCAGTTCAGCCACGAATGCCGTCGATTATCAACTGGATTTTCAGCCCCAGGCTGAGGAATTTCCGAATGTCTGCATTTACCGGAGCCAGGGCTGGCCTCTGATCGAGACGAGGCTGAAGAAGCAATCAAACGCCCACCCCTTTCACCCCCCTGAGAGCCTGAATGCCCGTCGCCTCCGTCGGTACGGCACAGGGCCGGATCACTATGGATCCTCACGTGACCGCTTCATCCCCCGAATCCGGCCCAACGCCGGACACGGCGTACCCCGATGGACTTCCCCGCCCCGAATGCGCATTACTAATGCGGGAAGGCTACATCATCGAGGGGACCTCGTCGTGACTTCACTCCGTTCAAACTCACCGGGCATCGTCTTTTCATCAACAGCTCATTCTCATTCCTGACCTCGAGATCATCGTCTTCGCCTGAAAACGCCGCCGCCATGTCCGACCCCATCACCGAATTCGTAGTCTTCACCCCCCGAGACCCGGCCTCCCACCCCTCCGCGTCCTTCAACTCCCTCGCCCAGACTCTTCTCTCCACGCCCGGCGTCCAGGCCCTCTACACCGGGCCCCAGCACGAGTCTCCCGAGTCTCACCTTCTCGCCATCCGCTGGACCTCGCACGCCGCCTTCACCGCGTTCGCCGCCTCGGAGCACTACACCCCGTGGCTCGCGGACCTCAAGGCCCTGCTCGCCGGCCGGCCGCGCTTCCACCAGGCGCGCCTCGACTCGGCCCCCGCCCTCGCGGCCCCCTGCACGGAGGTGCTCATCGCGTACGGCATCGACAGGCCCGCCTTCACAGAGAACCTGCGCCTCTTCTCCGACCGCATGGGCGAGGCGTGCCGCGCGCAGGGCACGAGGGGATGGCACGGCAACGCCTGGGGCGAGGTGACGACGGCCATCGCCAAGGACGTCGACGGCGAGGCCGGGCCGGCCGCCACGCTGCTCGTCGGGTGGGATAGCGTCGACGACCACACCGCTGCCAAGGGCGGACCGGGACGTGAGAGCGCCCCTTGCTGCCCGCGTGTTCTGGAAACTGTCTGCTGACGTTGGCTAGCCATTCTGGACAACATCGAACTGATCAGGACGGCGCGGAAGGATGTGACTCTGGTGGGTCTTGGCATTCATATCTAGGGATCTGAGCTAACAGGGCGGCAGCACCACTACAACCTCAAGCAGCTGTAGGGGCGAGTTTGCTGAGACTGACCCGCCAATTATCCCGTCACTTCGTGGTCAATCCAGACATGCGAATTAAAATTCCACAGTCTCCTGCCACGCAGTCTGTCTTTCTATATCAGTTGTAGCCGAGGGACTGGTGGACTCACCGACTTGGCGCAGACCCGCTGTCTTGACTTCCAGCTTCACCTCATTGGGTAGACCTGATGATCGGATCGTTAGCTGTGAGTCACGTCAGTAAACATATACACTAATAACATCAAGCCAAGATCCAGCGTCACAAACTTGTGTGAAGTACCGCGAAGGCCAATCTGTGAAAAGCTTGAAACCGCTGAAGTGAAGATGAGGGCACAAGGCAAGTGTGCTATGCTAGTGGCACGGTTATGAATGATCACGATAGCAGTACTTCGGCCGGGGAGCAAGGATATCAGTGAGGAGCAGGAACACATGTGCAGGTGAGAAGTCGCATCCACGCGCAATGCTAAGCGTAGGCCACGTAGGCCATCAGGGACCAGCATGAGACGATGGGCAGGGCTCAAGGTAGTGAGACGCGAGGCGTTAGGCAGGGCAGATTGCAAGACAGGGCAAGGCAGGAAAGGATCTGGAGGGGAACGACTATTAAAAGGAGTACCTTCTCTAGGAATCACTCCACCCGGTGATTGTAGAGAAACGCCCAAAACCCGAAAGTCGCGAATCGCAATTTACCGCGCCGGTCTTGTCTCGAGCCGATGACAAGACATTCTGGTGGCACCGTCGCCCGCCAGCCCAAGCATAACCGAAAGCCGAGAACGAAATGTTGCGAACAATGTTAAAGGGGCCAGGACCGTGGCCGCTACCTCCCGTAATGGGACCGTTCAAGTTGGAAAGTTCACAAAGTTAGTATGTCGTGGGGCGTCGTAAATTCTTTTTTAGATCCGGTGCTTCTCCGATTCTGCCATGGCGTTTGGTTAGAACATGAACGTCGAAAGTTTCGCTGGATGTGACTCACCAAGGCGGGAATAGAGCATGTAGAGGGCCATGCGATTCGTCTCGTCCGTGCCAGTGATGGTGACGAGGCGCTCGTTGCTGTTGTCCTGGGGCTCGTTGATCTTGATGACACTGCCACTGATCTGGCGTATTTCGTTGATCTTCTGGCCGCCCTTGCCGATGATGGCGCCCACCATGTCGTTAGGAATGAAGATCTGCTGCGTCAAAGGCTGACCGGCAATGCCGGCGGCGGGGGGACCCCCGTGCATGGGCTGCGCGGGGTGTCCGCCGTGAGGCTGAGGAGCGGCAGGGCCGCCGTGGGGCTGCATCGGCGCACCTCCGGCGTAGCCGGCCTGGGCGCCATACTGCTGGGGAATGGCCGGGCCGGGCTGGGCGCCGTGGGGAGGGTACTGCTGGCCGTAGGGGGCGGGCGGCATCTGGTGCTGCTGGGGATGCTGGCCCCGAGCATCGTGCCTCCTGCCAAAGTTCTCCCGGGTGCCGTAGTTACCGGTGGTCGGCTGGGGGCAGTACGGCACTACCTGCATGCCGCCTGGGACAACCCCAGCGGGACCGCCACTGCGCGTCGCGTAGGCCGAGGCGGCCGGACCGCCGAAACGGTCGTTCAGCTGCTCGAGCAGAGTGCTTCCCACGTAGTAGGTGGCGATGTGGACGGCGTCGGCAACACCCATGACGACGAGGGACCGCTCGGTCGACATAGGGAGGCAGGAGTCAGAAGCATTAAGCCGGGCCCCGGATGCCTCCTGAATCTCTCGAATACGAGCACCACCCTTACCAATGATGGATCCGATCAGGATGTGGGGGATGAGGAGTCGGAGAGGGTACGTCTTGGACTGCGCGCTGGACGGCTCATCCAGGGGCTCATTGTTCAGGGTTCGGATGATGAGACCAAAGGCCTGCCGACATGTGAGTGAGATGTCCTTTGGGGCAAAACCGGTAGATTGCTAGCTTACCTTGGCCGAGGCGTCAACCACGCCGCTAACGGTTAGAATGCGCTCGACAGCCCCCTTCTGGTAGTCGCTGACCGTGCACTTGGCTCCGGACATTTTGCGGATGTTGGACACGTTCTCGCCTCCCTTGCCGATGACAGTGGCAGCCTCGGGGCTGGAGATGACGGCGCGGATGTGGATCCAGGCCGTCTCGTCGTGGGTAGAGGCGTTGGGAGTGGACGACGGGACGGTGCCGGCCACGGCACTAGCGATGGGCTTCGGCTCGTCGGCGGCGTCGCCTTCGGCCTCCTCCTTGACGCCGTTGGTGGTCTCGGAGGGGGCGGCCTCGGTGCCCTCGGCCACAGCGCCGGCGTCGTCATCGTCGTCGGGCTTCTCGGCCATGACGACCTCGTCGTCGTTTTTCAGGATCTTATCGAGCGCAGGACGCTTGGCGTCGGGCTGGTCATTGTTGCGCGAGGGGGAGGATGTCTCCTCGAGGGGGCGCTTGGCCGAGTTGGCGGGCTGGGTGGGTGAAGCCGACATGTTGGGCTGGGTATTAATTGCGTGTCTCACACGAGAGGACTTGCGCTGAGGATGTCGGAGGAGTTAGGTGTTCAGAGAACAGCTTGATTTGTATTGGCCTATCTACACCGCAACGGTTTTCAAAGGAAAACGGGCAAGTGTAGTGGCGCGACGGATTGGACCTGGGGCTCGGAGAGAGCTGGTGCTGTTGGTGAAGTGGTGAGGATCGAGGGAGGAAGGTGCGTGCGATCGAGGGAGACAGATCGGGGTCGGGATCGGGATCAGGATCAGGCTGAGGTCGGGAAGGAGCGGTATCGGGCCAGAAGGGCAAGAGTCCAGGAGGCTGTAGGATGATGGAAGAGTCCCGGGGCTGGGTGTTCTTGATGGAAGAAAGGAGGTAGGAGGATAGAGGTAGAAAGGCTGAGGTGAGGAAGAGGCAGTCGTGAGGATGGCGGACGTTGATGGTCAAACCTTGAACCCAAATAGCTCTGATGCCCTGGAGGGACGGAAACCAGCTGACAGCTCGCGGCAGCTTGCAGAAGAACTCTTGGTCTGCTTGCAGTACCTGGAGTCTTGTGTGACTGAGATGGCGTTCTCCGAGCTGAGGAAGGAGGATAGGGTAGGGTGGAAGCTGGAGCTGGAGCTGAAGCTGTGCGATCGGGCAAGCTTGGAGCTATGGGGGGGGAGGGGTGTTGAGGTTCGACTGGGTTGTCGCGAGACAGGTCGAGGGACAGGGGAGGAATGGGAGAGTGCACCGGGATCCTTGGGATGATAAAGAACGGGATGGAGAAGACACGGGTGATGGAAAAGGAGATGGGAGAGCCTTGCGTCGACAGTATGACAGCGCGAGGAGCTTTGAATCGAAGGGGGTGATTTGTCTCGGTTGCGGTTTGGGAAAAGATGGTCGCGCGCGCGAGGTTGCTGAAACCCCCGGAGAAAAGATCGACCCTAGCCTCCATACAGTGCCGAGCTAGTGCCATTCTACGGTACACGCGTGCTGATGCAGCCAAGTACGGGGCTCCCCTGCCAGGTGTGGCGGGCATCATGTGCCGTGCCGCACAGTGCCCGGTCCTCCTTAGCCCTACGGCGTACGCGTGACGTCCCCTGTTGGCTCTGGGTGCTCTGGCCTTGTTGTGACCGGGAGGCAATCCCAGGCTCTCGTGTCACGACCTCGTCGCCGTGAAACAAGGGGGTCAGAAACAAGCCGATCCGTCCTCACCAGCGTCAAATCCCCCCATCTGCATGACTTAGCAGTACTCCTAGGGGCCATGATCGTTGTCGCAGCGTGAACGATTCGGACGCTTTACGCACTGCCTACCTCTACCCACCTTACCCTGTTCCACCGAGGCTATCGTGGCTTGGCCGGAGCACCATGGCGTCGACGCGTCCAGGGCCGACCGAGACGAGGCATCTCCTGAGCGTCGAGCAAAGCCTCCAGGAGCTTCAGGACCAGATTGCCGAGTATCAACAGGAGCTTACAAGAGTAAACATCATGCCCCCCTCCCTCTTACCCCCCTGAACCTCGCACTGATACGTACTCCAGCTCCAGCAGAATGGGCAAACCATGAGCCCAGCTTTTACCGCTTCTAGGAGCGCCCCTTTCAAGATCATGAAATCAGCGTTCGACAGTGTGTCCCAAGATGCTCCGTTCATGCCCTCCGCAGTCTCGGTGCTGCCCGCTTTGCTGTCACTACGCCAAGCTCATCAGACCATCACGGAGTCGAGGGCATACCTGGCAACCCAGGAAACTTCCATAGAGAAAGCCGACAAGCAGCTGCAGACCGAAAAGGCTAATCTTGAGGACCAGCGCCTGTTGACTGCAAGCTTGGAGAAGCGCATCGAGTCGCTCAAGGAGGAGCTTGATGGGCGCATGGACACGGACCCCGAGCATGCAGCCAGGGAAAGGATGAACGAACTGAGACAGAAGCAAAAGCAGTACAGACGGGAGACGGCACGCCTCCTCCGGGACCTGAACAACTTCATCGACAACCACTTGGCCGCGCAGCTCGCCGCAGAGGACCTCGGAGGGCCCGTCGTCGGTGACATGATGGACGTCGACGTCGAGGACCTCGCCGCCGGCTTCAACGCCCAAGGCCGCCCCAAGAAGTCCAAAGCCACGAAAACTGACGACGGCGGCAGGAGACAGCGGCGGCTGGAGGAGGTCTGGGGCGCCGCCATCGCCGAGGACCAAGTGCAGCGCGACGTGCCCGACGAGACGGCCGCCGCCGCGCAGGAGATGCGCGAGCTGACAGAGGAGCTTCTCAACAGTCTGGTGGAGTCTGGCGGCGACAGCACGGCCGCTTATGTCAAGCTCACCAAGGAGACGGCGGCTGCGCGGTTTCTCGTCCGATCGAAAGTCGCGCAATTCCACCCGCGCGATGCGACCAGGATCAGACTCATCGATTTTGGCAAGGAATTGGACGACTGATGTTAATCTAGGCGAGGGTGATAATTCGAGGTTGACGACAAGACGCCGGCTCTTGAGTCTCGTGTGTGATCCTACGGACGCGTGCGCTCCGGGTGTGGAGAGCAATGATCGACGCGTTTCTCCAACGCACCAGGGGCGCCCCCTCCATCGGCGAAGATCATTCCCGCGCTCGTGACGGAACGGCCCCGGCACTTTGATGATATGTCCCGTTGCAGAAGCCCGGTCCGATGCTTGACTGTACTTGAAGCTCTCGGCGGCCACGCGTACGTCACGCGGAGAGTCGCTTGTCAGCACCACAGTGTTACTGTGCACTGCTTGGAGTTTGGTTGAGAGCCGTCGACACCTACCTGTTCGCGCATTGCCGACGCTGCTGCATGCAGCGTCCCCGGCAGATCGTATCGCGTACTACATTGCGGGCCGGTATATTGGCGGAAGCTTGTGGACTGTAGTTCGCCACTGCCCAGACATAGACCGTCTGCTGCGTGCTGCAACTTACAGACCGCCCATTGGGCTACTCCAATGATGTTATGAGGTTGCAGCAATATATTTAAAAATGAAACCATTGAAGAACATCGCCTTCCTAGAGCATGTGCCCAGGTGGACTGAGGTTCATCAAGGACAAGATCAATTTGCCTTTTGAGTTTGGTATTGAGGTTCTTGTACCTCAATCCTACATCTTCACATAACATCAACATCTGAATGCAACCGATATTAGACAGTAAGAAGGTTCATCCATTCCCCCAAGTCCGGCGCCAGAAGTCGTAGAACCTAGCATTCTGTGACATCCCTTCTGAAGATTTGTGGCTGTATCAAGGGTAAAGTAAATCAATTCAGCCCTTCTATGCCGTCTCGGCGAGCTTTCAAATCTATACACTCCAAGATGCGAAAGAAGAAAAAACCTCGCCTGCTGGATTATACAAACATCGCTGAAAAAAAAAGTCCGGCCGTAGGTGCCGATTTGAGAGCGTCGCCCTCAAGGTGCCGCGGCTAGTATGACGGGCGCCGTCGACGTCCTCGACGGCATGAGATTCATCCTCTCCATGAGGCTCAACAATATTTCTTCTTCTTCGGGATCCAGGGCTCCGAGAGCATTTTCTGCCTCTATTTCTTCTTGCCTCAACGCCTCGAGGGCCTTTTCTTTCTCCAGCAGGAGGTCAAAGAGCATGCTCTCGATATCTGTGCCCAGCTTGAGGAAAGCCTCACTCGCTTTCTTTGGATCGACGCCGTACTTGTACGCGGGCTGCTTGCCGGTCTTAACCTTGCCTATTTCGACGATGGCAGCAATGCTCGACCGGATTATCTTCGTCAGCTCCGAGGGCCGGGTAGCCTTGACGACTTTAAGTACTTCGTCGGCGAAAAAAAGAGTGTCTTTCGAGATCTCTCTCAGAGCGCGCTCGTTTTTCCAGGCCAGGGTGTCGAGCCAGCCTCTGTCAAGGAGGCGGGTGATTTGGTGCAGAATGAGCGTCACGTCGTTACAGTGCTCACTCAGTCTGCTGGACAAAACAGCTTCATAGGAGACCCTGGGTGACTTCTCCTTCAGACTTGGACGGGCCAACAGCGAAGTGATGCATTTTTTGAGATCAAGAATCTTGTCGGAGTAGACTTCTTGCCAGTCCGGCAAATACTTTGTGCCGCTGTTACGCCTGGAATGCCCTTGGCCTGGGCTATGCACCGGCGGAGATTTGGTTGGCGATTCTCCTAGAGTTGAGACAGTCAGCAAGTGGTCGTGGGGTTTATGAACAGGAAGATTCAAGTTGCATGCAAGCATCAGAACTTACCAGTAAGCAGCCTGGACATGTTCTGGCAACGTTCTGTCATTTCACTCATCCAATCTTCCTTTTTCCAGACGCCTTCGAGGGTGCGGCAAGTTTGCACGGCGATCAGCATCTGCAGCTGTCTCATGAGACTGACGTGCGAGAGATAGTTGACCGCGTAGCTAGGGTGGAAGCCATTGACCCTAGGAATGTTGACGAAGCCTCGCTTTCCATGACGAACTTTTGCCGTGACGGGCAATTTTGGAGTGCTCCCAAACTGGACCCCAAGGCCGACGCTTTCAAATCTCCAGGCATCGCCTTTTCGATCATCGCCCCTGCCCTTCCAAGGCAGCCTTATCTTGCCCGCGCAGAGCAAAATGTCAGGCTCCTTCTCGCATATGGTTTGCACCGACGCGCGAAAGGAGTCTTTCAACTCACCGTCATCAACGGTGTTCGCATTCTTGGCGACGAAAGGAAGCAAGTCGACGACGGCGATGTTGGTTCGAAGATCAAGGCTGCCGCACGATGCCGCGTTGAACATGTCGTCAAGGGCGCGAAGGGTTCCGCAATCATCAATGACGGCATCGAGTCCCTTGTCATACGGGTGATTGTTTCGAGGCTGCTGTAGAGCAATGGCGATGCCACCCTTGGATGCCGGACCTGCGAGTTTTGCAGTGACTAGGATCTCGTCGTCAGGTCGGTCCAGCCGGCATCCTTCCGCCATGATACCGGTGACATGGTTCGAATCTCCTTTCAAACCGTGCGGAACGGACTTGAAGAATCGTCGAATCCGATGGTCGACGGCCACATCAAGGCAGACTTTGCGCTGAGTATCCGTGGCCATAGGTTATGCGTAACGAACCCGATTGATTGTAGATGGAGTGTTTCGACGAATAATGGAGATAGAGGACTCCGTGTCCGTTGTTATATCGTTGGTCGACCATGGCGCTGAGCTTCCGAACGAGGCAGATTCCGTCCCTGTCGGTTCCCAACGCCACGCGCGCATTATTCGGGCCCCAGTGAGCCTCCTCTCATTTATTGGCCTTGCCTTACCAAGTTGGCCGTTCCAACAGGCCCCGTGAGCGATGCATGCAGGCTGGCGAAGCATTGTCGCTTCGCGCGGGATGTGATTCGTTGCCTTGAACATGTATTGAATTGGCGCAGCGCGAGACCATTTTAGCGGCCTAGAAACGCTGAGTAAGGCACACTCACTCATCAGCTACAGACCGATTGAGAAATCGTATTTCTACTTCTCATTTCGTTCACCAGTTCACAGCTTGATAGATGATTGGGACTGATCTGGACGTCAAGCTTCTCGTAGATACGTTGAATGCTACCCGACTGCAAGCGGATCCTCGTGACTGGCTTTTCCAGTACCAGAGTCTGCAAACTTGGCTTGCCGTATCAGCTGTGGCAACCAGGCCCTTGGCTCTTGCGAGCATGGTCAATTCGTCAGGCTTTCACTCAGTGGCTATGTCCGGAATCGGCTTGGTCTCTCTTGATGTGCCGATCACGAAGGTCAGTTCGTGAAAGCTGCGCCATGGTCGAGACTTCTGGAAGAGGGTGCGGGGTGAGCCCCTACCGTCGGAGAACCTTACGTAAGGCGCAGTACCCCACGAACCTTAGCGCACCTTCGGGACGTCAACCTCTCACCCTCCCTGAAAAGCTTGAATTAACAGCGCTTTGGATTTACTGAGTTCTCTGCAGCAGAACTGAGAGTCCAGTACTATCTATCATGCAAATCCCTGCATGATCTCCTGTAAGCATGCCTCGGCATAAGACTCGAAGCTCCAGATCCAGCTCGTATCAGTATTAAGGTCAAGTAGCATAACCGCCAAGGACAAAATGAACGGTGTTCATTTGCCCAAAGTTGTCAAATCGCTAGAGAGTAGAAGTAGTGCTTACATTTGTGGGGGATTGGCACCTAATGATGGAGCTGACAGCATAAGCTCCGCGCGACGGACAACGATGTGTCTTGGTCTGAAGATCCACGCCCAATCAATCCACCGAGTGAGTACCGTATATAAAGCAAAGTTTCTCAACATACCAGCACTGGTAGTAACTTTCCCCGGCTCGACTTCATAAGTGACAAACTCTTGCTTATAATTTGACATCATGAGTGCTACAAATAAGGCCACCGGCCAGACGTATGACTACATCGTCTGCGGGTAAGTGAGCCATGAAAACTTCTGTCAATCTGCAAACGATGTGAGATCGTTGTTCTAAACACCAATTCCAGGGGTGGCACCGCTGGCTGTGTCGTTGCTGGACGCCTCGCCGAGGACCCCGGCGTTACTGTCCTTGTTCTCGAGGCTGGGCCACACAGCGAAAACATGATGAGCGTTCATATGCCGGGCGGGTGAGTTTCCTTAGATTGGCCGGAACCTCAGAGCCTGGCTGATGAAAGCAGATCAGCGCAGAATGCGGGCAGCGAAACCGATTGGACCATCGTCTCTAAGCCGGGTGCTGGCATCAATGGCCGGCAGGTTGAGCTCACGAGGGGGAAATTCCTGGGTGGCTCATCCGGAACAAACGGCACGCTCTGCATTCGAGCTTCAAAGCAGGATTATGACGACTGGAACCTTCCGGGATGGAGTGGCGAAGAGTTTCATCGGTACATGTCCAAGGTAAGAAATACTCCGCTTGTCCCCTTGAAAGCTCTCCGACCGTTCGAAAGATGTAGGTAGTTGACCCTATGACTTTGCGTCAAGGCCGAGTCCTTCAACAGCAAACCGTGGTTCAAGCCCGCAGAAGAAGCTCACGGTTACACCGGCCACCTTTCTACCGAGCCCCACGACCTAGCCCCTATCTCTGAGCTCATCGGAGAATCCATGGAGTCTAATGGTTTGCCCTTGGACCATGACATGTTCACCCACGGCAGAATCGCACACGGACATGGGCACGCCACTCGAAGCGTCAATCAGGGAACCCGCTCAACGGCGGCCGACTTCCTTCTGAAGAAAAACAAAAAGGACAACACTGAAATTATAACCAACGTGCGCGTCGACAAGGTAATCCTCGGCACGGATGATGAAAAGAATCTCAGGGCCGTGGGCGTCAACGCAATTTTGGCGGACGGTAGGCCTATCGAGATGAAGGCCCGGAGGGAAGTCATCGTAAGCGGCGGTGCATACTGTAGCCCGAACATTCTTAACCGATCAGGTATCGGTGCCAAGGACGAACTAGAAAAGCACGGCATCGAAACTCTGGTAGACCTGCCCGGCGTTGGTAAGAATCTAATGGACCATCCCGTATGTACGTCTCCAACATTCAATCTTGACAATGCTGACGCCAAACATCAGGCCGCATTCCTCTTCTATGAAACCGAGAAGTCTGGACTCACAAACGACCATCTAATCTACCCCGGCGAAGCCCTCAACAAAACTATTCAACTCTGGGTGGAAGAGAAGAAGGGCTTCTTGGCCAGCTTCCCCTTCGGTATCTTTTCCTTCGCCCGCCTGGACAAACGACTTGCCGATTCCACCCTCTGGACAACGGCATCCCGCGAACAAGATCGTGATCCGATGGGCCTGACACCCAATCAGCCCAATGCGGCACTCTTCAACATTGAGTGCTACGGCGGGCCGAGTCAGTACAACGAGCCGCCGAGGGAGGGCCAGTACGCATTCAGCATCCTCGCGGAACTGTTCAGCGCGAGATCTCGTGGCACGGTGATGCTGCGGAGCAAGGACCCGATGGATGGACCTGACGTCGATTGTGCGTACCTGGAGGATCCGTTGGATGCGGAGGTTCTGGGTGAGGCGTGTCGGTTCGCGAACGAGATCATCATGGATGGAGCGGGCACCAAGGGTATTGTTAAGGGGTCGTGGCCGCCCCGTCTTACTCACCATACGCACTCAACGCGTGAAGAGTGGGTGGAATTCGCGCGGCAGAACGCAACAACCTGTAGGTGATCGGACGGGATGCAGGGCAACTTGGAATTTGCTGACCCAATAAGGTTACCATCCGTCAGGCACATGCAAAATGGCTAGGGCTTCCGACGATAGAGCCGTTGTTGACGAAAATCTTTGCGTCCGGGGCGTCAAAGGCTTGAGGGTTGTTGACGTGAGTATCATGCCCACCCTGAGCGGTGGGCACACCCAGATGGCAGCTTACGGCATTGGCGAAAAGGCTGCCGATCTTATCAAGGCTACGTGGATTTGAGTGGCGTGTAAAATAGTCATGATTGGATGACTAGAAGGCAACCAGTCGAACTCTGTGGCTGATCCGGTTCGATGACACTCCTGCCTAGATGATTATATCCAGAGCGTTCAATGTCTTGGTACGGTTAACGTGGCTCCTCAAACACGCTCTAATTGGGCAGACGGGGTTGGACCAATTGTGACCAGCGTTCTATTGATCGTGGAGATCGTAGGTCATGCAGACACTGTAGTTGAGCACCTCTGCTATGGATTTGATGTGGATTTGCTTAAGGTACCAGAAAGACCCCGGGGCAGCAATAGATAGAGATTTATCTTTGGGCAGTTTGCTTCGGAGAAAAGCCAGAAGTCGGAGATAGTCAGTGGCTTCCGAAGGCTCTCCTTTCGAAAGACTGGGAAGGTCGGGTAATTAAGCCCGACGATCTTACAGTCATTACCAACACTGCCTACAAGCCTGGAGCGGAACAAGGAAACGCAGCTGGGACAAAAGCTACCCACGCCGCGGCGCAATATAATGAAGTGGATCAAATCAAGGCATGGGCGCTTTGAATTACCGCTTTCACACCCTCCCTTGCTAGCTCCGACGAGGATTAGTCAGTTTGCACGACTCGCAAGCGTTGAATTTCACCGGTCGTTCTGTTGCCGTGGACGGGAGGGTCCAGTGCCAAGCGTGGACGACAGCTAGTGGGTTGCACAGAATCTGACGGCCTCTAGAGATACCTAGGGTTCGCGCACAAGTTCAGCAAGTGACTTTAGAGATAAGAAAATTCCAAAAACATCATCTAGATCCCCAGGGGCTTTCAATTGCTTCAAAGAAGTTTCAAAGGATTTGATTTGCCTGGGGAGAGGTAATGAGAGGTCGAATATACAGGCAATCAGGTGATGGTGCATTGTTGTTCAGGCCCTGTCAAGCTTTCGGGGTGCCGAACCAAGACTCCACATCCAGACCCCACGTAGAGAACTCGGCGTCCAGGAACACCTCGGAAGCCCCTTTACCTTCGGCTCACATACTTCCCTAAGTTGTAGCGGTATTGACATAAGTAGGGAGCCGAGTCACTTTCAGATCACGTCGGTCCTAGAACCCAATCCGTCTCAGTTTCAACGACTATCCCCCAGATCAACCACATTCCTTCATTCCACTCAATCATACGCCATGTCTTTCAACCGTATTGCTGTCTTCGGCCACCGCGGGCTATTCAGCGCTCGAATTGTCGCCGTGCTCATCGCTTCTGGCGCACCCATCACGGTTCTCTATCGTCCCGGTTCGGAAGTTTCCAACATCCCTACGGGCGTCCCAACAATCGAGGTGGAACCCTTCGACGAGGAGGCGTTGGTTGCGGCATTGAAGGACATCGATATTGTGATGTAGGTGGCAAGAAATTAACTCGTCCCGAATGGGAAGCGCACTCACTAACAAGCTCTCAGCTCCCTAGTAGGAGACAAGGGCGTCAGCAGAGAGCAAGGCTTTGTCCGGGCCATTCCTCGAACCAAAGTCAAGCTGTTCGTGCCATCCGACTTGGGTCTTCGCTATGGTGAAGAAGGGATGAAAATCCCACTTCTCAAGGAAAAAGAGGAGGTTCAGGAGGCTGCCAGGCAAGCGGGCATTCCACTGACGGTCATTCTTATTGGGAACTTTGCTGAATTCACTCTCGGCTCCATGTAATCTCCTCCGTCAGTCATTTGCTTCATTGTCGCCATTGCTGACAAGAACTAGCGCTATGGGGATCGACGTTGAGGGGAACAGGCTTCTCTACACCGGCAACGCGGCCAAGGGAAAGGCGAACATGTGGTAAGTCTCATTCCGAGTAACCTGAGCGCGAAGCCTTGCGTGTATCAGCTTACCAGCGTCCCCCAAACAGCACAGTAGACTACGTCGCAGCTGCATACGTTTCAATCTTTACCGCCACCCCCATTCCCGAAATCAGCAACCGAGCCATCGGTCTCATCGAGCTCGCTCCCACAGGCGAAGATATTGCCACAGCTCTCAAGAAGAAGCATGGTAATGAGCCCAAGATCTTCACCCAAAGCAACGAAAGGGTCACTGCAGAATTCAATGCTCGTCTCAACTCTGATCTCTCCGCTCTTGCTCCAGCGTGGTTTTATCGGAAGCTTTGGGGCACAGGCGAGTTGACAAGCATGTTGGGGGACGATATTTACGATGTTCCTGGGTATCGGAAGGCGACATTGTATGATCTCATTGTGGATGGGAAGGTCACGCCTTACCGAGATTTGTCTCCAGTTCTGTCAATTCTTGACGAGGGGATGTTTCAGTAAAGCTGTGTTCGCCTTGTGGCTGAAGCACACTCTACTCAAGGGGTTCTGGAACTTGGGCTAGTATTGTGAACGTGCAGAGTTTAAGGCCACATTTTTGAAAAGCTATTGAAGTTTGAGGGATCTCAATGCGGAAACTAGTCCCTCACCTGCCATTAGGCCTATCAAACAAGCGGATGGGGGAACTGTTCATTGTTCCTCACCATACAAGGCTATTGGCATGACTCAAAGTCGACTGCGTTTAGTGGAGAGAGAAGATATAGATTTTAATCCCTCGAAGCCAGTGCCAAAGACCACAGGTCTGTTGGTGGACAGCCTTTTCTAGCAGCCAGCCAGGCTTCTGAAGGCTTTGAGCCTTTGTGCTCAAAGGTGGTTCCGTCACTGAATGTTGATGAAGACCGCGAACCTGGTTCTGGCAGCATCCTCCAAAGTGTCTGTTCAGCTGCGAGTTCCGTGTTGTAAGTGGGTAGAGCAATTGAGAGGTACTCCTCCCAGTCCTCGGAGAAAAAGTTATAGTGCGCCCTCGTGAACTCCCAGTACTCTGGATACCATCCTGCAAACCCCCAGTCGATGATGGCAGCAACTCGCCCGTGCCGTACGATAATATTTCTTGGGGCCAGGTCTGCATGCGTAAAACAAGTCCGGTAGCGACCCATATGTGTTGTGGCCACTGCTCGGCCAACAACACCGGCTTTGACCTCGTCCATAAGTAAGTGCTTTCGCGTCAAAGAATGAAACTCGTCATGGGTCATAGGACCGAAGAATTGAAATCCGATACGGCAGTCATAGGCGGGATTATGAGAAGCCGAGCAGACGATATCTTGCGCTGGGGGCTGGAGCGCCCGAAGAGATGACACATACATGCTGATGTCTGCAATGATGGTGTTCCTCTCGTCTGTTGAAAGACCATCCCAGGCGGCACTTAGGGTCTCGCCTGGGATATACGTCATCTCAATGTAGATAGAACGATTCTCAATATGAATAGCGTGGATTTGAGGGACTGGGATTGTTGTGTGCGAGGCGATGTATTGCATAGCCTCGATCTCAGGAGGGTCGCATGGTCCCTTAATGACACGACGCCAGCTTACTCTGAAAGTCTTTGGCCCGAGGGGCTTGAAGAGCACATTGCCGAGCCGAATCCGCAGTCTCAGGGGGAGAAGGGCTCCGATACTAATGGATTGGCCCATGCTGTGGTGTGGAGTGAATCTGGGGAAAGGACGAAAACAGGCTGGAGACGAACGAAGACAGTGGGAAATTGGAGATTTCGAGGGCTACCCTGCTAACACAGTCGGTGGGGATCAAGCGAGCCACTCCATTCCTGTGGTGCATTGGCACGTGCCCAGGAACGAGGGGGTGGATTCCTGGCACGTACAGTGTCTGTCTGCCCATCCCATTTCGCTCATAAGTTTCTGGTGCACTAACATCGCACCGAACTAAGGTACCTACGATAGCTTACCCGTGGTGGCGGCACGCCCCCCGGACGCCGTTCTACGAGTGGCAGGCGTGTAGCAGGAGTTCAACCTCTTTCCAATGTCATGGAAGTGCGCTCGCCTGAACGGCTCCGGTCGCATGATGGCCGGATGGCCTTTCTTCCCTCTGTGATCGTGGAGTGCAGGCGCTTACAGTCATGCATGCACATCATAGAGTCACATCGTGACAAGGGGTTAGTCGCGCGGCTCTGAGACCTGGTGGCCTGGTCTTGGCAACGTTGATCGAACCATGCGTCGCCCTGTTGGAAGGCCCGTCAAGGTCAACCACAAATAGGGTATGCCGGCTCTCAAAAGTGCTCCCAACGGCTCCTCATATGTATGGAGTTCTGTTGTTGTTGGCATTCACAAGAAGTAATGGCCTTGTAGGTTGCGCAGCACAATGTAGGACTTGTCTTGGAAGTGTACAAAGCTGAGCTCACTTGGCTGTCATTCCTCCTAGTCCTTGTCATTTACACCCGCTTATCTTGCCTCAGTTCTTGGCCTTGGAAAGATCCTCCAATATCTACTCGCATGCGAACCATCTAGTAAGCATCCACATTCTAAAGTGACCCTGCATTGCCGACGGGGTTTTTCCCAGCTCCCAGGATATCCAACCAATCTACGGATGCGACCATGGCACCACGACAGATTGCTTTGGCGTTGCATCATCGAGATCACTTCTCCCAAGGGCGTATGCGGCGGGTTTTCGGCTATGAGGCTTATCACTGGGCCATCATGATCATGCCTGAGCAGAGTCGAGGACGAATTTGCTGGACCTTCGAAGCGACCGATGCAACTGAAATCGACCCTGTCACGTTCCGAATGAACAACCCAACCATGAACTGGTGGCTCCGAGACAAAGAACACGCCGAACCCGAGCTTAGTTCCAAGCTCCTCGGAATTATACTTCTCGGACAAATACCTGATGGGCTGTCGTTTTCTGAGATGAAGGATATCATGCTTGGTGTTCCCCTGCCCGTCAAGAACATGAACCCACAGCAGAGCTGCGTAACTTGGGCTGAGAACGCAATTCAAATACTCCAGAGCCAAGGATGGATAAGGCGATTCGATGTGGACCAGTTCAAGGATTGGGCGGTCGACTTTGCCGACGAAAGGATGAGAAAAGAGAATTCGAGGCATCCAAGAATTGTCCAATACCTTTAGGTCCAGCGGCAAGGCCGGTTGAGGCATCGACCTCTTGCATTGTTTGGATTATTCTTATAATGGGCTTTGTGTTGTTATGGGTTGCAGCCATGATATAGTATTGGGCAGACCTATGCGGACATGCGTCCTAGCCGCGGTATAGCTGCGGTAACAACGCGACCCCAGGCGCGGTGGCGCGAGGAAACAAGCGAGAAGCGCTCCTTAAAGTTCATTCCACGCTTTCCCTTCTCCTTCTTAACCCTGTTAGTTCCTTGCCTTGGGATGATATATCTTTGGCCTCACCTGTAGCGATCACCAGTGGCTAGCCCCTAACATATGGCAAGACAAGTGGTTGGGTGCACCAGGGGGTGGATGGGGTGTTAAATTTACTCTATGCTTGAGTGCGGTGTGCTTTGGTCCTTTCTTTTGAACAATTAGAGTCAGCACCGCCAGAGAAAGGACCGCCCTAGCTACCACCAGAGCCACCACCATCGCTAGAGACAGGACCACCCTAGCCACCGCCCGAGTCACCACCATCACTAGAGTCAGCATCGCCAGAGACAGGACCGCCATGGCCACCGCCAGAGTCGCCACCATCGCCAGAGACAGGACCACCCTAGCCACCGCCCGAGTCACCACCATCACTAAAGTCAGCATCGCCAGAGACAGGACCGCCATAGCCACCGCCAGAGTCACCACCATCGCCAGAGACAGGACCGCCATAGCCACCGCCAGAGTCAGCACCGCCAGAGACAGGACCGCGGTCTTCTTCTATGTCCTGACAGAGAGTGACAAGGTAGTTGTTCCTCGTGGCATCGTCGAGAAGCCTGACGAGTAGCTCGGGGGCCATCAACTCGCTGTTGGTCATCTTGGCCACGGGCGGGTCGGTGCATCGTGAGCACTGGAGGCACAAGGGCACCCCGCATCGTGCGAACGCCCAGTTCCTGAGTGTTGAAGTACGGGGCCAAGGTTCATGTGTCGGAGGAAGGCTTGTCGTTGGCGGACCCAGTCATCAGCTTGTCAAGGAGCGCCGAGTAATGAGTCGAGACAAGGACAGGTCTGAATGGCAAGACGATGCGAATGTCCGAATTGTCCTGTGCGAGGGAGGTCTGGAACCCATTCATGACGACAAGGGACCGCTGGAGGATTGGGGTGGCTTGACCATTACGCTTGAATAGCCTGGTGGCAGGGTTCTTGTCCATCTTCATGAATCTGTCGATGCTGCTCCGCCTCACGCTCAGATAATACTTGGTCGCAGCGAAGGAAATGTGGAAGATCTCCGCTGGAATGTTCGTGGCGTTGATGGATTCGTTGTACGGGGAGATGATCGCGAGAATCTCGTCCTGATCCTTGAGAACACCGCCGTCGACATTGGTCATGTGGGTACCATAGACAACAAGCTCGGCGATGATATCGGTACTGACTTTCATACCCTTCTTCGGTTTGGACCAGCCTTTATCACGGGTGAACAAGAACTGAATGACGAGACGTGTGTACGAATGTTCGTATCGCTCGGCGCGGCAGGTGACGCGGATGCCAATCTCATTTTCGCGGCTGATCGTCTGGGTATCGTAAAGACGAGGCTGAGTGGTCGGCACGCCGTTCAGAGACAGAAAGCAGTTGAGTGACGGGGTCTCAAATGCCGCAAGGGAATCGGCGACAGAAATATCGACGGCGTTGCTGTCGTCCTGCTGATCATCGACGGCAGCCTGCTCGTTGGAGGCGGGCAGGTCGAGAGTGTCATCTGCCATCTTGTGGGCGAGCTGTCGTGAACAGTTAGTATTCATGGGGCACGCGTGTGTATTATGAGACGAATACTTACAATGCGTCACAACCAGTGAGACTGAGAGGATTGGACGATTGAGACGTGACGATGAGACGTGGCGATGAGTCTGAAGCCTCGAGTTAGCTATGGTGATATGGGAGAAAGGAGTCAAGACGCGTCACGACGCGTCTAGCAGCAAGCAGACAGAGGCACACTCACATAAAACCTAGTTTGTCGAGTGGTAGCGGGAGGGAGGTGTCGGATGAGATGAATGGACTGCGAGCCGCAACGGGAGTTGTTGTAGAGCAGAGTTGGGAGAGAGAAGAGGAGTGGGAAACGAGAGAGTCGAGGTAAGAAGTGAGGGATCTTGAGAACAGCGGTGGCAGATGCAGAGAGTTCAGACGCAGGAGTGGAAGGCGCAGAGATTTCTCAGGCGCAAAAGCGGCAGGCGCAGAGAAAAGGTTGAAGTCCCGAATGAAGGTGAATCTGGGGTCTTCGCTTCAGTGAGAGCATGAACGCAATGTAAGGTAGGCTATCATGTCGTCAGTAAAATGCATGAAGTCAATGTCAAGGACACTTACTGACCCAATTGAGAAGTTGCCGAAGAGCATGGGTGATTGGAGTGAAAAGCGAGCTGTTTACCAAGTGACCAGAGCCGTATAGTCAAGAGGCAGAGCAGCTCCGGTTACGAGAACCAAAGTTGGTTTGTTTGAAAGAGCCCCCGGCAGGGCCCTTGGCGTGAATCGGAACACCACGTTGAGTCGTTGTTATGGGGAATTCGGCGAGTTTTTGCGAGTCCGTAGGCGTTTGACGGAACGGATAGGCGGAACAAAGTAAAATAGAGTGCGAAGGTAGCTGCCAGAGCATGGGTGATTGGAGTGAAAAGCGAGCTGTTTACCAAGTGACCAGAGCCGTATAGTCAAGAGGCAGAGCAGCTCCGGCTACGAGAGCCAAAGTTGGTTTGTTTGAAGGAGCCCCCGGCAGGGCCCTGGCGTGAAGAGGACCACCACGGGTGATGATGTAAGGTTGAAGCCTTGAGCTGTGGTTGCGACGCGAGGTGTACTTGATTATGTGGGGATTATATGGGGATCATGTCGTATCAACCAATGAGGACCTGGCCACCGCCGTCCGGCTTATCCCAGTGATGGCAACCTACCTACCTAGGTACCTAAGGAGGTAGGTACGGTTGAAACTTGAAATCGAAAGAGCGGGCAGATCTCTGCTGCTGCCACTGCCCCGGCATCACTCCCACTCTCGGCCCCTCGGACTGAAGATCTACAAATCCCACTAGATAGAGAGGCGGCTCCCCCACCATGACATATGAATTGACTCGCAAACAGGCGGACATATTTGAGGTGCCGGCTCTCTCCCTCTACGCGGGCTGTTTTCCTCAGTAAAGGCTTGTGTTGCTGGATTTTGAGGTACGACGCTGAGTCTCAGGCAATAGCGATGTTTTGCACTTGCCTATTGGCGAGCGTGCTCGCCGCCGCTGACCATGACAGTGTCCCGTGCACGTGACCCATGCAAGGAAGCTGGAGGGGCGGGCACCCACTCCATGTCCCATTGGCCAATGCATCCACCTCGCATCCCCTGCATTTCACGCGTCGCGTCACCGCTATTAGAGATCGTGGACCCTGATCTCCCCCTCCATCCCTTACTACCACCCCCCCCTCCTTCGTCCAGCAAACATCATGACCACCACTGAGAACATTACTTCTCCTCCGACGTCTCCTCCTGCCAAACGCGTCAAGACCACCGACGAATTCACATCTACGACAGCATCGCCCGCCATGTCCTCCCAGGCCCCCGCCCTCCTCATCAAGAAGCTCTCTCCTGCTGCCCGACTCCCCACTCGCGGCTCTGCCTTCGCTGCGGGCTACGACATCTACGCCTCCAAGGCCACATCTATCCCGGCCCGTGGCAAGGCTCTGGTTGACACCGACATTGCTATTTCTGTCCCAGCGGGCACCTGTGCGCCACACCCTCCCAACTCATCCCTTGCCTGGACGCAGCTGACACCTCCCAGACGGCCGCATCGCCCCCCGGTCCGGCCTTGCCTCCAAGCACTACATCGACACCGGCGCTGGCGTCATCGATGCCGACTACCGCGGCCAGGTCAAGGTGCTGCTGTTCAACCACGCTGACGCCGACTTTGCGGTGGCCGAGGGCGACCGGGTCGCGCAGCTGATCATTGAGCGCATCTACACCCCCGAGGTCGTCGAGGTGGAGGAGCTGGAGGAGAGCGTGCGCGGCGCGGGCGGCTTCGGCAGCACGGGCGTCGCGCTGGAGAAGAACGCGTGAAGGCAGGGCAGCACCCGGCGAGACGAAGAAACGACTCTGGCGGGAGACTCTGGCGGATGACGCTGGCAAACATCTATAGATGGACGAATTATGAACACCAGAAATGCAACCCATTTTCTATATGCCCTGCGTAGCATGACACGGCAAATGCGAACACCACCATCTAGACCATTCTATCATGTCCCTCTGCCCCGCTTGCCCAAAACACTCACCCTCGACGCCTTCTATATCCTCTTGGCCTTGAACTCGACAGTCGGCTCCCTCAGACTCGCCAGGTTACGCACGAGCCGCAGCTCCGCCCGCCGGCTCTTCACGAGATGCGCCCTCTTCTCGTCGGCCTCGCCGTCGGCCACCGCCCCCATGCCCTCGGCCGTCTTGGCCAGCACCTCGTGCATGCTCGCCAGGACCATCTCGGCCGCCCGCGCGAGCGGCAGGTCCAGCACGTCGACGTCGTCCGCACTCACCCACGCGCGGCGGGACCGCAGCGCGGTGCCGTCCTGCCACACGGCCTGACGCATGCGCACCGTCATGAGCGCGGCGAACATGTCGCCCGTGCCGCTGAAGTAGCAGTCGATGGCCGGGAAGACAATCTTGAAGAGCCGCGGGCGGCCGTCGGAGGTCATGGTCGAGCCGACGACGGAGAGGTGGGTGGGGGGCTGGTCCGGGGAGGGGATGCTGACCGAGGTGATGACGATGTGGGGGATGCGGTAGCGCTCATGGAGGACCTGGATGGCGTGCTTCAGCGAGTCCATGTCGGTGATCTTGACGCCGGACAGGAGCCTGGCTGCTCGTTAGCACAGGGCACAAGATGCACTGAACGCGGCAGTTTCAGGGGGGTAAGACGCACTCTGCCTCGAACTGGTTGGGCAGCACGAGGTCGGCGTACTCGACGAGGGCCTGGTAGGCGGGTACCACCTCCTCGGCGACGTAGAGCTTGCCGTTGTCGCCCATGACGGGGTCAAGGACCCAGAAGAAGTTTCCAGGGGCAGACTCGGCGTTAGACTTCTCGCGGAGCTCCTTGCCAATACGGCCGACGGCGGCGACGGCCTCGGCGCCGGGGATGTAGCCGGAGAGCATCATGTCAAAGTCATCGAGGTACGAGTTCTTGAGGCCTTCGTAGAGTGACTCGATCTCCTCCGCCGTAACCTTGGTACCAGTCCATTGGCGGTATCCCGTGTGGTTGCCTGGAGGTGGTCAGTGGGGGTAGGCCATGGCGAACATCAGGGAGACGGACTGAACTGGACGGTGTTGAGGGCGGCGACTTCGCAGCCAAGGGACTGGAGGGCAAAGACTGCGATCTTGTTGCCGACATTTCTGAGACGCATCAGCATTGCTCATCTCCATCGTACAGTTTGAGGAATGCTTACCCCGAGACGACCTAGGGAGTCTTGTCAGTGGTGTTGATATGAGACGGCAAGCCAGACCAAGACTTACATGACTGGCCACCGCCAGCACACGGGTTTCCGGGATGGGAAGTTCTGATGACATAGCAGCGGCGGGGTATGTCTAAGCGTGTCGAAAGCAGAGTCGAGATCTTCTCGCCTACTTCCTCCGTGATGGTGGCGGGGTGAGGAAGGGTCAGACAACGATGACGCAAGAACGTATGAATCTAGATGCACAAACAGGTCTATGCTGCCGGAACAATGAATCAAAGGAAAGATGAATCGATCTAATAAATGCTTCACTGAGGAGAGGTCACGAGGAGTTTAGTCTAGTACAAGCGGGCGATACCGTAGGCCCCGGAAAGAGTCAGTGTCAAATGACTAACAAAACCTCCCCCGCCAGCCCTGTGACGACTTTTCTTCAGGGGTCCCCCCCTCTGTGCCCGGCCACGCCCATGCAACCGCCGAGCTGCGAACTCTCGTTGCCCCGCACTAAACCCAAAGCAGAGCCTTCCATTCTGTTCCCAGTTTCCAGGGACGAGTCCGCCGCCGATGGAGGAATCCTCCGTTAGTCAGCAATGGGAGCCGCACGTGCCCGCCTCAGATGGATCGCATTCAATTCATCCATCCAACATTCGCTCGCGCCTCCGACGTCCATCACCCGCATCACCACCATCGCCGTACCACCACACCGCCCACCTCGACAACACCACCAATACCCGCAATCATGGGCAAAGTTCACGGATCCCTCGCCCGCGCCGGCAAGGTCAAATCGCAGACCCCCAAGGTAGGAACGCCCTGACTGCCCCCCCCGGACCACGCCGCCCGCTAACCGCCACCTCCAGGTCGAGAAGGCCGAAACCCCCAAGACGCCCAAGGGCCGCGCCCACAAGCGCGAGCAGTACACTCGCCGCTTCGTCAACGTGTCCCTCGCCCCCGGTGGCAAGCGCAAGGTCCGTCCGACACCGCCAACACTCCGCCGCGGAGCGACCGTCCAGGCTGACATGACGACAGATGAACCCCAACCCCGGCGCTGCCTAAGCCTGCGTCTACGTGACGACGAGGAGTCTGCACCAACATGCGCGGGGAGATCGCTCCCTTTCGACATCGGCCAGAAGAGATGGAGGTGGAGGATATCGCTTGGCGTGCTGGATGCGGAATGGCTTATACCCGATGACTTTGGCATCACAAACGCATTGACGAGGGTTGACTGGACTGCATCACGAGTGGCGACACCACCAACAGGATTGGCACGCACGCTCGCTCGCATAGACCAAAAAGTTTGTTTCACGACCTGCACTGCATATACGCCGCGTATGTGAACATCGTTTTTTCATTATCATCCATATCGCGTGTCCGTCTACCGTGCTGCTAAGGCCTCGCCGCCGCCTACCTCTGGCTATCAAACACCACCGGGGGAGCGCGGTCCCCCTCCAGAAAATGCGATCCTGTCGATCCAGAGTGCGCACGCTGCAGGCTTCACGCCCGGTCCAATCCATAATCCCATGCAACGCCGTTTGCTTACTGACGCACCCGCTCACTCTCCCGTTCATCGTCCCTTTTCGGTAATCACCATTTGTCGGTTCGAAGCTTACTCCTCATCGCCAATCTGTGTCATGTCAGTCATGTGATGCCTTTTCCAGCAGGGAGGAGGCGGCTCACCTTGGGCGCGAGGTAGAAGCGGAGGTAGCTGCTGCCGGCGAGGCCGAACTCGACGAGCAGGGGCACCTCGTTAGATAGGCAGATCTTGACCTCGCTGTTAAGGCCCGAGGCTTTGCAGAAGTTGACGAGGTACTTGAGCGAGAAGGTCAGGGACACGGGCTCGGTCAGCTCAATGGTGACATTGTTCTGGGGCTTGTCCACGTTCTGGTGCGACCGCAGCGTGACGGCGCCGTTGCCGATGTCGCCGTTGCAGGAGAACTTGATGCCGTCCTTGCTCGCGTCAATGGTCACTGGAAGCTCGCTGTCAGCACTGTGGACCCTCTCTCCCTTGTTTGGTGGGAGCGAAACGCACCGGACTCGCTCATGGCGGACAGATCCATGCAGATGCGCTTGAAGTCGGCAGAGGGCATGGAGATGGTCGACGCGTACTCCGTCTCGGGAATACCCAGGTGCTCCTGGTCAATGTCCATAAGCTTAAGGTCGTATTCGCTGATGCGGTCGTTGTCGCTGCTCTCGAAGAAGAGGTTGAGGCTGTCGGGGGCGTCCTCAGCCTTCATGGTGAGAATGTCGTCGCTGTTGGCGGCGCGCAGGACCTTGGTGAGGGAGGTCAGGTTGACGCCGAGGGCGATGTTGCGGTCGCAACGATAGGGAGCGAAGGCCTCGGCCTTGAGCATCATGGACACCAGGGCGACGTGGGAGTTATCCATGGCCTGCAGCGCGACGCCCGAGTCGTTGCAGTCGAAGTTGCAGTCCTGGACCAGGTCCTTGATGGCGTCGACAACCTGAGAATTATGTGTCAGCAGACATACAGCTAGGAGGGATGGGACGGCAGCCTACCTTCTTCAGGATGTCCGCCTGCTCGAGTCTTGCTTCCAACATTTCTGCGGTGGTCGGTCAGTTCCGGCTCGCAGGCAAGGCGGGGTAGATCGAGTGAGGGGTCATACTGTCTGTTTGTGAGGTGTGGATGAGGGGGGTATCAAAAGGATCGATTGAATCGAAAGGTTTTCGGATGTGTGCAAGAAAAGGCGCGGTAGTGGTGAGGTTGTCGTGAGCTGGTGTTGTGGGAGGGAGGATCAATCGAGGGGTGGAAGGGCAGAGGCAGAAGAAAGCACTGTCTCTGGCTGGGGGCGACGCGATTGACACGCGAAAATGGATGTGGGTTTAATGGGCTTAACGCGTTCAGGTGGGGCTGCGACGCGGTGGAGCTTGGGTAATGCTGTTGTCCAGGCAGCCCTTCCCTCGCCTGGCGCTCTGCCCCTTTTCCTTGTACAGGTGGCCTCTTCGCCTGCTTGTGCACACAATGGACGGTTGCACCAGCTGACAGCTACACATATTGAGCAGCCAGGGTACGGGCTGGGGTATCGGGCCAGGGTTGACCAACAGCTGATTTCCGTAGCTAGTAGCCATCAGTCTATCGACCAAGCTTAAGTCGGTACGATACACACGATCGAACACCATAGATCTCAGACTAATCAACGATGGCACCGAGCATCATTGTCGACATCCAGACGCTGACAAGGTGTTGCTATCAACCTACCTATGCTTCCTGTGTGGGTCGACCTAGAGCAGCCTGCTGAGGAGGCCATCAGAGCACATGTGGTCACACACGCGGTAGGCTGTCCACATCATAGGGACAATCAATGAAATCAATTGAGCAATGCAGCCTGGACACCTGTCCGGCAGAAACAGTACAAATCTCGGCCAAGCGGCCATGCGCGTCGCGCAACATCTGGTAGAATACTGTACACCAAGTTCGTGGTCATCGTCCGATATCAACGACACCCGTCGTATCATGTCGCCTACCAGCCTGCCCAAGTCTAATTGCCGATAAAGAGTGACGGACAGCCCATGCAATACTAAGGCCTGATGAGATGATGGAAAAGCAAAGAAATTCAAGTGAGTGATGGCGGATTAATGCGACCCAAAAATAAACCCCGAGAAAATGCCAACGGTGCCGCATACCGAGAAACGCCCTGTCGTGAAAATGAAAGCTCCTTGAACCGAGGCTCGCCGACCGTCGGTGAGTTGATCATGGTCGTTGTTCATTCTGGTCGAAGTTGCCGTTACATCGAGACGATACGAGAGGGCGCCATGCGCGATGGGGTCGTGTTGGTTCGCGGCCGGGGCCGGAGGTTGATGACCATCTCGAGCTCGCGAAGCATGCCTCTGTTCGCCTCGGATTGCTGCTTCGATTCTTCTCTCCTGTCGCGATCTTCCTTCATCTTGACGATGCGCTCCTCTCTCGTCAGGATGCTGCGCGGACGGGGCATAGCCACAGCCTCGAATATCTCGTCGCTGTCAGCATTGCTGCTGGCGTGGCTTGAGGGGAGCTCGCCGTTGAGTGCTTTCAAAGCCTCGATCGCGCCGCCCCCTTCTTCGACAACCGTGGGGCCGCTGACGGAACTCGTAGGTGAGAGGAGGATGCTCATCGAAGAAAGACGCTTCTCGTTTCGGTCGATACCCACGGCAAGAGCCGCCTTGCCTTCTTCCCAAGCGTGCATTAGTGCCTTCAGGTCGACACCAATTGATTCGTACTGAGACATGAGGTTGGACCCAAGCTCCGAGATGTCATCGGACTCGTTCAATGTCCGGTCGGACTCCTCCCGCAGCAGCTGCAGCTTGGCTTGCAGGCCCCGGATGCCCGTGGAGAGTGAGTTGAGTTTGCGCAATTGACCTCTCCATCGTTCCCGTCCCGGAGTCAAGGGCATTCTAGGCGTCGGTGGTGCAGGGAAAGCTGAGACACGTTAGTGTTGACCGACCGGAGGGCCAGGGGCCCATGCGTCGTCGTCACTTACATTCCTGCTCACTCAGTATCGTCTTGAGTCTGTCGAAGCTCGATGACGTAGACAGGTTGAGCGCGCGGAGAGCCTCGACCGCAGTCGTCCATCGCATGAGGTCGTTGCTGTCGCCGCTGGCGTCCAGAGCCAACAGGGCGCACAGCGCCATCTTGCGCATGGTGTGGAACCGTGATGCCGCGATCTTCAATGTCCGCAGCGATTCGGCGTCCTCCGGATCGCTCTCGGCCAGGCCGTGCTGCGCATCCGAAATATCCAGATCGCTGACGTCGTATATGTCATAGTACTTCTCCAAGTCGAGCTGCTCTGAAAATCCTTTGACGACGGTGAAAGTCTGATCATAGGCCTGAAGGACTTCCCCGAAACACACGCGGAGGGCCTTGCGCAGGCGCACGCACCTTCGCGTCTGGGTGCGGTCCTCCATCCGGCTGATGGGAGGCAGTGGCGCGCTTCTGTATTCGTGTTAGCTAGTAGCTCGTAGGCTCTTTCAAGCAGGAGGCTGGAGCGCTTACAGCCTGTACCCGCGAGAGACGAGCTCGACCTCCTGGATCAGAGCTATGGCCGCCGCGGTGGCGCTGTCAAACTCGTGAGCGTTCGAAACAAACGCAGTGACCTCGGACAGCGCCTGGTGGCGACGATACCGCAACCATTGCCTGCGCATGAACACTTGAGCGATCCCTGCAGCGATCGCCCCAGCAATCAGCAGAACCGCGAGACGCTTCTTCGTCAGGGAGCCCCCGCCGACAATCCAGCTGATGGCGAATGCTATGGCCAGGGCGCCCAATACCGCACCAATGGCGCCTGTGGAGTCGAGAAGGCCGTTGTCGTGCCCTGGTCCGTGGTCCGCGTTCGGGTGGTGCCGAGAGCTCGCATGATTCTGGCCGGTAATTGAATGTCCACTCAGAAGCTGGGATGCGACAATCGTATAGCGAAATTGCTCAAGGAATTTGGAGTTGTCGGCGCGGTCTATCCTATTTGCTACAGCCGTCTGTTGGAAAGGGGGACAGATGTCAGTCTAGCCACCTAGGTGTAGTGCAGCAAGCGAGGGGATTAAGCGTACAGAAACGCTTCGCCGGAATGGGTGAAGCGACGAGGACGACTTGTTGGGTATCTGTACTTTCAAAGGCTCGGGGATCTTGTTGCGGAATCGGGAGCGGACCATGGGGCGTCCTGTCGGTGCGAAGCCTGGGCTCGACGGCGGTGAGGAGTCGAGATCGGGTTCGGCTTGCGCCCATTCGGCCTGGCCATCTTCGCCTTCATCTGGGATGCCATAGCGTCAGAATCCCATGCTATGCGCGACGGGAGTTTGGAGGAGGAGGGACAAACCTCGAAGATAGTCGGCGAGGGGGGACTGGTCGAACACCACAGACTCCATCTAACAACCTGGTAGAGAACGTGTCGACCTTCACATGCACCTCAGCCATCTGCGACTGCAAGCGGTGTACGTTGTCGGGCGGTGCTTGTCGGGAAGTGTCGCTGGTCGGATCGCAGTCGGTCGGTCGGTCGGTCGGTCGGGTCTGGCGTGAAGAGGAGATCGTGTCAAGTTGAGGACTTGGGCGACAGCAGAGCTTCCGGGAACCTGGGGGAGATTGTGTTATGTACAGGAGGATCGCGGGCTTCCCCAAAATACACAACTTCGTCCGTGCCGGTTGTGTTGTGCTTGGATTGCGGAGATGGAGAGGCTAGATGCTAGAGGGCAGAACCCAGCGTCGTACAGCGCTCGCTATCGGTCATTTGCAGGGGCACGAGGGGGTAGGCCGGGGGGGTAAGCCGGGGGCCCTCTGGGAACACAAGCGCCGGGTGGCTGCGCGCAAGCACCGTTGGCACCGAAGTCAAAGGTCAGGGGCCGCAGGGAAAGCAGGGGTTCTTCGACTTGCAGCTGATCTGGCCTGTCGGACGCCAATCACGGAGAGATGAACGGTTTAATTCGGCGGGGCCGCGGCTTGGTCCTTGCGCGTCATCCGCGCAGAGGAAGGCGAAGGCGATGATGGCGGACATCGGTGTGTTCCATGGATCCGGGGCTTTGTCCTTGGGGTCTCGGGTCTTGAATTAGCAGTGGGTCGATGACCTCCCACCCCCACTTCGGTCACGGCGGATCAATGTGTCGCCGTCAAGGGCCTCCCTCACGTGCTGACTGTCATTCTAGAAAGCCCACCGAATCCACCATACAGCCCGGCCTCGCCAAACTCTCTCCAGATTCACTCACTTTCGCGTCAAACATGCTGGGCCCACGAAGTCAAGCATACGTCGCCATTTATCTGGACTTCGTTACAATCGGTCGAATCAGACACTAGGCTTTGTTCGACCATTATGCTTCCATGGTCAGATCCTCTGCGGTAGCCGCTTGACCAGCGATCATGAGCCTTCCACCTCGCCATACGATATTGTCCCAGCACGAATTGCCCTTAGGTTTCAGAATGGACAATATTTCTGAAGTCCTTGCATTCAAAGATTTCTGTCTTGGTCCCTACGACGACGGCTGCGCTCTTCGCCACGACCCGCCTGGTCTACCACTTCATCCTCGTCATGTCACCTCGAACAGTCCGCGGAAGCATCAGCATAATCAGTTGACTGACTTCCACTGAATCGCAATTGCCATTCATTGCTCTCGGTGGAATAAGTAGACAGCTCTATCCTGTCCGCTCTACCAGCCGCCCTGCCTACACAGGTGCAGTTGAGCCCAGGCACAGACATGGAAGGACTCAGGCATTTGCTCAGCGTGATCTCAAACTAAGCTGATGGCTCTGCTCATGATGCATGCTACAACTGAAATGACCATGCCTAGGGCAAAAGTCGGCCGTCTAACATGATCAGGAATGCCCCAACTCCAGAAGAGAGGCTGCTTGCAGTCTTGGCAAGTTCTTGATTAATAATCAAAGCTCGGCATCTGTGGTGGGATCCTCTCATAATTGGGGCCTTCACATGCTCGCACCTTTGCCCAGCCCAGCCAGCATTGACACACGAACCATGAGAACTCCGAGCCCAATCAAACCCTTGCGATTTGTGCCGATAATCCACAAGTCTATCATCCGGAGACGGAGTCGGAGTACCAGGATGACCGAATAACATCGGGCCAACGAGACCCGAGTCGCCGAAGCTTTCAATTAAAGCGTTGGGCTCCCTTTTCATCTGACATTTTGACGCTTGCCCCTTGCCTGTCTCACGAACCAACGCCAAGTCACCACCACGGTCAAGTCACCACCACGGTCAAGTCACCACCCAGCATGGCGTTGACAACCCCATACGCACTCATACGTAGAAGTATGGGTGCGCTGATCCATAGCTCCACCTTGGCCACCTTGAGGAATCTATCTTTGAGTCCTAAGCTCAGCCTTAAGACGCTGGTCTTCATCCTCGCCCTACTCAACTCTAAAAGCCTGCATTTCATGTGGTTTGTATGTCTTCAAGGAGTGCCCAATAGTGACCACCAAGTTCTTCGGTCCTGAAGTGTCTTTGAAGCTGACTCTCAAGCCAATAGGTCAGATTTCTCTGTACATTTACCAGACGTCTGACAGACTCGGCGCCATACAAGCATTTATCGCCCCGATGCCTTTTCCTCCCAGCTCTGAGCGCAACGCGGTCTCCCGCCCTTGAGTGCGACTACAACCTGCACAAGTCAAATTCTACCTACTTCACCGACCTAGACATGTCGCGAGGGAATTTCGTCCTGATATTCTTCAGCAAGAAATTCAGCCCCGTTCCCGGACCGAGTCACTTCACACTGGTCCTCGGAGGCGCCACATGCACTTGGCGCAAGGAGATCAAGCCTTACCAGTCATATGAGCTCTGGACCCGTATTCTGTCGTGGGATGAGAAATGGCTGTACGTTGTGACGCACTTCGTCAAAGCCGGGGTCTTTAAGCCAGAGGCGTACGTCATGCAGCCGCGGAGGAAGGGCGCCAAGCAGAGCGTCGACAAGCCCCAGGAGGCTGCAGATGTACTCAAAACCGTCTTCGCCTCTTCGGTGTCGAGATATGTTATCAAGAACAACAGGCGGACGATAGCCCCCATCGATGCGTTGAGGGACATCAATTTGATCCCCACAGATGAAGCCCAACTGGCTGAGGTTGAAGAAGCCAGATTAAAGGGCCTGCAGGTCGGACGACTTGAGGCTGGATGGGATGCTGTTCATGCTTCGTTCGAACCAGGCACAGCAGCTCTGGGATGGTATAATAGTGTTTACTAGTATTGAGGTCGCGTGAGGATCAAACTAATGCCTATCAACTTGTACCCATCAGGTTGAAGAGTCTTATGTCAGACGACATTGCATTTCTTCCTTAACAGCACGAATCTTGAGAACAAAGTCAGGCATGTACTGTTACATAATTGAATCATTGCATGTTTCACAAGCCAAGATATGAAAAAAAAAAAAAAAAAAAAAAAAAAAAAAAAAAAAAAAAAACCTTCAACACGAAGCAGTGTTTACACACACTGGTGATACCACTCATTCACAACATTGCAGGTCCACGGCGAGACACATCTGTTGGGGCCGGTCCATCCAGTTCCGCCGCATTGCTCCCACTGGTTAGCCTGGCCACCTCCGGACGGCGGTGGGGTAGCAGGAGGAGGTGTCGATGGAGGAGGTGTCGATGGAGGAGGTGTCGATGGAGCAGAAGCTGGGGGCGGCGAAGACGAACCAGCGTATCGAATGTTCGGGCGGGGCGGCTTGCTCATGTTCTGTCCGATGAAGTAGTCCACATGATGACTCTGTACATAACCCTTGAGCGTCATCGAGTTTCTGTACGCGGGGTTATGCGCCAGGGTGTACAGTCGAATGTCCGACGGACGGTCGGTGGTAAAGATGATGAGCTCATCGTTTTCGGGGCTGACCAGGATCACCTCCTCGCGCCAGTCGCCTAGGATGTCGCCATGGAAAGCAGGATTCGGGCCGTGTGTGTTCTGAGCGCCAAAGTTCCACGTAGTGACGAGACGGGGGACGCTACCACTCTTTGAAGGGGATTGCCAGTTCCATTTCTCAATCTTTCCGTCGTTGTACAACTCCATCAAGATGTCTCCATCCCAGTACAGGCCTAGATGAGGCCACGGAGCGAGGGTTGTGTCCTGCACGAGAAGCTGGTTGCTCGGCCCGTTATACAGACCGGAGAAGGACCAGACTTCCATTCCCGGGCGTGTTGGATCAATGTCTCCAACCAATCCGCGACCTACATCACCGCCCCCGGACGAAGAGTGTTTCCAAATGATGGTGCCCTGGGTGGCGTCGTAGTAGTACTCCAACAGTCCGCTGGGGTTGTCCTGCTGTACTCCGAAACCTTGGAGGCCAGAGCGGGCAGGATCCATCTTGGCAATGTGGAAGCGATCACCATGAATGATGCCCTGAGGGCCCAAAGAGTAGCGAAGCTGGCCGTTGCCATTGAGCGTGAAGCCGATCTCGTGCACCTCGTCTCGGCCATCGCCGTCGACGTCGATGATGCGGGTGTTGTGTCCATCTGCTGCGTTCTGGTTGTCCCGCCGCCACTTCCATTGCATGGTGAGGGCATTACCATTGAAGTTCCAAGCCGACATCAGAAGATTGAAGTCTCCGTTGCTCTTGCGGTTCTTCATGTAGGCGACAAGAGATGGCTTTTGGCCGTCCAGATAGCCAACACCGAATCTGGCGGCTAGAGGCCCATCGCTGATGTAGTCCGTGGGGATCTGGGCCCGAGCGCGCAAAGCACCAGTTCTGCCGTCAAGGATGGCAATGAACTGTTCATTGTCGTTGCCATGAGTGAAGCGCTGCCCATTTCCGAAAGTAACTCCGTTGGCAATGCGGACTGCAACTTCTGCGCGACCGTCGCTGTCAAAGTCGTAGACGGTGACGCCGTCCCAGTGTCCGAGATTATTTGCTGAAGACCCAGGGGATATGTTGTTCTGCTGTTGGCTGTTGGGTCCCATGTTGACCTGCCACAAGAACGTGCCGTCGCTTCGATAGGCCTCAAGGGTCTGAGGCGAAGTCTGCCGATCGAGAACATAGTCGTACTCGCCGTCGCCGTCAAGATCTCCGACCCAGACAAATTTGATAGGACCGCCCCCACGAATGGGAACCCGGACCACAGGTTCGACAGCGTTGTTGGCGGGCAGGACAAAGGTACCACCGACGGCCTCTTCCTGGCCGTTCACGACAGGGCGAACGGTGTACGTGTTTCGCTGAGCCAGGTTTGCTGAGCGATCGACGAAGTTCGTTCCCCCGGTGAGTGTTGCGGTGTTCAACTTGACAGGGCTTCCAGTTCCCGCGGCCCGATAGAGGTTAAAGGCAATGTTGTCGGGGTCAAGACCAAGAAGGCGCCAAGAGACAAGAACGTCGGTGTTGCTCGAGCGAACGGCGACCACTCCACGTCCAAGCCTTTCCATTGGTCTTTGAGCAGAAACGGGGGTGATACAGGCGGCAGCAAGTGCCATTGCCGCGAGGGCTCTAGCAAGAAACCTCATTCTGCCCAAGGAAGTGTAGGCAACGGAGTTAATAACTTGAAACCAGGTAAGGAATCTAGCGATCTGGCATCATCATGAGTTGGCAATCAATTCTCTTCAGTCTGTCTTATAGTTGGGCGATGTCCTGTTCATTCGGACTCTCGGGGTATGTGGCGCGGCTTTGACGCCGGCCGGTAGTCCCATGGACTGTAACTCTAGATTTCCAATTCCAGCTAGATCATTCTAAAGAGGAAGCATCGCCGAAGTGGCTCGTTGGAAGCCCAAGCCTCTTCATATATTGCGAGCTTCCCATGGGGCAATCTACCATGCCATGTCTGCCTAGCCGCGGCCTGACGACCTGGTCCCTTGAATTGGGAATCATCGCGACGGACATCTTAGTTCCGAATTTTTTCGTTTTATGGTTCTGGAACTGTGGAATGATAGGACCGGCAGAGTTGCTGCTCGTCATGCATGGGTATCGGAGAAATGTAATGCATCGGAAAAAGACAACGCGGGGTAGTGCTCACTTCGCTGTGTCCGCACAGATATCTTGCAGAATTGTAAGCCAGACCAGTCTTTTTTTGTTCCGGGGCAGCGGAGGATAGCGCACAACCCCATCGTCGTTGGGGACAGGTACCCCAAGATGTTTGATCCTTCTCACATTGTACCAGGCACGTCCCTGACACTGCTTCGCATTCGGATAGCACCCAGCACCTTGGGATTTCATGCTGGATTCCGAATGAACCTCGTCAATTTCTTGTTTTCAACCCATATGCTCCAACCATAACATCATTAGCATGATCTTAGGCCGCCAGTGATTTAGCCTGTCGAACGCTTTCGTGAAGTATCCTCGGGACGAAGTATAATAAGTAACGAGACGATGTTTGGAGGTTGCGCATATCTGCTGGGTTGTGGGGCATGGATTTCGCAATGTTGGCAAGTTATGAGCTCGACTGTGACTGATTTCTCAGCTACTACTGAACCTGCAATGCGCTCTATCGACCAGAGGACCTCTCTGTAATCGAACACGGAAATCGAAAACGCTGGTTCTTGGGGCCACAACGCCTCAACTTACACCTCAGCCACTGCAGTGTTCATTTTCCAAAGCGCACAAAAAGAGAAGTCTGCCCAGAAATGGAAAGCCTCGGCTTTTCGGAATAAATGAAGCAACAACCTAGCACGGCGTAGAATCGTCATCTCCTACTTTCTATTTCTACTGATCTCCGCTGGCTACATACTCCATGTCCCGGTGGTAATTCTTTGCTTGATACGCGCTTTCCGATCGTTGTTGGCCGCCCATACTGATTTTAAATGCTTTTGTCTAGCTGAGCATCGGCTCCATGCCCCAGATCTGACATCTGCGAGCTTACGGATACGGAGAGAGTGTCGAATGGATTGTGGGTGTCAAGATTGATACAACACGTAGAACTGTGCCCATCACTTGTTGCTCGAGCAACATCGTTATGAGAGCTGCCATGTCCGAGAAGAAACACGTTTAAGCACCCAAACTGAGTCCTTACCACCGAATAACCCTACGACCGAATCCTGCTTGTTACCCCTCGTGGATGTCGTTGCCTCCGTAGTCACCCGAAGAGCTCCTTTATAAACCGCGTAGCTTGAGGGCTTCGGCCCTTCCAGATAAATGAATAGATTCTTCGCCTTTCACTCCTCCTGGTCCTTTCAGACCCAAACACATGTGGCTACCTCTACAGCTTTGCACCCCCGGATCCGTCATCGTCGTCATCATCATCGATGCTGATCTTTCCAAGCGTCGAAGCCAATTCATCTGTCCAAGATGCTGTCGATAACCGCTCTTCGAGCGTCACTCTTGCCGACGACGTCATAGAGTCGTGGCTGCGATGCGTCGGCACCGCCCGCCTCTTGACCAAATCGAACGCGTCTTCTCTCACCCTACCCAGCATTTTCGTCAGCATTGCCGCCCTCTTCTCCAGCGCTACGAGTCCATGCTCTTCCCGCACATCCGGCAGTCGCCAGTTTGAATATAAGTTTCCGTGGCTAGCACGATGCTTCACGCCCGACCCATGATCAGCGAAATAGTAGCTGCACAGCTTACACGTTGGCTTGCTGCTGCCAATGTACATCCACCCTCCGAAGAAGCGCGCCGGGCTGATTCCGCCGTCGCTGAACTCGAGCTGGTTCAGCAGCAGCACCTCGGCGTGGACTACGGGATGAAAAGTATCACGCGTGAACTCGGTGCGGATGCGCTCGTCGAGTTCGAAGAGCTGGAGGTCGCGGACAAACGTGCGGAAGATCTCAATTTGAGCGGCGCGTCTCGTGAGCCGGCCCACGATTGCATCGGCTGTAAGACTCTTGTTCCGCACGAGGGGCTTACTTAGTGGCCGGCTTGAGGGGAGCGGCGTGATAACGGCAGAGCCGGCGAAGAGACGCGGGAAGACGGTTTTGGCACGGAGAAAAAAAGCTACCGCCTGCGGGTAGGCGATAAGACGGCTCATATAGTGTCGAAACTCAGACCAACAATCCTTGTGGGCAGACTCGCGGGCGTTGCGGCCTCGGTGGTCGATGTGGATGCCCGCGGGGGACTTGTCGAGTCTGATCAGGTGCTGGATGATGGTCTGGCAACTGCGGATGACTGGGGATATTAGTGAATGCCGAGTTGGGCCTGGAGTTTCTGGGACTTACAGTCGGGTTCTGAGAGTTTAGATGCACGTTCAGAAGGGCACAAGCTGCAAAGAGCTCGTAGTTCTGGCGCGATGATGTCGTCTGGAGGTGTGAGCGACTTCTTCCATCTGCCAAGTTTCCCAGGACACGCACCATTATCCTCCTTCATTTCATTACATCTGACCAGACATTTCTGCATCTCTTTCTGAATCTCATCGAGGTAGATATTGATGCGAGGCCGGTTGAACATGAAGATCCGCGGCAAAAGCGCTTTGGTAGATTGGCCGTGGGAAGACCCAGTCCTCACCTGATGGAGGAGCGTCGTCACGAATGAGACCACTGCGTCCATCTCCTTTGGTTTCCGCTGGTTCGAGGCAATATGATACTCGATTTGACCAGGCTCATCCTCCGATACCCGGATGGAGGTTACAGTGGCGCCACCTCTAGCGCTGTCGCAAACCATGGCAAGCTTATTGATGAAGGCCTTGAAGAGCTCCTTGGGGACCATCGTGTTGCAGGCCTCAGAAGGACTGATATAGCTTGCTTCGCTTCGCATCTCCAGGTTCAAGGCGAACAAGAGGAGGATAGGTTCGTAGAACTTGAATTTCTCCTTGGACATCAGGGGAATGGTACCGTCAGGATCGACGGGCGCGTATTGGGGTGTATCTCTCATTGCAGCAAGTAAAAGGGGAGATGTGGTGCAGTCAGCAATACAGTCAGAAAAGTGAAAATAATCTGCTAGTAATGAACCGAGGGGCTTCCCATTTATCTACAATCATCCCTTCATCGAAATCGCACACGTTTTCTTTGCCGGCCATTGGTATTGAGCAGGCTGTGAGGCATCGGCCAACTTCCCTGATGTCACAACTGCACCCGCGTGGTGGAAACCACACTACTGCGGGAGCCTGTCCAATATTTCAAGCAAGCATCAACGAGGCAGACCAATCGGGGCGCAGGCGAAGCAACCATCCCCAACAGAAGGCAGCGTGGCCCGGTAATGACGGCCAATCCGCCGGCCGCCCAAGGCGACATTGGCGAATCATGGCGGCAGTGTGTCCACCATTTTTCGACTTTAGAGAAACGTGCTATTGGTGTGCAGCCAACGCTCAAGAGTTTCCTGATATTGGGGGCATCACGGGATACCATGTCAGGAGTTCAGACAGCGACAGGATATATATAAAGGCATCTGTCCCCAAGGGCGCTGCGATGAACCTGCTCTACTTTGGCAACCATTTTCACGGCACCTACAAACCAAACTATCTATGTTGATCTTTTGCTGCCTGCTATCCTGATTTCGCAACATTTCAGACCATGTCGTATTCCTCGCTTGGCCGTCAGGACGATCCGGGACCAACTTACGAATATGGCTGGCGGAGCAAAGGTAGAGTCAAATTGAACCTTCCCACAGCTCCACAGCCATACGACAGCATGGCTTCGGGAGACATCACCACCGCTTTTAGCGGTTGCTTCCCGCCCTCTGATGTTCCCAATTCCCTGGCATAGTCAGGGAGTCAGTTATGTATTTCCAGCTTTGACCCTTCCGAGGGGTCATATGGATATCGTACGGGATCGTTGGAGGAGGAACAGAATGGAGGGCTGGCTTCGAGTCCTGAAATAGAAGCGATTGACCCGTCGTCGGATTTTGACAACTTAGGTGCGTACTATGAGCCTGTGTCTCTCATAATCCAGTGCTGAATGCCTAGGACGACAATTTGAAAAGCATCGGTGGTGCTGCAACAAATGGTACAAGGCTGGTCGTGACATGAAGTCCGTACCCTTGTCCACACACTCTTTGTTCTTCTCGGGCTTACTTCAGAACAGCCGCCATTTGAGGAAACATACCCGGCCATTGAAGTGTACTCAGTGCCTTCGAGGGTCGAAGGGGTTCACCACCTCCAAGGGATTGAACGAGCATTCCTGGTGCCATCACGCGGACTGGGCGAAGAAGAACAACGTCCCTAACCCGCGTCGCTGGTGCCTCGGCTGTGGCACGCAGCTGGCCAAGGCATCTTACGTCAAGAGACACTTGAAGCACTCACCGCTGTGCCACGGAGAGCGCCCAAGCTCTAGTAGATAAGACCCTGGCCTGGGGCTGCACCAATAGAGTCAAATTCGACCCATCGAAAACAGAGATTATGCACTTTAGTATGGCCAGGGAACTAACGTCTTAATATATAATTACCTACGGAACGATAATAATTAAGCCGGCTACGGCGATACGATAGCTAGGTATCTAGCTAGATAAGATACTATCCTTTAAAAAGTACGTAGAGGTACGTACGGCTAAGGCCTACTCTATAGCTAATTACATTAGTAGCCTTAATAAGGTTATAAAAGGAGGACCCCCTATAGCGATACGGAAGGCCGTCTATACTATCGCGCTCCCTAAAGCCCTCTATAGTTCCGAAATCTAGTATATAGGCCTAATAAGATATAGTAGGAAACGAGTCGATGGCTAATACCCCCTAGTTACTAATAGACTAAAGGATTTAATCTAAAAGCTATAGGTAGCTATAAATAAGGCCTTCTAGGGCGCCTTACTAATATAGCGTACTACCTTAACTAAAGCTATACTCTAGGAATTAAGTATACCCCTAATAGAAATACTACTTAACGCTATAAGGGTACGTTACGCCTTACGTATAGGATTACTAGACGTAAAATACCCCCTTATTTATAGGATATAGATATATAAGATATAACGGAATAAGGGAAATAAACCCTAGCTAACTAACCTTATAGCTACTACTAAATCTATCTCTAAATTCCCTAGGCTAAGCCTCTACCTATAGACCTTATATACCCTACCTATAGAGGACGATAAGAAGATAGCTATAGTAAAATTTAATAGTTAGGTAAGTACGCTCCCTACTACCTACCTATTTATCTTTATAGACGGATTAAAAGTAAATAATAATACGGGATATAGCTACGCTATATATAAGGGTTATAATATAACCTATATCTATAGGGGCTATAAACCCTTCCTAATAGCTAAAGTCTTTAATATAGAGGTAGAAGGTACTAAAATAGGCCTTATAATATACCTTAGATAATATACTACCTACGATATAATAGTAATTACGGTCTACCTTAATAATATATTAGTATTATAGTACCTAAATAATACCCTACTAATTACCTCCTAAGAGGTAATTCTAGACTTTAAGGGACTAGCCTAAAGAGCTAGTATCCTAGTTACGATAATATAGTTACCTAGATATATAGGTATACTAGGAAACGATATAGCTAATAAGCTTACTAAGTATAAGGCCTAAATAAATATACGTAGTATTAGTAGACTACTAACCTTTAATTACGTCTACTACTTAGTTTAAAGATAACTTAAAAACGACTTTTAAGAATAATAACTAGGAAAATAACTATATAGCTATTATTAACTAGACCTAGAGGCTAGCCTTAAGTTAACGCTAGAACTCGAAACCCTAATAAGATAGGAGCTCTACTAGCTTATTACTACCTATACCTACTATAGCGACTTTACTAAGAGATTTAACTACTAAGATACTAAACTAACCTACTCCTATAGATACGAAAAGACCCTAGAATACCTACTATTCTATAAGAAGATATATAGATACTCTAACCTCCCCTAGATAAGCCGGTAGAGATTTACCTATAACTAGCTAGGTAAAGGTTAGGTAGACTTCGTAAAGTTACTCTAGGATATACTCTTCTTTACTTAGATCTATAAAAGATACTAAGTAATAAAAAGATATAGCTAGGTACCTTAGTACTAAAGACTATAAGGGCTATAAGGTACTACTAGGAGGTCCCTAGTAGGTACCTAAGATACTCTAACTCTACCCCCTTTAGTAACTAGTAAAGCTAGTACTTACTAAGGATATTAATATTAAAGAGCCTTAAGACTAATATACTCTAGTACTAGCTATTATATTATAACTTTAACGTAGTTATAACCTACTCTATACGATCCTATTACTATATAGAAAACTATCTACTAAATACTATACCCCCTAGGCCTATAGCCTAGGGACCTAAATACCCCTATTACCGAAAACCTCCCCTACTCTCTCCTATATTAAGTAAGCTTAATAAGATTAGCCCTTATAAGCTCCCTCCGTACTATTAGTACTATATAAAATAGTAAGATATAAAGAGGTAGCCGGCGGGAGCGCCTTTTACCTCTCTAGGATTCCCCGGGCGTTAAATATATTATCATCATCATCATCATCATTATCACCACTATGCCACGTGTTGCTGGGTGGGCTGCCTCAAGAGAGCCAGGTCACTCCGTTTCGGCCGCAGTAATCGGGTCACAATATGCGGTGGACTTCAATGTTGCTGGTAATTTCTGTGTGTTAGCTTGGACTTAAATCACATCTGTTGTTTCAAATATCGGAATGTTATGTTCCTCTGTCTTCCATATGCTTCCTATAAAACAAAAAAGTTTGATACCTAAATGTCAAGGCCGGGGCTATACCAGACTGATAATTGTTCTGAACCCGCAACGATACCCGATGGATGGCTAGGTCACTTGCAATAGAAATATTGAGCGAAGGTGATGATGAAAATGAGGTTCAATTGCAAGCGAGTACTTTCTATCCTCATCCGGCATATGGCAATGGCGATGGTAACAGATGTCCATGAGCATCAAAATACTCACGTTCCACTCTGAGGCGGGAAATACTCCATGCCGTTTATAGTCGTGACGAGTGTCCCATTCGTCTCGAGAAAGTTCCTCAGGATATCCAACTGGACATGCCAGCCTTCTGGTCCGCTCTTCTTGGTTGCAAGATAATTGCCCTCGCCAGTCTGCTCCATGTCCGCATACCAGTGCAAGAGACTCACAGTCGGAGCAAATCGCACCTCCGTAATGTTCTCCCACCCGTTGATGAATCGCACGCCGTCGTCTGAATAATTATGATACACCGTGATGACTGTGTCGATCGTAGTGTCATCGAGCTCGTTGGCCAGTCTAATATCGACTGAGCCCGAGGCCTTGCCCTTGAGCGTGTACTCGCCGGCAGGAACTCCAGGCCGCACAACAGTGGCACTCCCCGGAACGTACGGCACCCCCCACGGGATTTCATCAGAGGCTTCTTCTGCCGAGGGTAGTTCCAAAGGCGTGCGGCTTGTGAGCTTGGCCATCATGAGTCGGTACGTCCTGCCTCCCTGCGCCGTAGAAGGGTAGCAGGGCAGAGGGTTCTGGCCACCGCACGCAGGGGAGATGGTCTGCGCCTGCCAGTACGCGATGGCGGTCCCATCGGGGCTCCATTTCGGATCCGCCATGGCGTTCCACTCGGGATCGTCGACATCCCCGCTACCCGGCACGCCGTTGCCAGGACCGTTGACCTTCTGGCCGTAGTAATCCCCACGATCACCGTGCTTATCTAGGATCCAGGGCTGGAAGAAGCGGCGGGGACCGTTGTTGCGCACGCCCGTCGTGATGAAGGAAGATACGATGTCACTCACGGGAGGAACACCTTGCATGCCGGAAAGGAACATGTGCCGGTCGGTGGCGCGGGTGTCGAGGATGACGAGCCACTCGTCGTCGGCTGAGACGTCAATGGGGTCGACGTACTCCGGATGGCTTGTCAAACGCTTTATCTTGCCGGTCTGCAGGTGGACGGAGAATACGTCTGTGTTTGCGGACTCTCGGGGGCTGCCGACGTAGACAGCCTCGTGACCCCTGCCCGTGAAGCCGCGGAGCTCGCCCACCGTGATAGCTTCGGGGTTGATAAAGAGCTCGCTGCCTTCCACGGAGATGGGGGCGATGGCGTCGGGGTCGAAAAGCTTAGTCACGTTGTGGACGTCGTAACGTGGTGCCAGAGGCAGGCCACTGTCGGGCTCAGGGTTAAATACCAGGCGGCCAAAGTAGGCGTGCTGGCCAAGTTGACCGTTTTCTTGGTAGAACGAGCTGAAGCCAATGTGGACGTTATCTGAATGGATACGGAGCTCTCTCATGGCGCCGCCCTCGGTGTCATTTGTAGATCCTTCGGCTGTCGTCTCCCAGCGGATGGGATGCACAAAGGTATTATTCGAGTTGCACTCCGGGCTGACAAGATCGAGCTTTCCACACGTGATAATGTTATCGCCGGCGAGGAGACGCTTCCCATCGTCGAAAGATTGAGGATAGTCGAGCATGTGTGTCATACCAACACGGTGCTCAGGGGGAATGCCGCAGGTGATACACTTCCAGGGGTCGCCGTTTGGGAAGGTCTCTCCATCAGTCTTGACGAGGATAATCTGCTCCCCGTCGTAAATACTGGCCGGGTCCGGAGAAGCGGGTGCCCCAGTGAAGGTGACCATGGCGATGACGTGCTTGTTGTCGGGGAGAAAGTCGCCAGGGGCCATGATGCCGACGGTCTCAGGGGTCGAACCGCCGCCTCTCTGGGCGATGCATCCGGTACCGTTGGGGTTGAGATCGATTGTGCATGCTCCTGTAGAGTTATCGGCGGACACGGGGGGAAGAGGCAGTTCAACCACCTGGATCGGTTCGGGCTCGGGCGGTGGAGGCAAGTCGCACCTGGCGGCCAAGGCGATGCTCGTGGCCAGCACCAAGAGTGCACCAGGCCGCGAGAAGAGAGGAGACATGATTGTACCGGGATCTTTGGAGGCTGGGAAGGCTTTTTAGAGATGATGGTCTAACAGGTAAGATAGAGAAGTGGCGAGGTGCCATGTGAGCTTTTATAGCCGCTGATGAAGAGTGCCGTCAAGAATAGCTATCAAACACATATTAATACGTGGGGAACGTACAAGCTAGGTCAAAGCTTGACCAAGGTCGCTCCGCAATGATGCTCAAGCAATCCGGCGATCCCTGACTTTTTGCATGTCGGGATTGCTGTCGGAATACCCCTCGACTTACACGCTCGGTAGTACCTTAGTCTGGGGTCTCCGCATCACGCGGGGAAGGCGCGGGGTAGCTGTGGTACTTTGCCCCCCTTATCCCTTCAGTCAGGAAGTGAGCTACACATTTTCGGTTAAATTCCAGGCGGAAATGTGAGAAAGGGATGGTGCTGAGGGAGGGGTTCGGGGTCCTAAATCGGGGCGCGTAGGGTGTCTCCTGAAGGCCCGAGTACGAACCCGAGCCGAACCTCTTCCCGAACTGCTTTTGGTATTGCCCCGGGACGGGTCCTCTTCGCTCCTTCTCTGGCGATGGACCCAGGTAATGTGCACTATTCCTTCTTGAATCAATAGTTCCTCAGTAAATTGGCTATTGGGCTGCAACTCGGTTCATGGCACTCTCAGCAACAGATGTTTTCTCGGTATCCGTGAAAATAGATCCTCAATCCGTTTTCTGTTGCCTGTCTCGTTACTATTATCCATTAATTCAATCATAATACATGAAGGGGGGCGTCGTGATGAATGTGCCTGGGTGCCAGGGTGCCTGGGTGCCTGGGTGCCTGGGTGCCTGCACAATGCTATAAGGGACGCATCGAACGCGTTGCGAGGCAAGGATCGTGGTAGGCGACAAGACCATTACGCAAAAAGTAATGCAAGGAAATGTGCGGGTTTGGAGCTATTGGCTATTGCGCGCCCACTGAAGATGTTGCTTGGGAACCAAGAAAGTCCTGGCGATGATACCGTTACAAGAGTAATTCTGCCTGGTGCCACAGTAACCATCATTTAGATTCAAGATGAGAGGCTGCGTCGGCCTAAGATCCGAGCATGATATGATCGAACAGACATGCTAGCCTTTTCACGGCTTTGCCCCTGAACCCTTCAAACGATTCTAGTGAGTTGCTTTCTGAAGCATGATGTCCTTGTCTCAATCTAGAAATCCCAGCACTCAGGCAATCTGCTTGGCCACCGGCTTCTCTTCCAGCTGCTCTTCACGGTCATATACGTTCTTGGGCTTCTCCTCGAACACTGCAGGATCAAAAGGTCAGCAACCGCGACAGCCGGCACCAAAACGAATGTAAGGACAAAGAGTAACTTACAATAAGCCAGCTCTTCCAGAGTGGGACCCTTGGTCTCGGGATACAGGAAGTAGATGATAACCGTCTCCACCACAAGCCAAACCTGCGTTCCATTAGAGTCCAAAAGCTAGGAAGCCGGGAGACGCCACAAGAGGTGCAAGAACTCACGCAGTAGAAAAGGTAGAACTTCCAGGCCAGCGCGTCAAGCCCGATGGGGTTGACAAACGCGTTGAAGGCTGTGCTGCCGCGCACGAAGAACTGCAGGATGGCAATGCCCTTGGCCCGATGGACAAAGGGGAAAACTTCCGTGATGTAGACGAACAGCAGCGGCTGCATGACGTTGTACGAGGCGTTGTACAAGAAGATCATGGCGACGACGGCCACGGCAGCGGCGTGCTCGCCGCTCTCGGCGAAGTGCGCACTGACGCCCGTGATGGTGGCAAAGACGACAATCATGCAGCAGAAGGAGGTGAGGTACTGCACACGGCGGCGCAGCAGACGGGTAAGGAAAGCGCAGGCCATGGAAGTCAGGAAACTCCAGCTCGAGAGGGAAAGGTTGACAATATTTTGCGTGCGGCGGTCGGTGACGCCGACGGTCGTCAGGACGCGGGCGATGTAGTACGAGACGAGGCCGTTGCCGGACCACTGCGAGAAGACGCCCATACACATGGCGATGAGGATGCGCTTCCTGTTGCCTGTTGTCTGCACGAGCTCGACCCAGCGGCGCTTGGAGTTTTCGAGCTCCTGGCGTAGTTGGGTCGAGATCTCGTGGTACTCGGCATGCACGAACGCGTTGTCACGGTCGCCCTCGCCGTGGTACTTGATCAGCACCTCGAGGGCTTCCTCGTTGCGCTCCTTAAAGAGTAACCAGCGTGGCGACTCGGGGACGAACCAGATGAAGATAATCTGAAGGATAGACGGAGCGCACTGCAAGGCAGAGGGAATACGCCAGGCCCAGTTGCTAGGTATATTGTACGTGCCGAGTGTCACACCAGCCGCGAGGATGGCGCCTGCGAACCAGGAAGCGTTGAAGAGGCCTGAGATGACGGGGCGTTCGCGTGGGTAGGTCAGTTCGGCGAGCAGCTGGGAGGCACCCGAGACGGCGAAGGGGATGCCAGTACCGAGAATGAGGCGCGATGCGAGGAACATGCCGACTGGTTACCAGGTTATTAGTCTTGACCATGCCAAATGCTCTTCCGGCGTTTGACTTACTGTTGACGGAGCATGTCTGCAGGATTGTGCCGATGATAAGGATGAAGGAACCAAAAGTAATGCTGTGCTTTCGGCCGACCTTGTCGATGACCCAAGGGACTATTGGCAGGACGATCAAGCCACCGAGGTTGTAAGATGCGCTGGTGACACCCAAAAGGGCTCCTGTGGGGTGACCAAAGTCTGGAGTTTTCAATGGTCAGTATTTGTTCCAACTAGACATCTGGAGAGAAAGTCTGGAGAGAAGCCGACTCACGTTCTTGCCAGGTAGGAACCGCTTGCAGGCCGTTCAAGACGGAGCCATCGTAACCAGTAGTCATCTCGACGCCAAGAGCGGCTGGCACGAGGCAGAAGTAGAGAAAACGAAGGTTGCGCTTGCGATACCATGGCGTCGTGTCCAATGCCATGAGCCGGTTGACCTCCGACTGCTCAGCAATGGCGACGACATCTTCTTGCTTGGGCATCTCGGCGACTGCGCTGAAGGCTGCTGCTGAATGATCGATATGTGCTCAGCGCAAATCAGGATGTAGCCGATCAAAGCGTTGTATGATGACTCGAGTCTTTGGGTATGGGGTGGTTCAGGGTTTTATGTTGCCAGGAGGAGACGGATCTCCGACTTCGCGTAATCAAAGCACGAGAAGGGCAAACCCATTCTGGGCCTTGAGAGACTAAAACCTGGGGTCAACGTGAAGTGATGCTCCAGGGCGTTGGATCGCGTCGAGGCCGTTGTTCGTCCGGGGTTGTGGGGGAGAGGGGAGAGCCCCTTTCGGAGAACCTCGTCGGAGAACCCAGTGAGCTTTTGCATGCGGGGAAGTCTAGAATCACTGAGAAGACAAGCTGAAGACGCATGTCGTTGACGGACTTTTCTCCTCTTCTTAGCCAGTCGGCGCATAGTAACGCCCGAGTCCCATCTCAATGCGCTAGACATGGGGCAGAGGGGATCAAGCGGCAATGTGACTTGTCTTGAGCCGTCGGAGAACATTTCGGCTTTGGGTGGAGTTCGTCGGCGTCCAGAGATTGCCTTATACGTGGGGGTACGAAGCAGGGGGTGCATTTTCGTCTCCAACAACATTGATGCAGCCAGCTTCATACCCATACCGTGAGAAACAAGACAATGTCGGCATGGCATCGAGCACATGACTGAGAGTCCAGAGCCGAAAGGCCCGAGCCAAGAGTAGGTCCGGCTCCCTCCGGATGTAATATTTGACCGAACGACATGGCATTCCTGAAGTGCCTGGCACCACATGATGGGAAGCCATCGTACAGATCGTACCACAGCAGAACTTGATTTCGGTGCCGGCTGAGACGACCAAACACCCAACACCAGATATCCAACATGGTAGCCCTGCGAGCCAATGGCGCTTCTGACAGCTCTCTCAAGCCGACAATCCCAGGGTTCAGTCCAGATCCCTCGATTTGCGTTATTGGCGATGTCTTCTTCCTGGTAACTTCTAGCTTCCATCTATATCCAGGTCTCCCAATCTACGTATCACATGACCTGATTTCTTGGAAACTCGTTGGTGAGAATATCTTGTACATTATTAATCAATCACAGCCTCCGAAGTGCTAACTTCTGGCGACATAGGCCACGCTATCCATCGACCTGATCAGCTTTCGCTGAGGCATTCCGACACCGAGCTGCCTACTCCGACCTCGGCAACCATAGCGACGGGAGGGCTGTGGGCGCCTACAATCCGACATCATGAGGGAATCACATACATCATCTGCACCAATGTCGTGTATCGAAAGGGTCGCACCGACTCTTCGAGACACAATTTCATCATACACACGACAGACATCTTGTCTGGCCAGTGGAGCGATCCTCTTTACTTCGACTTTGACGGAATTGATCCCTCCTTATTCTTCGACGACGATGGAAAAGCATATGTACAAATTTGCGCACATCCGAAGGGCGGGATCTGGCAATTCGAGGTCGATATCAAGACGGCCCAGCCGTTGACACCTCCCACTCTCTTATGGAAGGGCTGGGACCGCCGGTTCACCGAGGGCCCTCATACGTACAAGAAGGACGGCTACTACTACCTCCTAGTAGCCGAGGGCGGCACCTTCGAGGAACACATGATATCCGTCGCCCGCAGCAAAAGCATACACGGCCCCTTCGACCCGTGTCCGAACAACCCGCTCCTGACGGCAGCGGGGACCAACAATTATCTCCACCACACGGGCCATGGAGACCTCTTCCAGAACGCGAACGGGGACTGGTTTACTGCCGTGTTAGCCGTCCGCCGCACGGGCAGTCGGTTTCCCCTGGGCCGGGAGACATTCCTAGCAAGGGTTAGCTGGCCTGAGAACGAGTGGCCGAGGATTCACGAGCCATCAACCTGCCACCACCTTGCCGCTGCTACGGTGGGGTCGGCGTTGTACTTTGAGAACAACAGCCTCGTCCATCTCCGGGATCCAGACGTGTCAAAGTACAAGGTGTCGGAGGGCGGCGTTGTTATCATTGCCAGTGCAGCCGATCTGACAAGCCACAAGGACACACTGAGCTTTGCAGGGCGGCGCCAGATTCATCTCGTGGGGGCTTCCTCGGTCGCGCTTGTCACGCCGTCCGTCACGCTCGCCTCGGGGACACTCAAAGCTGGCATCAGTCTCTACAAGGACGAGCATCGATTTGCCGCGATTGGGTATGATTTTGGCGAGAGGCAGATGTATTTCGAGGCACGCAATCGTGCCAGTGGGTACTCTGTCGCAGCGACGATGGCTCTTACGACAAAGGATCGGATATATCTTTGCATTGAGTATACGGAGCTCGAGTGGGCATTCCAATATCGCATCGGAGAGTGTGACGAGTGGGTGAGGTTGGGGGTTGTGGACACTGGGTTGCTGAGCGGCCGGGATTTCACAGGGCCGATTATCGGCATGTTTGTCGTGGGTCAGGGGGATGCCCAGAACCACGCAGTCTGTTTTGAGCAAGTTGAATTATAGGTTTCATACTTGACGGTAAGCTAAGGTACCTGTAAGGGAGGTAAAGTCATATCTCAAACTGCACTGTCCAGGTGCCTTATGATCCGAGGTCTGCTGCTCAGCCGCCTAGTAAGCCGACTAAACATTGAGGTGAGTCTGGAAAGAAAACCAATTGTCCTGTCTTGTCTCGCGCTACCCATCTGAACCGAAAACTCGCTTTGCCGAGGCTGAATTCGCCCCTCATGACCCCAGGTTTTAGTGCACATTGTCGGGTCGTATTCGCATGCTATCCTCGGGATCGACCGAATACGAATCTGCCCTTACGTAGACGCGCTCTGACCGGATAAGACTCAGCTCCGTCTCCTCAACTTGCTTGCCTATCCGGACGGGTTGCGAACCCATTACAATGAGGCCTTTATCCGCATGTGTTGCCTGCCGGTACGTGCCTCGCCCATATCACCGTTACCCTGAGACCTAGCTTCTGGGGACGACAAGATGACCACCATCTGACGTGCAGCGGTGGAGTGATCGTCGAAAGAAGTGCGACCGCTCGCGGCCCGGCATAAGCTGCAACTTCTGCATCAAGAGGGGCATAGATTGCGTCGGCGTCGTGGACCCGGTCGCCGCGGCATCGTCAGCAACAAATCAGCATGGACGATACGAGCCTCTGGATAGCCATGTGCGCGTCGAGGACGGCCGCTCTCGTCAGGCTCAGATCTCGTCCCTCATCGTCCCTGACGCAGCCCTCTGCGAGGAGCTAGTCAACCTGTATTTCCGCTACACACATATCGCCTTCCATAATTTGTTCCACCGGCCGACCTTTACGGCCCGCGTGCAGGACAGTTCCATCCCTAAGATTCTGTTCTTTGGAGTCGCGAGCCTGTCGGCGCGGTTCTCGACGCACGCCGTCTTTGCGGGCATCACGCCGTGGGACAGGGGCCGGCCGTATAGGGATGAGACGAAGAGGTTGCTGGACTTGGAAGATACCTCTCTGACCAGTATTCAGGCGTGCATGCTCCTTGCGGCGAATGCTTCTGTCGAGGGAGATCCTAACACAGAATCGGTGTACCATGCAATCGCGTTCCGCATGGCCATCTTGCTGGACCTCCCAGCAAGCCCGACAGGGTCGCTGTTAGAGCAAGAGATCAACAGAAGAGGTACGTCAAATGAGTCGAGAGCAAAAGAACTCCTTGCCCACCCCAGCTGGACGCACACTGATTATAGCCGCTAGTTTGGTGGTCTCTCATCACAACGGAGACCTGGACATCTGCGGCGCATTCTCTCCCTCGTTTCGTCAAGCCTCGGGATACGGTGCCACTACCAATGGATGAAAGTCAGTTCCTCTCCTTGGACTACGATGCCCCAGTGACGCCAATCGACTCGGGCACATCAACCGAAGCAGGCTCTCCTTCTGGTGACACCTCTCAGTCCCTTGTAGCGCAGATGATCCGTCTGAACATTTTGCTCTACGACATCATTCTCTTTAATGCACGTGTCGCAGCCGAGCAGGCTCAGGAAGGAGTCGATGAAGCAACAACTTACAGGCTCGCCCACGCTCTCGACGACTGGGTTGGCAACCTTTCCTCACAGCTACAATTTTCGGATGAGAGCGTGGCCTTCTGGGTGGGAGAAGGCTTGGGCGCCATGTTCATCACCGCACATATCAACTACAACCACGCCGGGCAGCTCCTTTTCTATCAGCACCTTCATTCTGCCCAGGACCTGGACCAAGGTTTCTCGTTGGCCAAGAGCAACGCAGCGCGAAACTTTGCTCGTAGGTGCAAGCAGCACGCCACCAATCTCTGCGATCTCATCCACCACGCCAGACAACGTCCCGAGACGGAGGTCCTGTACCCCCTGGCGGGCCATATCTTGTGCCTGGCCTCGACGGTGCAGATCCATACGCTACTCTTTGGCTTTGATGAAGACGAGATCCAGGCGGCAAAGATACGGCTGGAACGCAATTTTGAGATCATCTCGTCCATGAACAACTACTGGCCCATGAATCACAAGTCGATCGGCCGGCTGCAGCTGTTCCACAATACGTGCTTGAGGAGCAAGGACGACTCTTTTCGTTTGGACGCGTGGATGCTGAGGTTTTTACTCGGATTCACGCAGGACATTGAAGACCGGGATGTTGAGTGGGCTAATGGACACGGAGCGTCGAAGGGATTTGACCACTTGAGAAACTTACTCGATATCTAACCGTTCTATATCATCAATTGGAGAGGGGCCCGACTTCTTCAAAAGTCCGCTCCAAAAACTTCGCGTAATCAATTCTGAACACTCTGTTTCCGCCTCATTTTGAACGTGTCCCGCAAGTATAGCGCCGAGTTCTTCGGTGTGCGTTTGAGGGTCCCGTTGTCGAAGTCGACGTGAACAATGCCGAACTTGGGGTCCAGCCCGGCCGACCATTCTGTTGTTTCTCTGTCAGAAGTGCCTAGAAAATTGACAAGATCATGGAGTCTTCTTACCGAAATTGTCCATTAGTGTCCAAACATAGTAGCCTTGGACCTCGACCCCATCCTCGTGGATGCTCCGGGAGATGGCGTCTAGGTACAATCCGAGATACCTCTGCCGGAACTTATCGTCCACAGCCGTCTCGACGCTATCCTCTGGGCATGGGCATCCGTTCTCCGTGACGACAATGGGGAGGTGATACCTTTCCCAAACCCACTTCATGAGCTTCCTAAATCCCTCGGGCGCGATGCGAAGCCAGGGCATCTGTGATACGGGACCGATTTCCACGCCCTTGTGATCGACGGGCCCCTCCTCAATGTTGCCCGTCCAGTCGTCTTCGGCGGGCGGACCGGGGAGCGCGCGAGCGTACTTCGTGGAGTAGTGGTTCATGCCGTAAAAGGCGTTCACGCTTGCCGTCTCGCAGAGCAGGGTACGCTCCTCCGGAGTAAAGGTTGGCAGCCTGTCGCCTAGGTACTCCCTCAGTGAAGCAGGGTAGTCTGTCCCCAGGAAGATCGGATCGCCGAACCAGGCGATGAAAAATTCGAGTCGTCGGACGGCAGCGTCCTTGTCGGCCTGGCTGTCCGAGTACGGCTCGTAAAAGTGCCCGTTCAGGACGATGGAGATGGTGCCCTTTTGCGCTGGCTGGAACTCCTTGGCGTAGAGCTGGACGGCTGAGGCGTGGGCGAGGACGAGCGTGTGGCCGACGCGCCACGGCTCGTTCTTCGTGTCGAAGCCGTCTTGGGCGCGGTGGCCCGGCGCCAGGGTTCCATTGAGGTGGCCAAAGATGGAGATGATGTATGGCTCGTTGAATGTGACCCATTCCTTGACGCGATCACCGAAACGCTCAAAGCAGAGGCGCGCGTACCTGACGTAGTCGGCGCGGAATTCCTCCGTGTTCAGAAAAGCCCTGTATCGATCGTAAAGAGCTTGGGGCGCATCCCAATGGTAGAGCGTCACGGAAGGCTCGATGCCGCGGGCTAGCAGCTGGTCGATGAGGTTGTTGTAGAATTCGATGCCCTTCTCGTTGATGGGGTCGTTGCGGCCGCCAAGGGGGATGATGCGCGACCACGACAGTGAGAAGCGGTAAACCTCGGTGCCAAGGGAGCTCATGATCTCAATATCCTCAGCCACGCGGTTGTAATGATCACAGGCCACGTCTCCATTCTGATTGTTGGTGCGCGAGGGAACTCTGTGCGTATACTCGTCCCAAATGGACAATCCTTTCCCGTCGACACCGGCGGCGCCCTCGACCTGATACGCGGCGGTAGCGGTGCCCCATTTGAAGGTCTTGGGAAGCGGAAGTTCCTCAACTGGTAGGTTGTGACCGCTGGATATGTCGTATTTGACGCCGAGGTTTGCGGCCTGGAACATAGACTCTTCAGACATGGTGGAGGAGGATTGGAGGGAAGAGGAGGGGAGAAGAGAGAGGCGACAGTCAGGATCGTCGAGTCTGTCATGGAGAAGTCCGAGACTGGCTCCTCAAGGGCATTGCCCTTTTATGACAGTTCGCCATTATCTCTTCCTCAGGTCCGCGACCCGAATCCATCAAGTCACTCGTGAGGATACCAAGAATTTAGTGGACAAAACCCAGCGGGTCCTTTCCCCGGGCTTTAGCGATGCCTCCAACCTGCGCAGCGATTTGAACCCCCCTCCCCGCACTGCGCGACGTCGCCTAGGATGAGCGAAAGACGACAACAGAAGCGGGATGCCCCTCGAGAGGGTCGTGCGGAGTCGCCCACATCCAACCGTCCGTCGGAAATGCCGGCGGATTTGGGGATCGCGGGGCTTAGGCATTGGGGCGCGAGGCATCATTACCCCTTAACAATCACCCAGAGCTCTTCTGGAAATAAAGATGCTTGGCAGACGATCATGGCAAGTGTGGTAAAAGACAGATTTTGCGACCATGCCGTTATTGAGCCAAAAATATCCATGCCGCTACCGCTGGGACATTCTATTCGAATAAATGCAGCCCTCTATCTGTAGCTCCTCAAGATCCCCCAAAATCTTCAAAGTGAACGTCTATCCTCTTGCTTGTTCTCGCTCGACAATCATCGACCGAGTCCTGGACTGCATACATGAGCGACTGCGGCCCACATACAGCAACAAGAAGTCTGTCATGACTCTCCATGCGGAGGATCGCATCGCAAACTACTGCTGCAGCGTCCAACTTGGTGTACTCGAAATTGATCTGGGGAGCCTGCTCTCTGTTACCGCTGGCGAGCGCTTTCAGAAGAGGTTCAGCTTCGCCTGTCTCCGACTTTCTCTCGAGATCGGAGACTTCTGGGAAAACAACGATCCCCTGGCTACCCGCTGAGCTGGGCTCCTCGTCGGTTACGTGCAAGCTCAGGTTGACTGCTGATTCGGATCTCGCGAGATCCTGCAGGTTTTCGCCGAACCAGCTCAGATGTTCTGTTTGGTTAGCAGCTGACCACCCGAGTACATGATAGCTAGGAGTGAGCCTCACCTGCTCGCTTCACTGTCCACACGAAGTCGACGGACTGTGATGCTAGTCTTCCGGATCGGTACAACACACGGTTCATCAAGCCAAATGTGAAGGCTGCACCGCTCCCCCCCGCAATGAGAAGAAGTTTCTCGTAATTCGTTGTATCCGGCAACGAACCGTACGGGCCATCCAGCGATACCCAAGTGGCACACCCTGGCCGCTCGGTCGCCAATTCGCCAAGGTCGTTGGTAAAGCCCTTGTGTGACTTGACCACAAGCTCCAGGCCAGCAGGACCGTTGCTGACAATGGTAAATGGATGCATTTGGAATAGACGAACGCGTGGAATCCACAAGTAGCAGTATGCTCCCGGAGTTGCACTTTCAAAGGACGGCTTCCTGAGAAGTAATCGTGTCCCGCCACCCGGAAGCGGATGGCAGGTAGCGCGGTTGTTGATGGCATGCCATGACACTCTTGCTGCCCGTATGATGCGATCAACAGCCCAGATGCAGGCGCTGAAGAGCATCACATAGGGAAGCTTTTTCGCCCAGTCTGGCCTGTGAAGTACGGCCAGGATAACCGCAGCTCCAAACCCTGCGATGTGGCTGACATAGAACATCTCGTAGCGGCCTTGTCTGTACAGACCAGTCAGGGTCAGTATGAGCATGGAGATGCCGGCGCCGATGCCAGCTAGGTCGGATCCTTCGAGAAACTTTGCCCATCGGTCCTGGCGACCGAGGTGAATGGTGTAAAGTACAGCGTGCAGGAGGATGAGTAGCGCGGCGGCGTAGCCTATGATCCGATGGAGAACGTTTAATTCGCCATGCGAAACGCCTGAAATAAGAGACACTGGTGTATTCTTCATTCCGAAGAAGACGCACAAGGCCATGTTGGCAGCCCCCATCCTGTCGAAGCAGATGTGTTAGCAGTGGGCGGATCTCCAATCATGTCTCGGGCACAATTACCATCCATATCTGGAAGCAAAATGATTCAATGCGTGGCTAGCGAATGATGTCGAGCAGAGAAAGATGTTGACCATGAGAAATATTCCGACTATCGCCGACAGGCCAGCCGAGGGCCGACCGAACCATTTCCAGGCCGGGCCGATCTCCAGTTTGCTAAGATTTGTTAGTACTTGTTGATTCTTGTTGTGTTGGATCGTGTTCTTACTCAAAAACCAGGCATCGCGCTCGCCGGGCAACATCTCGAATACGATTGTACCGTGATGAAGAACTCTGCAGTGCCCTGTTGCGTGACACGTGCCATCGACGGACCAAGGCAGCGAACAGAATTAAACCGACGAGACAAAATGCGTAGATCGTTAACGTTTCCTCATTCTTGAGTTGCTTGCCGGTCGGGGGCTTTGGTGCAGACATGGCAATGAACTCAGGATACCGGCGAGTCCCGGTAAGAAAGCACCCGGGTCGGTTGGAAGCGTGGAGGAGGATGAAAAGCACTCGTGATGATCAGATCGATCTGATTAGATTGATAAGATAATATCGACCCGCTCACACGAGGGCGTGAACAGGGGTCTCAATGCCTCTTGTGTGCTCACAGTGAGGAAAAAAAGATTGCATCAGCCCCTGAAGACAGGGGTCCATCTTGACCTGAAATCTTCACAGTGAGCAATTCGACTGCCAATATGGCGGTAGTCGCTCCATAATAAATGTGGCTAGCGGTGGGGATGAGGCGACAGGTCTTGGGGGTGTCGATATCACAGTCGCGCCAGAGGCCGCGCCCGTTCTTTCCATAACAGTTATTCCCATCTAACCCGAGACCACTATAGGTAGCAGGCGATGCTTCTCATAACACATACGACCATACCTACTGGAGAACTCGGGATCCCGTCCGCTCTCCCCTAGATAAACCAGTAAGGGCCGGATCAGTAGTTGGGTGGGTGACCACCAGCGAATACCTGGTGTTGTATGTTTTGTCTTTTTGGTTGACTTGGCCTGCTATGTATTATCATGCCGAGACCACAATCGGATCCGTCCTGTAGTAGGAGATATTTCCGGCAACGGAGCGACCTTATTGAGCGGATGGTGAGGTCTTGTTCTAGTCATTCAAAGGCTGCATAACTAGTCCGGGAAAAGAGTGGTGGTGAATAGAGATCTGTTGTGACGCTGATAGATGGGTGTCTCTTGGGTTCTAAAATGAAACAGCGACACTGAACACGACACACGTACTCTAAGTATCAGACAACCAGTAATAAGTAATATACGACAGACTTTCATGATATCAGATTAGTGATGCATACTCACATCCTCGATCCCCAGCACCACAATCCAGTTCGCCAACGCGATCAAGGCTAGCACCCAGAGTGGCAATCCTACAAAGTTGTGAACCAAACCCCAGCCAAGAATCGTGCCTCCCAGTGTCGGACCCAGGATTCGGGCAGCACTTGATATGCTCTGAGCGAGGCCATGAATCGTGCCCAGCTTGTCTGGGCTAGGTGCACAGTCGTTCACTAGCATCACCGTCGCCGGGTTGACGAACGTCCGAGATAGAACTTGCAGGGATAAGACGACCGACAAGCACGTCCACACAAGGCCAGAGTTTTCCACCGGAAGTAGCACCAGATAGGGTACTAGAAAGTACGAGACGATGCCCATTGGCAGGAAGAAGCAATAAGAGTTCTTGACACCCAGACTGCCGATGAGTCGCGGGTACACCAACAATTGCAGCGGGATGCCGATCATGCCAATGGTCGTGTTGGCGAACCCCATCTTCTTGCTTGAGAGTCCGAGCCCACCACTGAATCGAAATGGCAGGTGGAAATCATGCCCATCTGCTTGAGGTGTCGGCAGGAGACTGAACAACATGGAGTTGAATGCCGAGACGTGTGTAGGGATTGAAGGAAGCGCTGCGCCATGTTGAGACACACTTTCCTGGTCCAGATGCTGTGGAACGTGGAATTTTGCTTGATCTCTGGCTGAGGTTTCCGACCTCCCTCAAGTTCGTCTTCCAGCGGACGGGTAGCTGGGTTTGGCGCATGCTCATCACTGCGTATAGAATGGTACGAGTAAGTTGGCGTGTCGCGTCTCAGTACCGTCGCGATCATGAACTTTCCAAGGTCGCGGCCCCGGTCTCGCTGATGACGAAGATGTGGGTGTGTCTCGTCAAGGCCAAATATAATACCAAGAGCTGCCATTCCCAGAGTAGTGGCGAAGAATAAGTTGGGCAGGGCGTACGGAAAGCTCCTCATCCATCCAACCCCTTCGACACCTCCAAGCCAGGACCCTGGACCGAAGAGGTCTGGTAATGTATGAATCGGATCTGCGAGAAACCCACTAAGAAGAGGTCCAATTATTACACCCACATTGAAACACATCGGGAGCAGTAGAAAGGCGCGAGCCTGGTGTCTGTTCACTTGTAAGTAGGAGCGAAACTTGGCCCCGGAATCGCCGTCTTTGATACGTACCTCTTGTCAACAACGATTTCAGATACCATGGTTCTGAGCACACCAACGTTTCCATTCAATGCACCGGCCACAAACCGGAAGAAGAAGGCCATGGGTAATGAGGTCGCGAATCCCATTCCAAGGGCCGAGATGACCGAGCCAGTGAGTCCGATGACGAGAACCGATTTGCGACCGAGGCGAGGGCTATCCGCGGCGTGCCCCCACCACATCGACGTCAAGCACTGCGCGGCCGCAAAGACGGCGGTAAGATATCCAGCCTGTCTGGCGATCTCAGATGCGTCAAGGCTTGGGTCGAACCATCGCAGTTGAAAGAAAAGGTACGATGTCAGGGACCGCTCACTCAGGGGTTCCGCCAAACGGGCAAAGACGATGACAGCCAGCTGACCCTTGTTGGGAATGGAGGCCCAGGAGACGGCCTGAGGCTTCGGAGGATCTTCCAGACTGACGTATTGTGCTGCGGTGTCCTGCTGGAGAAGTGGCGTCTCTTCTGATGTCGCCCTCGGCTCATCCTGCGCGTTGATGTCTGGTCGGCTCATGGTGGCAACAGCCCGCATGGACTGAGAGGTCAATGTGCGTTGGAAGAAAGAGAAGAAGTTTCGCTGCAGAAAAATTGCAAGAAACCGAACATGTCTAGAGGCAAGTTGCCTCAAGTTGACTTATGCCCCGTCGTCTTGATATTTTCACCCCCCCCCCCCCCCCCCCCTCCCCATATTTCCCAGGCCAGGGTCCAGAGACCGATCCAAATTCAAAAATGCCTCCCCCATTCACCCGCATCACCAGCGGCACTCGTCGTCGGATTGGGGCGCAGCGGACGGATTGTAAAGTATAATCGTTGCCGCACTTTTATCCTGACGTCTTGGCACAGCCCATCCGCCTCAAAGCTTACATGGCGAACGTGTTTCGAGGCCCAGTCCCGTTCGCTCCAGTCCCATTCGGGGAAGCTACCGGCAAGGATCAGGTTGTAGTCGACATCCAGTCGTAACCCAAACGAAATCTGCCTACCAAACGAGCCCCGATGGCGGAAAGTATTGTGGACCAACCTAGTCAGCCAGGAATTGAGGTGCAGATCGAGCTGGCCCAACCCACCGATGGGGCCTGGTCTAGGCGACACTCGTCTCATCAGATAAGATCAGACCTCATCCATCGCCTCCTCGACAACATTCTCTCCTTGTTTCTTCCTCACCCACCGTCTTCACATCAGTACACCATCTGGCTGCATGCCCCATACGAGACATCATATCTTACGTTGACATTATGGCTTCTGAGAAAGCAACCATTGAACCTACAGCCGCCGTGAATAATGCGGCTGTCACATCTGAGATTTCCGACTCCGAGGAGAAGGGGATTGCAGAAGTTGGTGACTCTTCTTGCAATGGGTCCGACAAGCCTAGCGAGTTTCCATTGTCCTGGAAGATCACAGCCCTGGTCTGTGGCCTCATGTTGTCCTGGGGCTCATCCTTTTCCGAAAACACGCTTGGCCCTCTGAAGGGGACACTCATCAGAGAGTTGGATATCACCAATGCTCAGGTACGCAACATGCAAACTCCTCCTATCCATTTGAGACACAGCCCAAGCTAAATTTCGGTCTTTTCTAGTATGGAGCTATTTCATCGGCTACTTCGCTAGTGAACAGCATTCTCCCCATCCTGGGGGGCTACTGTCTTGATCACTACGGCGTTGAGTGGTAAGCAATCGATTGAGCTTCATTCATTTTTACTAGTGAGCCTCTGCTAACCTTCCTACTCATGGCCAGGGGCTCAATGGTTTGTTCCGTCGCTATCTTCATTGGTGCCGTTGTTTCAGCGGCCGGAGCCAACCAAACCTCCTTTGGCCTCGTTGTAGGTGGCCGAGTCATAATGGGGTTCGGTAGCACTGTCATCGAGACCTGCACATCCAAGGTTAGTCCAACCAGCTTCAAACAGCGAAGTTAAAGAACTAAATCTGACACGCTGACTGAAGATCCTCGCGCATTGGTTTCAACATCGTGGACTTGGTCTGGTATACGGCCTCGACTTGTCAATTGGTCAGTTCTTAGATTACCGGCCCCAGCTACCCGACTTGCAATACACTGACACGTAATCTCCCGCATGAAGGTAAACTTGTCGTTCTTGCCGCCAAAGCCGCAGCGGTACCCATGAGAGATGCCTCGAGCTTCTGGGGCTGGGCGTTATGGATTCCAGCCATCGTATGCTTCGTCAACCTTCTGCAAAACATCTTCTACGTCTGGTGGGTGAAGAGCCGTCCGGAATGGACGCGGATGCCCACTGGGCAGCAAAGGGCCAGGGAGGCAAATCGTATTGCAGCCCTGGCGCAGAGCGAAGGCAGCCAGGCTGTCGTGGGCGGTACAATCCCACAGGCCAGCCGCAAATCTGCACTTCCGGATTGGAGGACTCTCATCCGTGTTCCACGATTCTTCTGGCTGGTTGTGTGTACCCAGATCCTTCAGGCCGGTACGGTTGGCGGCTTCAATGGTCTGAATGCCGACATCATCACCCAGACTCGTGGCTCCACGGAGCAACTTGCTGGCTACACGTCGGCGGTTCAGCAGGTAATTCCTGTGATCTGCGCTCCCCTGGTTGGCACCTTTTTCGACTTTTTCGGCTATAGGATGGTGTTCGTGAGCATCACGTCGGTCATCTGGATCATAGTGTACTGTCTCATCGGCTACACCCAGACCAACGCCCTCGGAGCCATGGTCATCGCGTCTTTGGCATCCACCATGAACGCCTTGCCCTTCTTGGCGTCCATTCCCTTGATGGTACCCAACCAACTCGAGCTGGGCCTTGTTTTCGGAATCTGGAAGGCATTCAACAACAGCGGCAGCGTCGTTGTAGACATGATTGCCGGTAGACTGCAGGACATCACCCCCGGGCAAACCTACGAGCGCGTCGTCGGTTTCTTCGTGGCTGTCAAGGGTCTCGAGTTCTGCCTGGGTCTCTTCTATGGTGTTCTCGATAGACGGTACGTTTATCCTCGACAGCTCACGGACCATCAATGCAATGTTCATTTACTAACAATCCTCGGTGTAGCTATCTTGCAGGCATCCTCACAATGAGCGAGAAAAAGCGGATGGTAATCGAAAAAGAGGGCCAGCTCGGCGAACCTATAGGTCGCAAGCCCGCCAAATCATTCACCATATTTGGAATTGCTCTTTTGTGCAGCTTGATAATTACTGCTTGGGTTCTATTCATTCGCTACTCCATATAAGTGAGGGAAGGAGCAACAAGCGATCTGGTAGCTATCACGGATGTCTCGGCGCCTTACATGGAAACACCAGCCACTGTGCTACGCGCTTTTACAAGGACCAGAATATGACGAGAACATATATCCTTGATGCGCAACGAGAGCATAATGAAAAGCCCGTTTTTAAACTGCAGGTGTTCTGCCTATTAAAACTTTCGGGCTTACAAAGCAACGTCAGATACGACTCAAGAACGAGCGTCAAGTCAGGACAAGTTCGGTAACACTTTAGCAACGTCATTCTCTCGGAGCAGCGTAAACAAAGTTTATTAGCCATTGTATCTTCTATGAGGGCCAAGTGATGTCTGGTTTCCCACCAGGCAGCATTATTCGGCATGACCAGCCCTGTAAGGCAAAGACCTCCGTCGCAATCTTATCTAGCCATGTTGTTGGAACAATTGGGATCGAGAACTCGCAAGTTTCCGTCCTCAGAATTTGGGTCCCGGTGGCCCAAGAGTGCTTGGCGTCGCTACTGTCGCCGTTGGCCAGCTGGGCATGAGAAAGTGAAAGATGAATCATGGCCGCGATGAAACCGCCTCCTGCCTTCATGGTTTGCATGCGCTCCACCTCTCGAAGGGCACGTTTCCAGCTTACTACCGCCTTTTCTTGGTGTCCAGACCTCATATGAAATATACGAGCCTCGGCTAATACCATCTGCATATATACTTGCTCGTCGTAGAGATCGTGTACCTCGAAAGGCATCAAATCTCTCACCTGCTGGAGCACCAAGTCTGCAGCATCCAATCTGCCGATTCCAATATCTGCCTCGACCAAAGACAGCAGTAATCTCCGGAACAGTCGGCGGGGGCGGTCGGCGTCGTTGATGCTAGCGAGCTCTGGCTGGAGAATTTCCAAGGCCTTTGCGGGATCCCCCATCTCGCAATATATGCTTGCAAGCCTGCAGACAAGCAAGCAGCGCGATGTTGCTCGTAGGGGTTTTGCCGTGTTCAAGGCCATGAACTGTTCAAGAGAAGCTCTGGCCACGCCGAATTCCCCAATAGACTGGAAGAAGCGCGCTGCGGCGCTCTGGAGCCGGGATGTGACCTCAATGTCCAAGCTGGACAGAGGCTGTTCTGCCGCCCACTTGTAAATGAATTGTGGCACATCCTTGTCGTAGCACTTTATCTTGTTGTCGATCTGGGAAATGTGAAGTCGTCCCAAAAGTGAACGATCTCGACGAGTTTCGGGCTTGGGACCCCGGAACATAAAATCGCGAATTGTCGCCTCGGACTTGACAAAGTCTCCATCAAGACGATGAAGAATGCTGTGGAAGAGCGCTACTGAGGCATGAAGATAATACGGCATCGGTCTTCTTAACAATACCTTCGCTTCTTTGGCAGCAAGGCGGCGGACGTCGACAGAATCTCTCTCGCAGAAGTACAGGATTGCGTCCAGCATTTGGGTTCTCAGATGCGGCTGTAATTTGAACGTCCCGAGAGCTTTCTGCACTATAGGCCATATATCTAGCTTCAAAGAGGCAGGCCTGTGAGTAACTATCAGTGGCTGTCCAAGGTCTTCTTATAGATATCAGGCTTACCAGTGTGTATTACCCTCGTAGCACGGCGGGCATACAAAACAGATCAGCTTCATAGCCAGGTCTCCGAGTTTGTCCCTTGTGTGAGGAGATATACTTTTTGATAGGTATGATCTGAAGTCCGAAGATAAGGACCAAGTGATTTTGCCGTCGTCTAAAATATTCTTGTTGACTTGTGAGCTTTTCGCTATATGGGCCATGGCCTCTTCATCTGAAATAAGGCGAATAAGCTCAGCGGGGAGACCAAACTCTATGCCTCCTGTATTTTTCATCTCCCCATTAGCGTCCCATCGCCGTTGAGGAATGAACATAGTTTTCAGAAAGGCATCTGGGATTTCATAATCTCCGAGAGTATAGAGAAGAAGTAAAAACTGATCAGAGGCTGGGATGAAGTCGTCGTGATCAGAAAAGAGATTGTAGTAGGAGTATAAATGACCTTAGACAATTGTTAGAGCTCAGATAGGAAGTCAGACATTAATTCACTACTGACCTTGGAGCTGGCTTAAAACCAGGCGCTGTACGAAGTTCGTGTAGGGGTTGGTTGGTGGTGCGAGGGATTTTAGATGACCAAATACCTCTTCATCATCTATGTTGAGATACCTCTCGTAACTTTGAAGTGTTAGAAGGAAACGTCACCCAGCACAGAGCTGCCAAGTTGTCCTTACGTAGAGGGTGGAATGGCCAATGGAAGCCAAAAGATTGCACCCAAGCCACCGAGCTTTCGGGCGATCTTGATGTACTTCCTGCCGGAGTTTCGAATCTCCGTGTAGTTTTGCTGTCCCTGGAGAGCTCCAATGACCAAGGGTGGCAACGGCGACTTAGGGTCCAACTTTGATGCAAGAAATACTACGACAGTGGCCAGGCGCCGACGGAGGTCGGGGTGCACCATCTTCTCGGTTGCTGTCCAGAAACCGTCGAGGTCCTGATCGAATTGGGCGCATGCTTGATCCACAGTTGTAAGATCAACCGAGTCTACGTGTAGAGCTTTCGAGGTCCGTGGGCTGTTCGGTGTGATCCGGTACCGGACATCGCGCGTGAGTGACCTGGACTGGCACAGAATGGTCCGAAGATCCGCCAGATGGTCGTTCAGGGCGGGGATCATGCTTTCCGCTCGTCTCTCGTCATACTGCTTTGCCAAATGGCGGATGGACTGACAGAGGCATATCTCCATTGCTTTCAAACAAGTCCGAATCGGATGAACGGTGAGGGTATGGATGAGCGAAAGGTCTTGAGAGGAAGCAATTTCGGAGTGGAGTTATCAGATGATCTTATCTGATCGGGCGATAAGACTAGGTCGTGCGCTAGGGACTGTGAAACCTTCTGCCGACCGAACCGGCCGGTGGGCCTAAGACAACACTGATTCGCCCGGCATAAGACGTGAGACGGAGTATGCGTACATGTGTACAGGAAAAGTGCCTCTTCAATATACTGATGCTGTTGGATCCAACCACGCCAGATCTTAGCCTTCTCCAATTCTACACTGTATTTCCAACAGACGCAGGTGACTGGATTTGCTTTCCCTCGAAGGATTGGTCCGTGTAAACTTGGATAGACGAGCAGCTTCCAATTGTACAGAAGCCGCGTTCTCATTAAAATACTGACAGGCTCGTGTAGATACGCCATTGCAGGGCTACTTCAATTGCGCGTTCATGCGATCCAAAGTCCTTGGTGCAAGTCAAACTCTGGCAGGTTGACCTCATGGGGCCATTCATACACGCCACGCCACAACCACTTGTACGACGGCGAATTTCTCAAACGATAGTCCCCGGGCGGTGCTTGCTCTTGTTTCTTGTCAGACTCGCACACAGCCAGCAGAACACCTGACTTTGCAGAGCTTGGCGTTTGTTGAACCCCATCAAAGCGGGTGTTGACGGACAGGTACTCTGGTCGCAGTAGTGCAAAGTTTCGCTCACGAAGGTTCAGAAGGCGACGCACTTTCTGCAATTCTCGACGCGTGTTGCGTTCCTGATCCGTCTCAAACCCTCTTCTGCAATACCCCAGCAATATGGACAGGCGATCCCACTCATGGACCCACCACCGTGCCCAAATACCCTCTGGACGTATCTTAGCGAGGGCGGTAAAGCTGCTGTCAAAAGGACGATGAACACTCGTCACCTCGCTTTTGCTGCTGTCGGGAAAGGCGAACGTTGTACTGGGAGCCCAGCTTCTTCCCGGAATCGTAAGCCTTGGGGCGCTTGACATCAAGAATCCCGTATTGACAAGAGTCTGATTCTCCCATAGTTGTTCCGGACGTCTCGCTCTTTGGCTGTGCTGGCCGAGACACAGACTCCAAATTACAACATCGTCAAACTCGCGACTCGCGGGTCTGTGGCTTAACCAAGATCCTACGATTTCGAGATTGATGTCGTTGGGGAAGATGTCAGGCATGAGCTTCGACATGCCCTCTTTCCTCCACGGAATCGTGTGCGGAAGTAGGAGAGTGAATATAGCCAAGTCGATTCGGCCGTGGTCACCCACATGCTGTAAGACATCCCCAAATTTGATGACGCGATCGTCTCGGCAAAGAATACTGATGTGGCCGCGACCCTTAAGGGCTTCGAGCATCGTCCACGCCCTGATGTTCCAGTCGCAGAACAAAACTGCTGCGACAATACTCTCCAGGCGTTCCGTTGACGGGTTTCCTGCGTCAATGTTCATGATGTCCTTGTCACAGACCAGAACGCATTTGCTGTTGTAAAAGACATCGTTGATGTAGCGAATGGCATCTCGTCTCAGGTCATCGTCCGAGGGGCTAAACACAGATGTCAGCTAGCGATAGAGTTACCCGGCACCATTCTTGATTCCATCATCTCAACGCTTGGTGGTTACCAAATAACCCGGACAAAATGACAACGCCGAGCTTGATAGCTTTGCTGGGGAGACTTACATGCACGCCGAGTCGATCCAATAACTATCACAGCCAAGCGATTTCGCAAGTCTGACATATCGATCGTGGAGGCACTTGTGAATCCCGATATCAGGGCGGCCACCCTGGCCATGACTCCATACATGCGAAATTGCCATCGTTCGATTCGATGCTCCACAGTATTTGAGGCTGTCGACAGTCTCTCCGATAGACACAGCCCGAGCACCTTCAACACCAAGATAAGAGGCCTCATCCCATATGAGCCTTGGTTCGTTGGCAGTAGTATGCTCCTTGAATTGGTCGTGTGCGGTCTGATTCGCTGACTCGGTCCGGTCGAATCGAAGACACTCACGCCAATTGTTTCCAGCACACGCGGCTTGCCCATCTTTTCGGCATCGAGGTGTCTTCTCGCCAAAGGCATCGCCGAACCGCTGATGAAGGAGATCAAAGTCCAGGCCTGTGCACTTCGGATCACCGCGAAGAAGCTCGAACATCCAGCCGCACATGTTCGGCCGCTTGTTTCGCGCCGCTGAGTCTTCAGTGAAAGCCCGGAGAGACAGGCCAGGGGACACCTGAAAGTTCCGGCTCCAGTACGCACTCTCCGCGCCGTGGTCAAAGCCTCTGGCTAAGGCTTGTACCAGGAAGCAGCTTAGGTAGAGCATCCTTGCGCGCTGCCAGAAAGACCAGAGGTACGCTCTGGCGACGATCCAGACGGCCGAGTCTCCAACTCCTTCTTCTGCCAACGTGACGCAGATCTGGATCAACTCCCCAGTCCCATTCAACGCGTTTTGTAGCTCCCCATCCGAGAAACCTTCTTGGGATTGGACCATGACCTGATATGCTGCAAATCGGACCAGATTTCCTGGAATGCATTGGTTGACCTTGAGGGTTCTAAGAGTCTTCTTCTCGCCGTCAAAGTAATGCTGATGTACGTCTTCTAAGCTGTCAGGTAGCGCAGTTGGTAGCTTTGGTAGCCGTTCGAGTACTACAGCCGTTCTGCGCACGAATTCGGCCAACGACAGTTGTGGACGCCATTCGCAATGAAGATAGGTAGAAAGATGAGATTCAAGCTTCCGAACGTGGTCCACGGGGTCTGTTGCCGCATCGTACAATTCCTGACACTTGAGGCGAAGTATCGATGCTCGTTCTTTTGGAGAGTAGTATTTTTGGATGACCTGAGGGGGTTTCCCCTCTTCAGAAGCAGGCATCGTCAGGGTTGTCGTGTGGTAGTCTTCCCACCGAAACAGGCGGTCCGTCAGGTCACCAATCTGAGGAGGTGAATACTCTTTGGAGAGAATGGACAGTATGTAGTCTTCATTTGCTGACAGGCTCTCGGCCTTGCTGCCATCATGGTCCATGGCCAATTCCAAGGTTCTTGATAGCGTCAGGCTAGCGAAGTAGAGACTGGTGGAACTATCGAATTGATGTCAGGCATTTGAGCTAAGGCAGGTTTTGAAATTACCTGTGAGAGCGACCTACCGGCAGAATGTGCTGGGGTGTGGGAATGTGTCCTGCAAAAGAAAGTCGAAGTGGCGCTGCGAAGGGTTGCTTGTCTGAAAGCCTAGGTGCAAGCCTAGCTGCTTAAGATTCCCAAAGTTCCTCCTCGGATCCTGCACAGCCTTTCGAGGCTTTGCGGGTCGTCAAGGGCTTTCCATTGGTGCATGCGGGTATCACCCATGCATGCAAGGTGTGGCGAAGCGAAAGATGACACTGCGGCAGCACACGGGCGGTATTTCCCCTCAGTACCACTCAGCCTTAACTGTTGGGCTGATCATGATACTCAAAGTTCTTACCAGTTCACTTTTTCCACATCAGCGACCCATTTTTGATACCCATAAAAGCTTGCTCAAAGGTATTGGCGCTGTCCGAAGTCTGACCACGCGTTCGGTTCTCTAGGGACTTAAAAGTCCAGTCAAACGTGTCTTCGGTGGTCTGCCAAACACCACGCACACACCCCTTCACGTTCAAGATTCAACCTGATAACATGCCTTTCGATATATTCTCCTCGCCCGAACAGGCCAGCCTGGGCTCACTCAATGTACCTTCGCATCTTCCGGGCCCTCCTCTTCCAAACATAGTCGCCGAATGGGGCGCCATTCTACCTTTGGTCACCCATCTTGCGAATCAGCGCGACGACTACCTCACAACCGGCGATGTAGCTCTTATGGGAGCACTTCCAGTCGGGCTCTTTCCTAAGCTTGGAATATTATCCGGCTACTCAAGGTTACTCCGCAACGGCACCCGGTTTCTGGACTACGCCAGTACTCGAGGCGGCTCCAGCACCACGGTCTGGGACGTTTCTTGGGGAAGCGTCTTCCCCTGCGCGAATGGAGCGGCGAGTGCGGCAGTGACACGATATTTTCTTGCGCGCTTGAAAGAGAAGCGCGAAAGAATGCCCGAAAAGCTCGCGGATCTTTCCACGACCACGAAAGAAAGGTCCTCGTCGAATCTCTCGAACAGCAAGAGGTCCTCAGCTGGCACGACATCGACGACGGCATTCAGCAATAAACTCCGGGCTGTCAAATCAGAGGGTCCGAAAAAAGTACCTCAAAGGAGGTTTCAAGTCCTCAATGTTTTCTACTTCCATCGAAAACGATCATCTCAAACTTTGCTTGGCTTTTGTATCAAGTTAGGAGACAACACTTGGTTTCGAATCGCTTCCTTCATCTGCCTCCTAGCCTTGTCCGCCGTCCTCGGACTTGTCGGTGCTTACGGTACAACCGCTGTTGTCATCAGCTCAGCAATTTCACAAGCGGTCTCTTGGTTTATCAGAGTCGAACGTCCAACCGGCTACCTCAACAACAACGAATCACACGATGCCTGCATGCTCGTGGCTTCTCACCAAAACGCAACCGAGTGGAACCTCTTGATTGGAGATCGCGGTGTCGTCGATACGCTGCTCAACAAACCCATGTTCAGCGTGCCCTCTGGCGACGGCGTGGAACTGGCTGCCTCCTGGTTTTGGTTTGCTAATATGGTTCAGCTTGTTGCTATGACATTTGTGGCCGGCCAAAAAGGCTGGGACGGAGTCGCACTGGTAGCACTCCTCGGCCTTCATTGGGCGTTTTTCACCATCTTTCCGCGGTCCGGTCTCGTTAACTCGTGGCTGCAGACTGAGGGAGTAGATGCTGCCGTGAAGAGCTATGAGTTTGGTGGTCGGATGGCCATGATGGGTGCCATCCAGGCCTTCAGTAAGAGCAAAATTACGAGATGGATGGACGACATAATCGTGCCGCATCCACGCCGCGATACTCTGCTCAATTGCATTCAGGGTCAGGAGAGCTTTGGAGCAGAGCTGTCGAAAACTGATCAGGAGAGAACTCGGTCGATGGCTGAAGCCTCTCTCGCCGCGGCACAAGTTCTTGAAAGGGATTTTCATCCGAGCCGTATTCTGCAGGAAAACTCAAAGTCTGACGTGTGACATACCCATAGCTAGATAGCTTTCCCCATGAATTGTATAATTTGTACAGCCGGCCCAAGTCACAGAAAAATTGCTTCACTTGAACAAAATCGAAAGACACGATGGGGTGTAGCTCACGGTTTGCATTTAAGAAAAGGCGGTGTTCATCAGAAACATGAATCTGTCCACATATCCTGCCGAGAGCACCCTTCAGTTTCAATTCGTATGTGAGCCGTAAGCCAACCTACCTGTGTTGATAAACCTCATCTTACTTCGCGGGAATTACGCAGCGGAAGATCTGCCAGCTCGCTAGAATGAGATGACCGTCAAGTTCCAATACACTGACCATGGACATCTTCATCTGACCAGGGCACCTCCGGGACTGGACTTAGTAAACCGGATTATGTTGCTCTGCTCAAATTGTTGGCATATATTTGTTTGACCTGGCAACAAAGCTCTTGCTCGGCTTTTTTTCTCATCTTGCTAATACAATTGTAGTATCATTCTTTGTATGCGGTAGAGCGGCAGGTCAGGGCTCAGAGGTCAATTCTTGCACAGCAGATTAATCAGGTTCATCTACGGTCATTTCAGCGCCAGATTTCGATTTCTAGCCAAGCAGCTGATGGAATTTGAGAAAACCATGGCTTTCACCATTCATTATTTACTGACAAAGGCAAGTCCCTCGAATGGACGCAGCAGCAGTTCCCCTTCAGCAGACAAGCTTGGCAAACTCTCAGCTCCGTAAGTCGATAGAATCACGTTCTGTTCTCCTACCAGCGTCCGCTTCTCGACAGGAACCGGCCACTTGCAGGGCTCATCTGTGAAGTTCAGGACGACAAAGGCTTGCGCTTTGCTCTCGTCGGAAACTCGACTATAACTCAAGACAGACGGGCTCTCAGGGTCATGCATCTCGAAAGCACCGTAAATCAGTAGGTCAAGATGTTTCTTCCGAATCTGCAAACCCCGGCGCCAGTAATGGAGCACACTGTTCGCATTACTTTCTTCGGCTTCAGCGTTCCACTGATCGAAGTCGTTGTTGACTCTCATCCAAGGAGACCCGGTAGTGAAGCCCGCGTTTTCCGATGCGTTCCACTGTAAGTTCAAAGATCAGAGACTTGTCGCCTCACAACATAAGAAGCTACGTACCTGGACGGGGGAGCGGGCATGATCTCGTGCTTTGAGATGGATCTCAGCCCACAGGTCTTGGATTCCTTTCTCGTCGCCAGCCAATCTCTTCATTGCCCTGAAAGTAAAGTTAGTGCACGGAACTTCATGCCGAATCGAGTCACACCATACTCCCGGAACATGTTTTGAGTCTCGATATCTTTGTACTCTTCAATGCCCCAGCTTTTGGGCAAGTTTCCCATGCCAAGCTCTTGCCCCTGGTAGACGAACAAGGTGCCCCCGAGAGTGCAAAGCAGGGTAGCAAGCATCTTGGCTGCCAGCTCTCGGTGCTCAGGTCTGTGATGTGTGAATCGGGAGACTGAGCGTGCTTGGTCATGGTTCTCCAAGAACATGGCATTCCAGCCACCCACTCTCCGGGCGAATGTCTGCCATCTGTTGATGATTTTCTTGAAATCGGGCAGAGTCCATGCGTGGTGGGAGAACTTGCCGCCAGATCCAATGTCCATATCAACACTATTCCGCCTCTTGTTAGCAAGCCGGCAGTCCTGATGTTTTCGGGCTACTTACATGTCAAATTGAAAGATAGTATGAAGCTCTTTCCTGTCAGCCGCAACAGTCTTACCAACTTGCTCATCATCTTTGACACCAGGCATCTCACCGACGCTGAAAGCATCGTACTTGTCTAAGAGTGCCCGCAAGCCTCGAAGGTGCTCATGAAGCCTTGGGCCGTTGCAGAAAAGGGATGTAGCGTCCTGGTAAGGCTGATCGGGTCGGGTGACTTCGGCGTCTGGAAGTCCGGGCTCCTTGGAGATGAAATTGATTACATCCATGCGGAAGCCGTCGGCTCCTTTCTTGAGCCAAAAGTCCATGATATCATGTACTTCTTGGACGACAGATGGATTATCCCAGTTTAAATCTGGCTGCTCAGGGGCGAATAGGTGAAGATAATACTCGTCCGTCGTCTCATCGTACGTCCAAGCGCTCCCTACCGAATTTGAATGTTAAAAAATGGCCATACCCATGTGTCGGAGACAATGGACTTGCCTCCAAATGCAGCTGCCCAGTTGTTGGGGGGCTGTCTGTTACCGGCCGCATCGTACTTCGGCTTCCGCCAGATGTACCAGTCTCTCCAAGGACTATCAACTGATGACCTCGACTTTTGGAACCATTCATGCTGAGATAGTCAGTAGGGTTGCCTTGGGAAAATTAGAGGGACCAAAGCCTACTTTGTCAGACGAATGATTGACCACAAGATCCAGTATCAACTTCATGCCCCGGTCATGCAAGCCGGCGATGAGCTTCTCAACGTCCTCAACAGTCCCGTAGGGAGGATGAATCGCACGGTAGTCGGAAATGTCGTAGCCCATATCGATCTGGGGCGAAGCAAAAACTGTGATGAGTACGCTGGTCAGACTTCCACTTGCTTATTCATAGAAACTATCGGAACAGCCATCAACGACAAGGTCACATTTTTTGGTACATACTGGGGCAAAGCCAGACTGCGTCTACCCCGAGGTTCTGGAGGTAGTCGAGCTTCTCTAGAACACCACGAACATCTCCGAGACCATCGCCATTACTGTCTCGGAATGAGGCTGGGTAGATCTGGTAGATCGTGGCTTCCTTCCACCAGAGGCGCTGGGAAGCATCGGAGAGCTTCTGGGGGAGAGGTATGAGCGTCATATTGTAAGGCGAAGAAATGAGCGATATGATCAAGACTCCCTGATGTCGTGGGGACAGAAAAGACTGCGATATATGGGGGACCTAGAGGAAGACTGGACAGCTGTCGGTCCGGGGTTATAAGCTGGGAAGCAGGCAGCTCGGGAGGCCCTGGGGTGGGAATAGCAAAGGGCCGCTACTTCCCTCGCTGAAATACCCGTTGAAGTTGTTTGGATGCTCATTGGTAACACACGTAGCCGGGACATTGCGAATGACAATGGTCGACGTGATAATGCGGAGGTGCGGAGTTATTGTCTGTCGGAGTGCGCGCGCGCGGGGTAATGGAGGAGGACAGGTCTTTCCACCAAAACCGAGGACAGGTCACTGCGAGGCTGGCAGTCATTCTGCCTTGGTTCAATTCTCCCACTGCCATTTTGGTAATGGTTCATGTCCACAGGATGAATTATACGTCGAGGCAGAAATATCCATGCAGAATATGTCTGCGACCAGTTGCCACAGACTACAAAGGCCAGGCTTCCGGACTCCAGTGGCTGGATATCTGCGTGAAGTTCGGGTGCCTCGCGTAGATTGTTACTTCCTGGGTTTGGATTCCGAGTCCTGCGTTTCGGCCCGCGACACGCCCTCGGCCTTTGCAAGAATTGTCCAGTAAACTAGCAGATATGACCAAGTCCAGAGGCAAACCAGATCAATAGTAGTGGCATTACAAGCGACCTCGGTTTGTGAGGTCCGCCAACACCCAACCTGCCTCGCGCTCGTCGCACGACCTTCTCACGTGACGCAGCATTTGCGATCCGGCTACCCCATCATCAGCAGCAAAAGTGGGTCCAGTCTCGACGTTCGACAGCTTCCAGCTTCCATGCATCTCGAAACCTCAAGCTACGACAGACACGCGCCAGCTATCAACCGCATACCCGATCGCCGCCCCTCCGCCACCACCACCAAGAACCTCCCGCCGTCAACCACCACAATGCCTTCCGAACGCGAATATCAGATCTCCCCCATCGTACAAGAATCCGTCATCCACAACACAAAGGTACACTCGTCAAGATTCGGCCCCTCGCATCGTCATCTCTAACGCCCAAACACAGGCTCTCTCCAACCTTCAAAATGTGACGGCTTCCCTTTTCGGAGTCGCCGCCGGAATCCTCGGTCTCGAATCCTACGCAGGCTTCCTCTTCTACTTCGCCTTCGCCGCCCTCGTCACCATCCTCACGTATCTCCTCCGCATCGCCCCCTCGTCCACCGCCGCCGGCCTGCCGCCGCTGAGCACTGCGCGCTACTACCGACAGCCGTTCGACTTCTGGGTGGGCGGCATCTTCAGCGGTCTGCCTGGGTTCATCTTGACGTGGACGCTGTTCTTCGGCATCGTGAGGGCGTGATACGGCGCACACCGGGCGGCAGGCATGGGATGGCGTCGGGAGTCAAAATGGCGTACACATGGGTACATAGACCTTGAAAAGATGGTTGTTCGATATCATGGATACACGTGGCGCATCACGTTTACGCATCGTGGTGCCACCGGCACCCTTGGACTCGTGAATATCAACGCGTGTTCTCGCAATGCTCTATAACAGCGACGAAACAGGAAATCAAGACGCAGCGCTCAATCGACAATCTCCACGATGTTTCCGACAAACCCTTCCAGCCCCGACCGATCGTTCCGCCCACCTTCTAAAACCACAATCTGCGAACCCAGCTCGATCCACTCCCGGCTCGTCAGCAGCTCCAACACAACTTCCACCCCCGCAGGCTTCATGGCGTCCTCCTCCTGGTCCACAGTGAATATCTCCTCCACCTCCTCGATCGCAGACATGGCCTTCTGAGAGCCGTGGCGCCCTCGAATCGTAGACAGCCCTAGCACACGCGCGGCCGCCCGGACTGTCCCGCAGTAGACATTGACAAGAGTCCCGATCATCAGCGACGCAGCGTTGAGGTCGTGGAATATGGCCGTCAGGCCGCTCGCAGCCTGCAGGGACATGCCTGTCTTGACCATGTGCTGCGACGGGACCGCGAGGACCATGCCCTTGCGAATGCGAGGCGGCTCCCGTGGCTGCGGCTCCAAGCCCTCCGATGCCGTCTCGGGCGGCATGTCGAGCAGGATGCCAATCGTCCCCACCTGGCCAGCCGCCAGGGTCCTCACGCCCAGTCGCAGGTTGCGGATGCTGACGATCCTGGCATTGTGCCACTCGCCCCTGATGGTGGAGGCGGCGACGGCGTTGCGAATCGCCACCTTGGCCAGCTCGGCGGACGACGGGTGGGATATGGACAGACCATAGCCACCGCCAGGCGACGGTCGTTCCTCTGGCGTTCTGCCCTTGAAGTCGTCGTCGTCAGAAGGGAACGGCCCGGCGACGATGGTGTCGCCCACGGAAAGCTGACCGAACCGCAGATAGCCAGACACCACGATGCCCATGTCGGAATGCGAGACGTTGTCGGTGATGGAAGTAAAATCCGCGGGCCGGCTGAATGTGTCGTCAATGTGGAACACGGACGATGGCTGCTCTGGGTTCAAGGCCATTCCGACAAAGTCGTGGGCAGTTGGAGGAGGGGGTAGTGGAAGCTCTTTGAGCAGAGCGTGCGTCAGGCCAATACCTGCACCACTGACCGCACTTGTGAGAACAATCGGTACTAGCTTGAGAAGGTCCTCTTGCTCGCTCATGTCGCCCAGTGCTCCCTTCACCTTGGCGGAATCAGACGCGGGGATATTTGACGGGCTCAGAGGCTCATTCTGGACAGGCTGTAGGATCTTAGGGGTTCGCCCGGCTTCCTTGATCAGGGTCAAGACCTTGCCCAGAACCCTCTGAAGACTGGCTTTGGTGGCCAGATCTAGCTTCGTAATGGCTACGACGAGGGGGGTCTTGAGCTTCAGACACAACTCGAGATGCGCCCTTGCCAAGTCAACGCTGGCGCCATCCGAGCCCAGCACGTCTTGCGCCGAGGAGCTGATGCCATCTTTCGCCGAGTTGGCTTCCAGGTCATCGGCTGCTAGGCACAAGACGGTCCACTGAGGTGCCCACCCGACCAGGCCCCGAAGAATCGTTCGCCGGAAGCGCGGATGTCCAGCTGAATCAGACACAAAAACAAGACGACCGTTCTCCGACTCGAAATGAATATCCAGCCATGACTCGACGTGCGCTCTCGAGTAGTTGATAATGGCATCGTCTTTGTAACCAAGAAGCTCCTGCGCAACAGAGCTGGTCAAGCCGGAGACGACCTCGTGGCGGTGCTTGAAGAGGCTCAGCCTACTCCTGCCACGGCCGTTATCCATTGTGCTGGTTGAGAGTGTGCCTAACAGCGTCGACTTGCCGGAGGTGGTCGGGCCTGTCAGGGTGATCCTCAACTGGTCTGTCGTGGATCTGCTCATGCTCCTACTCTCGCTCTTCTCGCCGCCTGACCCTTCAGCTGCGTCCTGTCTCGAAGCACCGTTCTTCGATCCGTTCTTGTCGTTTCGAGAACCGAAGTCCGGCGTCACAAATGCCTCGGCCACCCGCAACGTCCCGTGCCGAAGTGTCTGAGCTGGGTAGGAAGCGCCGTTGTCGATGAGTTCAGTCGTCTCTGGCCACTCGCATTCTCCCACGATGACTTCGCGGAGGAGGTCTACCCTGCAGCCCAGGGTCGCGGCCATGACCCTCAGTGTCGTGATGCTCTCGTCCATCTCGTCCTGGGTCAGTCCGATGAGCGTTCCATCGTCGGAGACGCCAATCTCGTACAGCGCCCCGCGGGACTCCTCCAATCCGAGGACAGGCTTCTGCAGCTTGAGCGCCTGGTTGAGATCGACCGTATCGTCGGGAAGCCTGGGTATGACGAGATCTTTTGGCTTCAACACGTGGTACGGCGACGACTGCTGCAGCCGCCAGAGCAACTGCGTCGTCAGCTGCTGCAGGCGGATCTGGCGAGACTCGGTCGACGACGACGAGATGCCCCGCGGCTCAATCTTGACGGCGGCGGCGCGTTTCGAGTCGGGCACGGTGCTCATGGACTTGTACCGTCTCCGGGGGCGAAGAAGCAGGTGGAGCTTGTACTCGGTCGGGCCCTCCTGCGGCTCGGCTTCCAGCTTGGTAACACCGCAGTCTGACAGCATGATGGGCTCCAGCGGCTGGTCTTCGGACGCGGGCTGGGGGGTCAAGGCAGACGGCTTCCTGGCGGCGGAGTCATCGGGTCCTAGCCAGGGGGACGAGACCCTCTGAGGGTCCGCGTCGAACGTGAAGATGGATCCCGAGGCCATGATTGCGGCTGGTCGCGTCTCGGCGGTAGGAGCCGGCGAGGCTTCGTATGGTGGGAGTACTTAGAGAGCTATGGGGAGTAACGTGTTGTAGTAGATTGTTCGTATTGCGTAAGTGTTTAAGATCGAAACAAGGCGATTTGCAACCGTGTGTAATCGAGTTATCATCTTGGCAGTGTTGGGGAATCTAGGAGTTCTGGTGCCTGTAGGTCGGTAATCAAGTTGGTGGACAACGAGTGCTCAGTGAAGAGACGACATAGCTGCTTGAGCAATGGAATGAAGTCTTTGTGGGGTTTGAGTGTGAGTGAGGAAATGGGATTTAGATTATGGCATCAGGCGATGGACCCGAGACGGTGTTGATGAAATGAGTGGCCAAGGTTCGGGTGATGGTGAGTCTACCCGGTGTGACGCAGGCCGGTGCTCAGCCGATGTTACCTTGACTGCACAGCCTGGAGTTTTGTGGGTACCAGCTTCTGGTGCTAGGTATGGTGTCTGGAGAAGTATTCACTAGCAGGGGACCCATATACGCCTAAACCCAGCCAATGTCAGGTCATTACCATTGCCGTTGCTCGTCTTCAGCCTCACAAGTCAACGGCGGCATTACTCACCTCTATCGAATCAGACACGGACTGACGTCAAACAGATGGATGTGGTAGAAGCGGGTTCACTAGAAGCAGGCGAATCGCCTTAACGTATTTGCGCTTCATACTACTTCAACACACCCGGCACAATTACAGATCAGATCTCGCCGTAATCCGACCAAGAGCCCTTTCCCTCTCCCTCTGCTTCGCTTTTCGGCTGCCCAAAAGCCCGGCCAGCGCATCCAGATGCAACAGGTGACCCCTTCTGATGTACACAAAGACGGTGTACGTCGCGCTCGCGGATGCGACGGCCGCGACAGAGATGACCGACGGCCACTTGAACTGCTCCGGGCGGAAGAAGATAATGGTCGCAACGTAAGAGAGGAGCTCAAAGGCGTTCTGCCAGGCGGCCTCGACCGTAGAGAATACTCCGCGGCTCTCGGGCTCGACATCCTAACCACCACGTCAGTACTTCGACATACCATCTGCCACGAAACACAATCGAAGCACGTACCTCTTGCACGATAATCTGCGTGCACATGTCGAAGCCTCTCAGGCCGAGTCGGCTCAATATGGTGCCGCAGACGAGAGCCAGAGTAGAAATATCAAGACGGTCTGCTTCAAAGCCCATGAAGACGGCGATGCCTGCGACCAGCATCGTGACTTGCCAGGTGCTCATCCACAATCCTGCTCGCACTGGCCCGATACGCCCCATCAGCCAGGGCGCCACCCAGGTAGCCAAGACCTCAAAGGCTACCCCCAGCGTCCTGGCGAGAGAGATGACGGTGGCACTGAAGCCCGTCGCCAGCAGGTATGTAACCATCTGGCCAGCAAAATTGAGAACGGTGAGATAGAGAAGAGCCCCAGCGATCGAGGGGAGAAAGGCCCGATGGCGGAAGTAGAGGCCGAAGTCTGCCACAGACTGCTTTGCCATGCCTTTGATATATTTTCGGCAGTGGGCAAAGAGGCCTTCGGGCTCGTCGGATGGCTCCCCATTGCTTGACTCCAGTGTTGATGCCGGAGTCCGCTTCATTTCTTGCAGCGCTGGGACATCGTTGTAGACCCTGGCTATGGCGAAGTATTCCACCACGACAGAAGCAACATTCATCACAAAGTTGACAAAGATAGCCGTCTGAGGCGATATGCCCTCGAACAGGGCAATGAACAGGGGCCCCAAAAGCTTGCAAAGCAGATCGATGCGACGCATTTGCGAGTTCATGCGCAGCAACGCCTCCTGGTCCCCTCCTGCCACGACAACGACCCAGTCCTTTTCCACTGCCACCATGTTCATGATGGAACACAGCTTTTCGACGCATGCGAAGAAGGACAGGAGCACGAGCATGGCTGCTTCCCCTATCCGCCCCAGAGGCAGCCCGAGCACGAGGACATCAAAGGCGACGCACGAGATGGCCACGGCGATGCGTTGAAAGACTTGGTCACTGCCATCAGCACGCAGGCGCGGAAACGAGAGAGGTAGAGAGTGTACCAATAGATATGCGGACCACTTGCAGGCGATTGCCTACATCGATGTACTGTCCGATGGCTGGAGCGAAAATGATGGCGGATAGGCCACGTATCAACGCATAGACAGACATGGGTAGCAGCGTGTCGGGAAATATGGCCGCCAGGTAGATGACAGCACCGAACTCGAAGACGCGCGAATTCCATGTCGAAAGAAAGTGCGACAGATACAGCCGGCGGGCGGTTTGGTCGGGCACTTTGCGATCGGTGGGTGCCTCATCGCTCCCCACGCGTCCGAGGAGAGGAGCGCGCTCGTCGACAAGACGCTCCTCTTCGGCGACCCGTGTCGTTGCCATGCCGCGAAAGGAAGTGTTAAATGAAGGCGACGATTGATGGGATGGAACTCGTATCCATGTCGACAGAAAGATATCAGGGTGTTTTGATAGCTATTGCGAGCTCGGCGCTACGGGGGCGAGTCAGGATCTGCTGGTTCGGTCGAACGACTCGGTCCAGGACGATCCGCCGACCGTTGTAACCCAGGGATGCCTGGCTGACTGGCCGGGGGGGTTCCATGGCGATGTTATGCCAACATTGGGAGCACGGAACAGGCAGCGTCATGTGGAGATGTGTGATGTTGAGCAAGTCGAAACAGTTCTTCTTCCCGGACTGCTTTCAAATCGTCCCAATCGTGGTATTGGTCGTCCTGCGTCCCGCTGCTATTTCAGCTCGAAGAGTAGAGGCTGAGTGAGATGCGTCGTACGCAACCTCCCAAAGATCGTGCCCTCCCAAAAGACCGATCGCTAACGCCATGACGACCGCCAGGAGCGAACCACATGCAGGGACTGGCGGCGGTAGGTAGAGACTTGTGGGGCCCGACGTAGTGGAGGCTGAGCACCAGGTACTGAGGCACCTCCGTCAAGGCGGATCGGTACCTAGCACAGCACAGCACAGCACAAAGGGAGGGGAGGGGAGGTGTGGAGCCTCACGTTCCCCCCCGCCTCAGCCCCCATCACACATCAGCGTTTAGGGGCTTGGACTCTGGCGAGCAGCGGTCTTGGGCATCTTTGGAGGGGGGCAGGGGCGGCTCTAGACGCCTTCGGGGTCCCCTTGTCGGGCTCAGACCTTCGCATCCCAAACCTCTCTCCTCGAAACAAACCCAAGACAAAGTCGAAGTTGGGCTCACCTTTGCCACCTTGCCAGCCGAGCATTCAAAACCCATTCCTCCCCCTCAATCCACATTGATTTCGACATACACCCCGATACCTATTGACACTCGAATCCCACCTACGCGAAAGGCGACAATCCTATCTCCTTATCGACCACCCGACTCGACCTATCCATCCGCCACCATGAAGAAGTTTGGCTTCGGCAGCAAGAAGGGTGGCGACGACGGCGGCGACGATGATGCGTCCCGAAACGCCCTCTTCGGTCGCAAGAAGTCCTCCCAGCCGCCTGCCAGCGACAACCCATATGCTCAAGCCCCGCCAGCCAACGACCCCTATGCTCAGAGCTCCAAGTCCGCCAGCCCCGCGCCTTACCAGCAGCAGCGCCCTGGCTTCCAGTCCGCGCCCCGTGGTGGCGGCTCTGGCGGTCTACCCAGCGGCCCCGGTCCCCGACGAACTCCCTCCGCCGGCGGCGCTTCCACCTACTCGCAACCTCCCCCACCCTACGGCGACGCCAGCGAGCGGTCCAGCAGCGGCTACGGCGCCGACAGGTACGGCGCCTCAGGCGGATACGGCGACAACCGCTACGATAGCGGCAGCGGCAGCGGCGGAGGCTACGGCGGTGCAAACCGGTACGGCGCATCCTCTGCCGCGGCGGCACGAGGCCCGGGAGGCTACGGTGGCCTCGGTCGCACCAACTCGAACGATACGGACGCCCAGCGCGACCAGCTCTTCTCCGGCGCTCAGCAGCGCACCCAGCAGCGACAGCAAGCCGGCCCCTCCGGCGGCGACGGTTACGGACAGGCCGGGGGTTCCTCTGGCGGCGACCCCTACGGCGGCTACGGTGCCGAGCGCGAGCTCACCGAGGAGGAGCTCGAGGCACAGGAGGTGAAGGACGTGAAGAAGCAGATCCAGGACACGAGGCAGGAGTCGATCAACTCGCTGAACCGGTCCATCGCCCTCGCCCACCAGGCCGCCGACACGGGCATCAACACGATGAACATCCTGGCGCGGGACGAGGAGCGTCTCATCAACACGGAGAAGCGCCTCGACGAGGCGGCCAACTACAACAAGATCGGCGCGGACCGGGCCAAGAAGCTCAAGAGCCTGAACAGGTCCATGTTCGCGGTCCACGTCAACAACCCCTTCACGAACACGAAGCGCACTGCCGAGCAAGAGCAGCGGGTGCTCGACAACCACCGGTGAGGACCTCAATCTGATACCAGCGAGAGGAAATCGACGCATGACTGACCGTGCTGCAGCGCCGAGCGAGACTTGCGTAACGAGACGAGAAAGAACGGCTGGGACTCGTCGCAGCAGATGGAGAAGACGATGCGCGGCCTGAACATCGGGTCCGACGGCCAGCGTGCTTCCGGCAAGTCGTCTGCAGCAGAGAAGAGCAAGTACGTCTTCCTCGACGAGGACGACGACGAGAACAACCAGGTGCGTCACACGTGCGCGGGCTCACGCGCGAGCAGTATACTGACGCTCAGCAGGCGCTGGAGGACGAGGCGACCATTGATCGCCAGATGGACGAGCTCGGTGGCGCCGTGTCCATCCTCAACCGAGTCGCCAAGGCGCAGACCGAAACGGTCCAGAGACAGATTGTCAGCGCCGACAGGATCAACGAGAAGGTGAGTCTCTCCGTGTTTGCGGTCGACAAATCAAGAGCTGCTGCTGATGCTTTCACTAGACGGATATGGTGGACGATGGCGTCAGGCTCAACAGGGCCCGTCTTGATCGCATCAAATAGATTAGTGTTGAGGCGCGACGAACTGATAGCATTCTACTTTTGGAGTAATGGAGTTGCATCATTCTGCATGCCTGCGAGAGTGAAATGCTGGTCAAGTGATGGTGCCACGTATAATCAATGTTCCACATCTGCATGTCTATACCCAGCCAACTTGTTCTCTTCCTTAAAGTAAGGTACATAAAGTATGTGGCAGATGGTCTTATCGTGAGGAAACCTTGGGAAGATTAATACAGTACCAAGACAGAAGGGCTGTGAAGCGCACCTGTCGGGTCAAGCAGGGCCCATGTGTGCATCTCATCAGGGTGTGGATCCGACTCCATCGCCCTGTGCGAATAGCGGCAACATCGACCCGGTCAAATTTTCTGGGAGCCTCAGCAACACCAACCTGCTGTAAGAATCAACCACCAACTCATCGCCATGTCAGACCCCAAGGGCGGAGAGCCCAAGAGCAAGAAGCGAAAGCTCAACAACCAGAATGTGGTCAAAGTCGGCAACAAGATCATTTCCCTCGAGGGCTACCTCAACCCCCCGGCAAAGAAGCCCGCGCCGGCGGCGGCAGCGACCCCAGCAGTGAGCGCCTCACCCTCCGCTGAAGGCGATACCAAAGACAAAGCCATATCGGTCTCAAAGGCCTCCAAGCCTCAACGCTCTCATTCCAAAGAAGATGGCGCCTCATCCCGACCCCGCAAGGACAAATCCTCGACCAAGTACGGCCCTACGTCTCGCTGGAAGGAAGATCCCGTGCTTCTCGAATCCCGCAAGAAGCTCCCCATCTGGGCCCACCGCGACGAGATCAAGTCCAAGGTCCGCCAGAACGATGTTGTCGTTCTCGTCGGCGAGACGGGTTCCGGAAAGTCGACGCAGGTGCCCCAATTCCTGACGGCCGAGTCGTGGTGCCGCCGCAGGACGGTCAAGGTCGACGACACAGGCCGCGAGGCTGCCGTCGGCGGCGTCATCGCCATCACTCAGCCGCGACGTGTCGCCGCCACGACGCTGGCGCACCGCGTGGCCAAGGAGGCTGGCACGCCACTACGGCCAGGCGCGGAGGGCATGGTCGGCTACTCGGTGCGCTTCGATCACAATGTGCCCAAGGGGACCAAGATCAAGTTTGTGACCGAGGGCATGTTGTTGCAGGAGCTGCTACACGACCCGTACTTGCGGCAGTACAGCGCCATTGTGGTGGACGAGATTCACGAAAGGAGTGTCGATGTTGATCTTCTTTCCGGATTCCTGAAGCAGATCCTCTCCGGGGACATGGCGGGCCGGGGCGGCATTCCGTTAAAGGTTGTCATCATGAGTGCCACAGCTGATGTGGAAAGGATACAACACTTCTTCTCGGAGGCGGCGCCTGTCGCGGAGCAGGAGGAGGTGCCTGCCAGCAGCAAGTCAACCATCTCAGTGGGCGAGCTGCGCATTCCCGGTCGACAGTTCCCAGTGCAGGCTCTCCACCTGCCGAGGGCCATTCCCGACATCCAGGACTCCTTACTGAAGGCGATCTTCAGGATACACACGGAGGAGCCGCTCCCTGGCGACATTCTGGCATTCCTCACCGGCCAGGAAGAGATCGAGGCTGCTCAAGGCCTCATCGAGGAATATGCTGCCACGTTGGCTACGAACCTGCCCAAAATTCGAGTATTCCCTCTTTTCGGCCAGCTCTCGATCGAAGCGCAGCACGAGGCCTTCAAGCCCATCAAGGGAAGCTTCACGCGAAAGGTCGTCCTCGCAACCAACATTGCGGAAACGTCCGTCACGGTGCCCGGCGTCCGGTACGTCGTAGACTGCGGCAAGGCCAAGGTCAAGCAGTACCGTTCCCGCCTCGGCATGGAGTCTCTTCTCGCCAAGCCCATCTCCAAGTCATCCGCCATCCAGAGAACCGGTCGTGCCGGCCGTGAAGGCCCCGGCAAGTGCTACCGCCTCTACCCAGAGGACGCCTTCAACTCGCTCGAAGAAACCGATCTTCCTGAGATCCTGCGCATTGATGTTCTCGGTGCTGTTCTCACGATGAAGGCCCGCGGTATCGACGACGTGCTCTCCTTCCCGCTCATGGACGCCCCCGCCATTGACTCGATCGAAAAGGCCCTCATTCACCTCCACGGCCTCGGCGCCCTCGCCGACGACGGTTCCATCACCCCGGCCGGCCGCAAGATGGCCTCGTTCCCCGTCTCGGCCCCTCTGGGCGCTGTCCTCCTCGCGGCCGCCAAGCCGCAGTTCGACTGCGTGCTCGACGTTATTGACGTTATCGCGGCCCTCACATCCGGCGACGATATCTTCCTCCAGCTGCAGTCCGAGAATGAGCGCGACGAGGCCGAGGAGCTCCGCAAGGAACTCTACCGCCGCGAGGGCGACATCCTCACCTACCTCACGACCATGCAGCTCTACGCCGCCGAGAACGCTGACCGCGTGCTCTGGTGCAAGAAGCGCCGCGTCAACCTCCGCAACATGAAGACGGCCATGAACATCCGCCGGCAGCTGCGCGCGCTGTGCCAGAAGGAGGGCCTGCTGGCCGAGGCGCCGCCGCCGGACCCGCAGCCGTTCGCGCCGCTGGCGCCCCCGCAGGCCGAGGCGCTGCTCAAGTGCTTCCTGCGCGGGTTCGTGTCCAAGACGGCCGTGCTGGCGCCGGATGCGAGCTACGTGACGACGCAGGGCAAGCACGTCGTGGCCATCCACCCGGCGAGCGTGCTGCACGGGCAGAAGAGGGAGGCCATCATGTTCCTGGAGCACGTGTACACGCAGAAGAACTACGCGAAGAAGGTGAGCGTCATCCAGGCCAATTGGATCGTGGAGGCGCTGCAGGAGGAGGCCTGATGCTTGGTTTGGAGGGTAATAGCAGATGAAAGTCTATAGAAAGCGTCGTGATAAACAATGGTATACAGATCGAACTGGTACATGCTTCGCCGGGTGATTGTGATCCTACAGAAAGACGCATCATGCCTCTGACTCGCCGCCGCCCTCTTGGTGTCGCTTTTTGATGGCCATCATCAGCTCGTACAGCTGGCCTACTTGGTCGTCTGTAGAGGGTCAGCACCCTCCCGGTACTTTCTCGGGCTGACTTACCACTCAGCTTCTCAAACTTGCCCGGTGCGATCTTGTCGCCGATCCACGACTCGCCCTCAATCTGCTGCGCATACAACTGCCACTCGGAGAGGAAGCCAATCTACTCATGTCAGTCACGATGAACCTCGGCTATGGGTGGGGGAAAGGTAAGCCGTCCAGCCGGGAAAACGCACCAGATGAGCGGGGTTGTCGACTTCCCGGTGAGACCGGAACTCAGCCTTGATGTACTCGTCACCGAGGAGACGCATCTCGGCGGGGAGGAACTTGCGGTGGGCGCGGAGGAGGCGGCGGTAGAGGGGGATGGGCGGTAGGAGAGGCATGGGGGCGTGGCGGCCAAGGGTACGGCTGGGGTTGGCGGCCGAGGCCAGAAGACGGGTTGAGGGACGCATGGTAGGCGAATGAAAAACACGCTCTAGATTGGTGAGCGAGCTATTCGGGGGGATGGCAGGAGTGGCGCTGAAGACTCAAGGTGATGAGAAGGCGAGTAGCATTCAGTAAGGTAGGTTCATCATGATGTTCGCCGTTTCTGATTTGGTATTGCCAGCTGGTGCCAGCTGGGTAGTCATGGCTGTTCGATCTCGAGCGTTTTACATCTTTGTCTTTCGCCTGCCATCAACAAATCTTGAGAAAATGCATGCATGAAAATTCTGAGCTGATGATTTCATTCAATCTATATTTTGAAGCTTAATCAAGGTCTCATGGCTTTGCAGCGAAAAAGGCCTTGTTTGAAAAAGGACATGCTTAGAAGGCATCGACCTAATCGGTACGTACCGTCGTGGGTCAGTACCTGCATGGACAGCCATTCCGAATCAGGCAACAAGGCATCAGTCAGCTTGCTGCAGCTTCCAGCCGTGACGCGAGCCAAAGCTGCCTGAGCTCGGATCCATCCAGACAGCCAGACGTCAACCACCACCACCACCACCACCACATCAAACAAGCAGTCTCGCCGTCCACCTCGACCTCCCTCCCATCGCCAACACCACCTCCGATTCACGGCATCCACTATACAGCTCTTCTCGACGCAGACGCCACCCACAAACCCCGAATCCCACACACGTCCCCACGATGGACACCCTGGTCTCCAGATACAGCCGTCCGGCGTTCCAGGAGGAGAACACCTTCCGCGATGAGGAGGAGCAAGACCTTGAGCTGATGGGCGCCGCGCCCCCTCTGTCCCTCAAGTTCGCCATGCCCCCGGTAGCACATGTACGTCTCCCGCGATGCCAGGCTCTCCCACGATGCCAGGCACTCCCGCCCCGATACTGACAAGCAGCCAGCCCTCCTCCTGGCTCCGCGCCGCGACAGACGACCGCTCCAACCCCGACTGCCCCATCAAGATTGCCCACGGCACCACAACCCTCGCCTTCCGTTTCCAGGGCGGTATCATCGTCGCGACCGACTCCCGCGCCACGGCCGGCAACTGGATCGCCTCCCAGACCGTCAAGAAGGTCATCGAGATCAACTCGGTCCTCCTCGGCACCATGGCCGGCGGTGCCGCCGACTGCCAGTACTGGCTCGCCTGGCTCGGCATGCAGTGCCGCCTCCACGAGCTCCGTCACAAGCGCCGCATCTCCGTCGCCGCCGCCTCCAAGATCCTCGCCAACCTCGTCTACAGCTACAAGGGCATGGGCCTCAGCATGGGCACCATGTGCGCCGGCGTCACCAAGGAGGAGGGCCCCGCCCTGTACTACGTCGACTCGGACGGCACCCGCCTCGCCGGCAACCTCTTCTGCGTCGGCTCCGGCCAGACCTTCGCCTACGGTGTGCTCGACGCCGAGTACAAGTACGACCTGTCCGACGAGGACGCCCTCGAGCTCGGCCGCCGCAGCATCCTCGCCGCCACCCACAGGGACGCCTTCTCCGGTGGCTTCATCAACCTGTACCACGTCAAGGAGGCCGGCTGGGTGAAGCACGGCTTCAGCGACACGAACCCCATCTTCTGGAAGACCAAGCTCGAGAAGGGCGAGTTCTCCAACGTCACGGCGGATCTGGAGTAGAGGGATGGTCACGGTCATGAGGAGCGGGAGTCGGGCGAGGGCGCCTGCTGTAACTTGTAAACTAGACATCAATCAAGTGGCTGTGTTGACGCTTCGGTTGTGCTGGGTGTTTTGGTGTTGTGGTGTTGTGATGTTGCCGCTGCAGGCATGTTGCTGCCCATCTGTCAGGTCTGTGGCAGTTCCTTCGCGGATCACCACCTTGAACAAGCTAGGAGGTTTCACTGCAATGACCACGACTCACCCGACGAATGATGGAGTGACCAAACAGCTGCCTACATAAGACCCGAGAGGACCTCCAGAAGTCCAAATCGAGACACCATGGTCTACAATCGCGAGGAACTTCGGGGTTCCAAGCCGGCACACGGCGAAAGGATTCATACTATTGACATTAAAGCACGTGTTGGTTATACTCCCTCCTTCGCCCAGGCTAAGTGGTGTCCGGCGATACGATGCTCCGCTGCCAGGAGGCGACTTAATAATCTTGTTGAACGCTTGATATACAATACAAGATAGTACAGAGATAGTACACACAAAGAGTACAAATACAGGTCTTGATACATCCGTCACGTCCGCTTCACCCACCCACTCACGCCCAAGATTCCCCCGTCCTCCCCCGTTGGATCGAGAGGCCACTTGCGAATCGAGTGCACCGACAGCTCGCTCTCGTACCCAGCCTCCCACATCTCCATCCCCGTCCACGCAATCATCGCCGCGTTATCCGTGCAGAGCGCCACCGGCGGCGCCGTGACCCGCACCTTCCGATGCCCGCGGCCGTCCAGGAACGCCCGGAGCACGTGCATGAGGTAGCGATTGCTCGCGACCCCGCCCGCGACGACCAGCGTCCGCACGCCCTCGAGCCCCATCTCCTTGCTGTCGAGCGCAAAGACGACCCGGCTGGCGAGGTGCTCGAACAGCAGCCTCATCGTCTCGCGGCCCAGGTCCCGGCGCTCGGCCTCGCCCATGGCGGGGCGCGCCTCGGCAATGCGCTGCACCTGCGAGCCGAAGCCGGAGAAGTCGTAGCCCATGCGGCGGGTCGTGGCGTAGGGGGGCGTGAGGTGCCAGCCGTGCGGCGAGGTGTACGTCGCGACCTCGTCGGCGCGGCGCGCGGGCGGCGCGTAGCCGTAGTCGGCGGGGTGGCCGGCGGGGAAGACGAAGGACTCGAGCAGGCGGCCGTACATGACGTCGCCGGTCGCGGCGAGGAGGGACGGCGGGAGGACCTGGCGCGCGGCCTTATCGATGGCGTCGCCGATGGCGAGGGAGTCGGCGGCCGCGAGGATGCGGTGGTCGTTCAGGCCGCGGGAGTGGACGAGGAGCGTGTGGCCGCCCGAGACGAGGAGCGAGAGAAAGGGGAAGGAAGGCTGGTGGTCTGTCTTCTCGACGGATTGTGCCGCGCCGGGTTGCTTCAGGGCCTTTCCTCGCTCGAGGGCCGTAACGAGCCGCGGCGTGAGGGCGTGGGCCTGCATGTGGTTTACGGCCAGGAGGGGGACCTGCCAGGCGGCGGCGATACCCTTGGCTGTGTGGAGACCGGCGGACAGGTTGGCAAGCATGCCCGGTCCCCTTGTGACCGAAACAAAATCTGGCTTTTGTTTCTGACGCCCGCGAACCGTCAATGTGTTCGGCGATGCTCCTGCGTCCGGGAGGAAAGGTAGGCTGTCGTTGACGAGGTCGGCGAGGGTGGCGCCATGGCCGGCAAGGGCGACGGTGGGATGGACGCCACCAAAGGCGCGGTTATCGGAGGTCCTTTTCTCGTTGTAGTGGAGGATCGCAGAGCCATCGGGGTTCTTGGAAAGGAGGGCGACGCATGTGTCGTCGCAGGAGGTTTCGATGGCGAGGGTGAGGAGATCACGTCGAGAGGCGGTCGCCAGGCGTTGCGCGCGAAAGGGCGCTCGGCCGCACGGTCGATGGGCCGTGAGCCATGGTGTGGCGAGGCGGCAAGGAGCTCGCATGAAGATGAATATCAGGGAGGGAGAGACGACATTGTGAACTCGTCGATGGTCGCGTCCCAGCTCAGATTTCGGGGTCCTTTTTCGTCGGCTTCGGATTTCTTATCTTATCGCTGACCGAGGTCCCACACCGAGCGCTTGATCTGTGGTGGGCTGGTCCGTGAGACGTGGAATGACAAGGCCTCTATCTTTGAGCAAGGTACTGTACCAGCTCCTACGGGCACCCGTGACAAGGTTTCCAAGATGGCGATCCGATCTTCATTCTTGCATGTGTAACTTTTCCATGCTGACATGGACCCAGGCGCGTACCTGGTTACTCCTCATCGGCGTATCAAGACCAATGGTATCGTGCAGACGGTTAAGGTAGTTTAGTCTGGGGCATCTTCGTCTGGAGCGTCATCGGCTAGCTGACGGCAATGGCGCCATTCGACACAGGGTGACCTAGGAGTATTCTAGATTATGGTATGTACGCTCGCCTGAATCAAAAGGACTTTGGGGTGTAGGGCCTCAACTGTCATGTGAGGCGGATATACGGCATGTAATGACGGCAGGGAAGAAGCCGCGCAAACGTTCAACGGCACGTGGCCCTTCTAATCGAAGGCGCGCAGTGCAAACGATGGAGCCTTATTGTCTTGAAGTGCTCGACACTCTGAGGCAGCCCGCTCGGGTGCTGTTCAGAGTCACGGGAATAAGCACGCCCTTGGATCATAAATGTGGGTTTTTTCTGAGCGGGTTGGTACGAACGCGACGACGAAGAGGCTGAGGAGAGACTATCTCGCACTCGCTTAAAGGCGTTTCTACAGGCAGATTCAGAGAAGGCCAAACCAATGTGTAGATAGATACCTAACGGAAGCATATTAAGGCTGACTCATCGGCACATGAGTTCCGGACGACCCATTGTCTTGACCACACTGGGCCAGAACATGGACCCAGCTAGACCGGAATCATAGAACTACAGCACAGCCTTTTGTCGGCCGAACCCACGCGTGCCGATCATCCGACAACGCTCAGGTAAGGGAGGTTACCCGAAACAGGCAGCCATTCGAGGTGTGGCAGCGCGACGGGATGCCCGATGCCGCACTTGGGACAAACAGAGCTGAGATCCGTGGTTGGCTCCGACTCTTGAGCGACAAGCTCAATCTTTCTAAATATTGCCCGCGAGGATTCCTGGATATAAGATGCCAAGATCTCCAGAGGTGCAACTCATGAAATTCTCCAACACACGCGCCATCGGTTGAAAATAGCATTCCAACTTACAACATCTTTTTTATCTTCCTGTCAATGGCACACTCTCATCTTGCAGTGGGCATCGCCCAAGTCGTCTTCTACGCACCCATGCTGCCCACGGCAATCTTTGTCCTCGTCAAGAACTGGAGGCAGCCACCCCGCATGGCATGGTATCCCTTGATGACATTCTGCCTGCGTTCGTAAACTCTTCAACCACTCCCATTGGGGACCTGGCTCACAATCTATAGTACGTCTCGCTGGCGGGATCATCTCCATCGTCCGAGATCCGAGGCCGGCTGATATTGGCTTGATCATTGCCGACGCCGTACTCCTCAACATTGGTCTCATTCCGTTGTTGGTAGCGCTCATTGGCATTACTCGCATCACGTATGATTGCTTCCCCCCGGTACCTATTTTACAACGCGCGCTGACACATTCTCCTGTGCAGCTTGAAATCCAGCCTAGATGAGAACTCCCGTGCTCGACAGTTTCTCAAATTCGTGAGAATCATCTTCGTCGTAGCTATCGCACTACTGTCTGTCGCTGGTGGCCTGAGCAGTAGTGATTCGACCATCTCGATAGCAAGGGCTCTCACCAAAGCTGCCTACGTCATCCTCGCCGTGATTCTCGCCCTGGCAACAGCTGAGCTGGTCTATCTCCTAACTCAGAAGCACCGAATTTCTCCTAGTGGATACTACGTGAGTGGCCACCCCTACGCCGGGATCATTTACATCGCTGACCGCTCCAGTACATTCGCTATGCCCTCCTTGCTGTGCCCTTCTTGGCCGTTCGAACTGCCTACGGCCTGCTGTACGCATTTACCGTCGAGAATATTCACACCATCTGGAACCCTCTTTTCGGATCGGCTGCCGCCTTTGCATTGATGTGCTTGCTGGTCGAATACATTGTGCTCATGATCTTCATCTATCTCGGCTTCCACAAGATCTGGCACCCTGTCCAGCCGCCACAGTTGAATGGAGGGATTGGAAGAGATTTGGAGCACAGTCTTGAGTCGCCGCGCAAGGAAAGATCTGCCAGGAATGCTTTGGCCTAGGAGGTGCCAACGCAGTCGTGAGCTAGTGTCCAATTCGACTAAAGCAAATGGGTTGATAATATCAGCATGCTGATTGTATATAAATCTATTCCCAATCCCACGACTCTATTCTTTCAGCCCAAAGCCACTATAGTGTCTCTTTTCGTGCACTGATATGGATGATAACGACGGACGTAAACACTATATGACGATGGAGTGAGGAGGAAACAAGACGTGATGTAGGCAGATATCATTGATGATAGCATAAGTCACGGGCAGGTTCTATTCGTTAGCTGCTTGCAAATATCAGTTGAATTCGCCTCTCAAGTGCTTCATGTCCTTGGCATCACCTCTCTATTTAATTTGGCTGGGCTACATTACGTCTTGCGGTGGCTTTGAGGCGGAATGTGTCGTATCCTCGATACTAGCCCGACTATGGATTTGGCTTTTTCCTCCTTTCGCAGCCTTTTGTGTTCTTGAACACCGCCCTGGTGATTGGTGGCGGGAAGCCCTACCAAATTGAACACGCTAGAAGGCCACCTCAGCAAAGTTGTGTCAGATGCTCGCAAGCCACTCCTTTCGCCGGATCCTTGCGTCTGCGTGGTGTTTGTGAGCCTGGGTAATCAAGGTGACCGCAGTGCCATTTAGGAAACCACTGGCATAATTAACACTTCTTATATTCAAGTATTGAATTTTTACTATACTATACCGTTTGAACTCGTCGTGTTTCTTAGCTAGGTCCATCCAATAATCTGCCCCTTAGCCTCCTTTGAATTTACATGTGCAGAACCCAATAGTCCTTTCTTGGGCACCATTTCAAAGTATCGTGATGAGCAACTCGGCTCAAGACCGCGGTCGCAGCATTTGACTTCTTGAATCGGCAGGAATCCCAGGAGATCCTCCAACAAATTCCCTAATGGCCTGCCTGGAAAACCAATTATTGCCGCCCTACTTATCTATCAAGCACGCTTGATGTGATGCCCTGTATTCGTTATCATCCATTGGACGAGCCAAGCGAGATAACCCGAAAAACATTCATGGGGACTTCAGACGCTCCCTTTGAGCAATGTGGGTGAGCATTGACCTTCTCAAATATTAGAAATCCCTCAACATTTACCCCCTCAACTCTCAGCTAGTCCTTCACGGGTTATCTTGTGTCTCCTCCACAACGACCGGATGCGTTCGCTCGTGCAAGACGCATCCCGGAAGGGCTGGCTGGTTCTCCCCGGCCGCTTGGAGCAAGCTCGATGACCATCTTGAAGGAAGATTGTTGCAACCTGCCCCTCCAGGAGCTGTCTGCCACCTAGGATCCCCAACGACAAGATGTCCTGATCTTGTGTTGACCACACCGCCACACGTCCAATGGCCCCACCAGTCACGGCCACTTACACCACGCCCATGCTCGCCTCTGCTCGCCTCGTCCCCAAATCGTCGCAGCTGGAACGGTCCGTAAAGCGATCAATGTCGTACCAATGCGGAACAAAGCATGCTCTAGCCACCCTGTTCTGGATCCTTTGAACATGCCGTCCGAGACCCGATGGACTTTCCCGGTACGCCCCCCTCACTGCCTCCTAGGCAGTTGTTCAGGGTGACCTCGAGGCGATGGACAGCGAGGATGGTGATGAGAAGAAAAGCTCATCGGGCCGCACGTACAAGCGTGTTTAGGACGGCAACGACGGTGAGAGTGGCGACAAGGACAATGCGGCGCTTATTCTATCTTGGAGAGCCTCACCAGAGCTGCCCTTATGGCTGAGTCAAGCCCGCAGGTCCACCCAAATATCACAGCGCGCAATAGCAACCGAAGTACAAGTATCGGCATCGCGAGGTAAATGTCACCAGCACTCCTCCACAAAAGCTGGCACCTTTTGGTCAGATGCGCATGGTCGGCTCGGCGGCTATGATGATACCTCCAACAGGCAGCAAGTACTGGGTTCGCATTGAACTAAGGGCTACTGGATGGCTTTATGCCACAGCTGGGTGAAGTACCATCGACTTCGTCATCGAGTGTTGTCAGCACCAGAATTGCCGAAAAAAGGAAATTTCAGAAAGAAAAAACTGGCGGCCAGTATTGCAAGTAAAAAAAGAAAGAAAGCACAAACCTCAAAAGCCGGTCAGGTCAAGTCAGTTCCCACTTCGCTGCTTCATCTCATCCCACGACAAGCTTCAGTATTAACACCCCTTGCTTGAGAAACGACTACAGTTACTGCAGGATTCTAGAAGTTTTACTTTATGGATAGTTCCTCAGTAGGTAGGAGCTGGCTCGCGTAGTAAGTCAAGGAATCTGCAACCTGTTCCACAATCTTCAGTTGAACTTTGCTGGAGTTTCCCGGAGGCTTAGAGAAGCATGTCTCGACCACAATCTTCATGAAAAGCCCGCAGTTTTCTCGCACCTTGCCAATCTGCGACAGTGCATCCTTACAGGCGATTTGAAGCCCATCAGCAGTCGACTCATACTCCAGTGAAATTCCTGACGTGATCTCGAATATCAGGACGCCCAACTCCAGGGCGGGCTCAATCTTTACCTGTCGAAATTGAGTCTTAGACATCAGACCCCGGGTACCACCTCCCTGAGTTCGAGGGGATCCGAACCCAAAGTCAACCCAGACCGAATCGACAACCCTAGGGCTCCAGCGAGTGTCTGTGTCATGAAGCGAATCTTGGCCAAAGAGGTAATAATTCTTCAGCGGTCCGTGAGGTTTGAAGCGGTTGACGGTCAAGAAATGGACGTAAGACATAGCGATTCTGGCAGCGAGGTGAATTCTCTCCGGCTGCTTGAATCTTTTGTCAATAGCGAGACTTGAAGCTGTGTGACCGCCAATGAGCTCAGCGCTCTGAATTCTTTGTAGGTGATAATGACTGCGCATGGTGGAGCCTTTGGCTGCCACCCCAATCAACTTAACCTCTTGGTCTTCGCTGGTCGGATCGGCAATCACACCTGAAAGATTGGTGATAACATCTTCCTCAGTCTTCCACACCGGGGTGGCTAGGATGAACTTGTTCGTGATCTGAGCTGCAGAAGTTCTCAAAAGACTGAATAGGAAGGGTGCTCTTGGCTCTGTATGATACAGGTCGTCCCTCATTTCGACCATAGCCTTGAATTCATCGTGATCGTTCTCCACTTTGACGGCAAGTGGAATGCTTCCGATGCTCAATGCGGAGTTCGATCTGTTCACAGCAGCAAGGGCCGTATGGAGGCTTTCTAACTCGGCTCTCCATTCTTCAGTATCTTTCCAGAGCGTAATCTCATCGTCTGAAGATCGGATTCGTCGGAGCGGATTCTCCAGATCGGCCGCAACGCGAAGAATCTCCTTGAGCTCCTCATTCTTGGCTTTGAGGACACCTACCTTGCTTTCGAAATCGAATTTGCCATGGTCGGCCCACTTTACAAGCCCAAATACCCTTTTGGCCCTTTGTCCATCCTCCTCCGGTCTTGACGACGGAGTCTCTGCGTTCTGAATCGCCGTATCTGCGAACATGGTTTGCGCAGCAGAGTACGACGAGAGTCCCAACTCACCACCCTTTGTCTGAGTGTTCTGGCCGCTTGTGGGTGCCCTAATCGGTTTTGCGTTCATGTCCAATCCAGATGATGTATGCCCATTCTTGCGGAGCCACCTTTTTGTGCGTTCCAAAATGCTTGTTAGATTCGGTGGCGTCAAACCTTTGGTAACGACAGCCACGTCCTGTTGTTCTTGCCCTGCAAGTCCGATACTTCCAGACTCTCGTAAGGCGGGCGGCGAGGTCGTACCACTCGACAGCTTTTCAAGGTTGCGAGCTACGCCGTCATCAGTTATTGTGCCCGAAGTTGACAGTCAAAGGCTTGCACGTACACAAGATTTGGTATTTGTTCATATCGGCCTGGCAATCATTAATGACACTGACCAGTGCTGATACCAGCAGGGCAATGTCTTTCATGACAACTTCCTTTTTGCTACCATGGATGATAGCGGACCCGTGGGCCTTAAAACGACAGACGTACAGCTCTAGGTGATAAACGAAGATCTACACGTGCCCAATCAGTATTGAGTTCATTCGAATCTTATCATCGCGATTCAGTTGATAATATATTAAAACGTGTGTAACAAAAGAAAATGATTGCAGACACTGGTGTATCATGGAGGTCTTGCTCACCCAAGCTTGAGTATTGAAACTAGAAACTGAGACGTCAAAGTCCTCTTCGCACGTTTGGATAAGTCTGTAGCCTTGATAAAGCTTCTTGATCCCGCTGTACGCAGGATCCAGGAGGGCGACTGCCCCGAGAATAACACCAACAGCCTCCATCACGGGAATGATATGTGCTATCCAGAGTTCGTATCTCACGAAACTGCTTTGGGGAGCTATTTATCAAAAGCAAGCTGTCCACGTGCTTGAAACCCCAAAAGAAAGTCGCGGTGCGGCTGAGCTGCATGTGCAGTGTACACAGCCGGATGTGCTATTTAGGCTTGCAACATACCCACAACAGGCCGACACCAGGTACCATCTACATTATGCGCATGATGCATGGAAGGTAATGGAAGCACGTTACGAGCGAATCAAGCCGAATTCCCACCCTCTGCTGAAATATATCACTGATAGGAACACGAATCTGTCCTCGGAGATTCGGAACGAAAGAAGGAATCAGATTTCACTCTTTTGCCTCACCATTAAAAGGCCCGACGTCCACGGTATTGTTGAAATACTCTCGAGCATCGGTACCTGGTCAGCCAAATGGACAACTTTGATGGGACTTTAGAGTCCGTTACCGCAGGGCTAGAGCACGAGCGCCAACGATTCGCTGAACTGACGCTGTTGTTGGAATCGAGCCCCTCGTCTGTAACATCGACAAGGTTGAAGCTCGAACCATGGATGGAGCAAGTCAAACAAAATATGATGGACCTGGAAGCGCAGCTGGGTGACTACAACACGCAGACTCGGGGCCAAAGACTCTATCACAGATTGCAGGGTCTGGAAAAGAACCGGAGAGCCTTAACGTCCTCACTGCAACGCATCCAGATGTCCTTGAGCTCCTTCGAAAGAGTTGCATTAGCACACATCCTCGAAGATCAAGTAGCAGCGATTTCTCAGAAGTTGAATGACTTGTCACATCAGCAAAGGTTATCCCAACTCGATGTAACGTCACTCATCGAGCAGGTGCGGCAATCCGCTAGCGGCTTCTCTAAAGATACGTACAACATTCATATGGGGCACGGATCCCGTATTGATTTCCCAGCTGGCCAACGGCCGAAGATGGAGCACGATAATCAGCAGCCAAAGATGGGACACGATGATCAACGACCTAACAAGCAGAATGAGCACGAGACAGTTAATATTCAAATGCCTACAATGGAAGGGATCCATGTGCTATGCATCAGAGGCCTGGACGTCCTAGATGATGTTCTGGGCGGCCAAGACTTTCATGATCTCGCTTGCCAACTTCGAGCATGGGGTATCGGCCTACTTAATGGCCCGCTTAGCCTTGATCAAATTCTTCATCAATTTGAGGCCGCGGTGGATGGAGGGTCGCCGAGGGTCCCGGCATGGCTCCAGACACACATGGCACTGATGTGTAATATTCTGGTCGACATTGGTGCGTATTTCCGAACTCTCTGTTTTCCCCAACGGTCAAATTGCCAAGTCTAATGGTCGTCAGAAAAAACGGTCAGGGTCCTGGATGTCAAGGAACACAAAGCTGTTGCGTTGCTCGAAATTATCTCTTCGGCAATTCAAGAAGTATCATTGCATCCCTCTTTTCCGATGGCCGTCTACGAATCTCCGGAGATGCGGGCTTCCGCGGGAAATAATCGAAATGACAACATCGCAACGGTCCCCGAGCAAGTCTCGGTGTGTGCAACACGGATGCACGACTCGATTGTGGGCCTATTCGAGATGCTTCCCATAATTGAATCGGTCCGAGACATGTACTGTTTCTATGGCTGCGTATCCGTGTCGCAGGCACTACCAAGCCAGGAGATGATGGCAAAGAATGCGTTGAGCATGGCCGATATTATCACCAAGTCTCTCAGACAGACGAGCCAAATCGAGTCTTCGGGCAGTGACAAAGGCACGGCAGAGCAGATTGTTAGTCTTTTTGAGGAGGAGAGTCGAAGGCTGCAAGAGTGGAAGGACAAACAAAAGGGAGACGCTCAGGCAGAGAATGTAGGTCAGAGTCTTAAGGCCCTGAATGGCATGTTGCAGCATTGGGCGACACAGTTGGAACCTCAAGAAGCGCCCGAGCTCAGCCAAGGCAAAACGAACCTGTCCACGGCCCAGTTTTATCGAATCGTCGGCGAATTTCGAGCAGGGATCAATGATCTCTATGAGGCCTCGGGAGGTTTCAGAGGCAAGGGTAAAATAGTGATTGGAGCGGAACCCGCTCCATCGTCACTCTTTGGCAGTGTATCAAGTGATGCCAATTGAAGCTATGGGGATCTTTTCAATGCTTAACTGGGCTATTTAATTCGTTGGGGTTCGTCTTCGCCATGATATGATGATTGTAGTTAGAATAATCAATATCTTGAGATCCTTTGCCTGCGAAAGCCCCTAATATTCACATAATCAAGGTCAGCTAGGTAAGTTGAGGACACAAGTGTTATTTCATGTGCATCATGCGCGATAAGTGCTGTGGGTCTGTTGTTGTTCTACCAACGACCCGAAGTCGGTGAAGATGTTTATCGTGGAAACAAGAAGAGTACTACGAATTGTTTTCCCGATGAATGCAGAGTAGTTGACTTTGGCCTACGGGAATACATTCATCCAAAACTTACTATAATCGGCTACCTAAGTGGCTGATGGCTTCGCAAGGGATGAGCTGAGGCCTACTAGTAAGCATAGTTATGACCCTCGAGGGGCAGAAATTAGGGTGGTCAACCTCTCAGGCGTTAGTGCAGGTAGAGTGAAGAGGTCCCCTAATCGTAGTCTACGCGGTTAACTCGTAGGTATATTAGTATAGAATATCTAAAATCTACCCCCTCTATAGTAGCAGGGGCTACTCCGTAGCCCTGATATACGGTCTCGAGCCCCCCTGTACTTAGTTACCGTTCATCCGCAGCGTAGGCCCTGATAATGGGTAACTTATGACTTTCATCTGGAGGACCTAGTATCAGTCATGTGGAACAACTGGACAAATGACACCTGCCTCCCCGACGTCGCTTATCCGTGCAGTCCTGCTGGATACCCTGCCTATGTCGTTAACGCCACGACCCCGAAACACGTGAAGCTTGGTATAGATTTTGGTTTCTATACATTCCAAGCGGTAGTACTATGATGCTTGCTGATCAAGTACGGCCAGCTCGTCAAAACCATGTGACACTCAACGTCAAAAGCACCGGCCATGACTTCCACGGCGGATCTAATGCGCCCGGCTCTCTGTCTACATGGGTTCACTACATGAACAGCATCGAGTATCACGAGAATGCATTTAAGCTTGGCGGCTCCAACAAAATTATTCCCGGCAACGCGATGACCATCGGCGGGGGCACCGATAGTTACACTGCCTACCTCAAGGCCGGAGAGCACGATCAAATTGTTGTGCGTGGCACAGTCAGGAGCGTCGGGCTTGCCGGTCACAGCAGTGCCGGTGGACATTCCATCCTCAGCTCACACTACGGTTTCGCTGCCGACCAGATCTTACAGATGCAGGTGGTCACAGCCCGCGGATTTCCTCCACTGAACAAGACCGCCAAGGCCGAGGCAGGCGAGACAATCAACAAGATCTGGCAACCGCTTCGGGACATGATACCGGGCGGTGGCTCATATGTGAATGGGGTGAGTCTAGGTATGATGATAACGGGAATTGGGAAGGCTTACACCTATATCAAGGGTTTTCCTCATGAACTGGAATACCAACGTACTTTCTGGGGCGAAAACTATAAGCGTCTTTTGAAGATAAAGAAAGAAGTTGACCCTTTGGATGTTCTCTGGTGTCATCCCTGCGTTGGGAACGGGCACTGGAGGGAGCGGGAAGACGGCCAATTGTGTTTAAAATAGTGGATTGTAGGCCAGTTAGGGCTAGGCATTTATTATGCGAAAACTATTCACACTCTGGCTGCTTGAATCTTGTGTCAATAGCGACACTTGAACTTGTGTTGCCGCCAATGAGCTCGCTCTCTGAACACCTTACAGGCAAGAATAACTGAGCATAGTGGACTCACTAAACCATTATTGTTAGGCGGACCGGATTATTTCTTTTATATAGCATTCATATGCTAAAGGGAGATGAAGTATGTTGAACTCATAGCGCTGTCTCTCGTAAAGATGGCTGCTGTTATCTGCTTTCAAACCTAATTCTTTTGCCTAAACAATCTGCCTAGGTTTAAGAATAACCTTCCAGCTGCCGGTTGAGAGCTGCATAGTAATGTACTGCCTGAAGTCGATGTGTTGGCCAGGAACCTCGAGGACCTCGAATCGAGATAGTATATTTGCAGCGACCACTCTCATTTCAGCCCAGGCAAAGCTAAACGACGCGTTAGCCATAACCTCGCATGCATGTTACTCTCACGAGAGTGGGCTTACTTGATTCCGATACAGGAGTGTTTTCCCCCTGAGAAGGGGAAATATGCGTTCATGCTAAATCTGTTATCGTCCTGTCCCATAAGTATTGGTAGGTGTGCTCAGGGAGACTTACTCGGCAGCTGGGGCATCACCTCTCTTTTCCTCTGATAGAAATCGCTCGGGCCAAAAACGTTAAGCTTGTGGCCAAAAATCCTCATTTTGGTGTAGAGCACGATAAGAAGCAGAAACCACGGTGTGGGGTGGAAGGTCATAACCCATCAGGTTAACCCACTCATTTCCGGTTTGACGTCCCATTTCAGAAGCGATGGGATGCAAGCGAAGGTTCTCTTTTATGCAAACCTCTAGATACTCGTAATTTGTCTCAGTGCGAATTGTCTTGCTAGAGACGATGTCGGCGGAGAGGTGTTGGCTGGGTAGGGTATCATGCAGCTTTTTGCAAACGTCAGGATTTCTAGCCAGTTCCAAGAAAAGGCAGGCGATTGTTCCTGAAGTCGTCTCAGACCCGGCGAGCAGGACCTCAGCCATCTGGTCAGTGATGTCTCGGGTGCTCATGGCCACACCCGTGCTTGGATTCTTTCCTTGCTCTAGGAGGTGCTGAAGGAGGTCGTGACGATCGTTTCCAGATGATCGACTACGTCTGTTAATAACAGCTTCGATGGCCTAAGTATTGTAAGTCTAGCTCCCAGCCATAAGACCTAGCGGTGACTGACGGTAATCATTTCTGATGGCCAGTCGAACTTGACATCTATGCCGAAAGCTCGGAAAAGTTTCTTGACATAGACAGTCTTGCATTTGGTAAACAAATACGACTTCGAAGAACTTTTTACCCTAGGGAGTTGAACCTACCTTGTATCGCTTTTTTAGCCCGTCGACGATTGATCGGGGAATCAGATTCCAAGTTTTTTCATCAACGCCATCCTCAACCTTCTTTTCCGAGTTGGTTCGACCAAAGCCTCTGCCAAATGAGCACTCTCCCATGCTAAAGAGTTGGTGTAAGCTGGTTTATGACCTGATGTCTGCGTGAACCCTTGTGAGAACCATACTTACATATCAAGAGCAACGTTATGTAAGTCGTCCATTAAATCTACCTCAAATCCGGTCTCAAAAGCAAGAAAAGGGTTTCCTTTTACCTCGCATTGATACTTGTTAATGAGACTACGCACAGTGCTTCTGAAGTATGTCTCCAAGTTGTCAATTTAGGAAGTAGTAAAAGCAGGCGACAAGAACCGTTTAAGGCGCTTGTGAGGCTCAGGGCGTCTTAAGCCTATCAGCCCAAGATATCGAAGAATGAAGACTTGGTGCGAAGCAATCACTTACATTTCGCCAAAGAGACCAGGACTAAACTTGTCTCGAGATATCTCTGCATACATTGCGACCTTGGGGAGGTCTATCTTCACTAGGATCTGTTTCATTGCCTCCTTGTCAGAGATCCAGACCTGTCGAGGTCCAAGTCGCACAATGGGACCATAGCGGGCATGGCTTTTTTCGACCAGTTTCCAAATGTTTCCTGTGGCAAACAGATAGCGTAGATGTAAGGTCGTTAAAGGAGCGTACCATGGTCCAGGGATATTCCGTAAGGAACTTTTATATGCCTTGATTGTCTTGTATATCTGAACAATTGTCACGAAGACAAAGATGTAGCTCATGAAGATGTAAATAGCAGCCATTTCGGTTCGCAAATAATTTGACTGTTGTATGTATCGAGTGCTATTTCCCAGCAATTTCAAAGTCTGAGGCCTCGTATATATTTTCTTCGTCCTGACCCACGTGACCCGAGTCCTAAGACCTCAGCCTTGACACTTCTTCGACCTAGGGATACATACTGCAAACGGCTCTCAACCTCGAGACTTGAGGATCCAGGGCATATCTCACGGTGATTGGACTCGTCATTGTTAGTGAATCCAGTAAAGCCCCAAGATTTAGCAGGTCTAAATGGGACAAGCTCAAGACACATGAGCGCCAGGAAGCATAACGTCACAAACATGGCTCTCATGACTAGGCTTTAGACTCCTGAACTAAGCCAGGAAACACTACTCGTACTGTCATTTACTTATTTCTATCCGAGTGTGGGCGACAAAGCTCTTCTCTCGTTCCACTCGTCTAGACCATGTATTGAATGCGTCTCTGCAAGGTTGCACAGTCCGTCGCATTGTCTGGTCTGTATGGCTAACAAAAATAGAGAGACTTGATAGGATAGGCTGAGCAGTCCCTCTTTTCATAGCTACGGGTTGTTGGGATAGACCGCCCGGGTAATTATGACATGAATAGTGTCATCCGACTTCATTGAAAAAGGCGTGGTCAGTGTACCGTAGCTATGAATGGTGCAAAGGTTCCTCCAATCTAGTTCCATCGACCTTACGCAACGGGAGCGCCGTAAGCAAGCTAGCAGACGTTTTCATCATCAACAATTTATGCACATGGAATACTTTCAATAATGTCTCGTCACGCAACTCCACAATCTGAACTCGATCCGTGCTGCGAGAGTATGCATATGATGTCATCTAGCTTGACAGGCTCGACGATAGTCTAAAGTCAAAGTTGCCATCTCCATCATACCAACCCTTACGTCGCGACGAGAACCAATTTAACACTCGTCAAAGTGTGACGCCGATGCATAAAATAAGACCGGTCTGTATTAGTGTCTGCATAAGGCAACAGACATATCACATAGCCCCGTTTGATGTCTCGGGCGTGGCACATGAGGTAGTTCAATCTGCATCGGCTTTCGCGCTATGACATAGAGCCATCCCGATGCGGGGACTGGCGTACTAATGCTAGACAATCTTGCCACGCCCTCCACATGCCCATGCTCTGAACACACAGGTTTGAGCAACGCCATCTACATGCTAGCCATCGTCAATTTATTGTCAGCAGCTTTGCAGGGGAAATTTTGTGCAGGCTTCACCCTGCTTCGAGCTTCTTCCACCCACACTTGTCTACACTAAAAGATGATGCGTAGCCAGCTTAAGCTATCGTAGCGGGATCTCTAGGCTTGCTTCTCCTGACCATCTTGTCCCAATATATATCGCTATGGAAGTCATGTGTGCCTACCGGATAACCTTTTATTCCCTTCCCATGCACCAAAGCTTGAAGCAATTTTCTGGGCATATGAGTCTCAGTTGGGGTTGATTCATCGCAATCGACACAATACACCCATGAGATCAGGCGCGTGTATGAGAAGGCAATAACTACACTTGCATGAACAATGGTTACATGTGTATGGCTTTGAGCGTGCCGGAGCCACTCTGTTCCTTCCCTCCGACCCACAGGTCCTTTCCGAGGTGCATCCGCTTGCGTAAAGGCGTTGAAACTAGCTCTGTCACCAAGGTCTTGCTTTCGGCACAAGGTCAAGCCAAGGCCTCTGAAGCAGGTCTGGGCTTTTAGTGCAGTACAAGTGTCATTGTGGTTTTCTTTCCCTTCCCGGAAAATTTCCCTCCTCGATTCTCTACATTATTATATAGCAGGGGACCTCCTCGTCTGTCTATCTAGACGTCACGATATTGTGTTCATATACCAATAGCTGTGCTGCCTGTTAATTGTTTGGGCTCAAGTTCTGTTTATTTCCTAGCTTAATTCAACGCCTGGTGGTAGCTGCGATCAGCCATTAATTGGCCCCATTCTAAGAGCTTCATGGTCACGGGACTGTTCAAGCTCAACAGCTGTCCAACCCAAACACAAATTCATCTCGGGAACGCGTCTACTCAATGATCTTCCCTGCCTCTCCACGCGATTCTCCCTAGCTCTTGAGTTGAGAGGCTCACAACCCTGGCAAGTTGTGGCCACATGCGCGAGTGAATCAATAGCAGGGTTCTTACATATCGTCACAGCATTCCGTGGCCATTACGGAGAATAGTGCATGATTCTATCATCAGCTCATTCTCACTCTATCGAAAAGCCACCAACATCAAAGGCTTGGAATATCACAATGGTCACTGCCGATCGAGTTCGAGAGATGTTCGAACCCCTTAGTCGGGGTGATGTGGCTTCCTTTTGGCCCAATGTAGATCCCAACGTTAACTGGACAGTGAAAGGTAAGCTGGATGCAGTCCGTGAACCAAACCAAAGCTCAAACTTTTGCAGGCACATTCTGCAAGATTTCCGGTCATTACAAATCACTTGCTGAGTTTCGTGAGGCATCAAAGACCATATTTTCGACGCTGGCAACCCCCTTGCTCTTGGTGGTTCAGAATGTCATTGCCAATGGCGATCAGGCAGCCGTGGAACTCAAGGCTGTAGAAACAAAGACAAAGGATGGACAGCCATATCCAAACGAGTATACGTGGATTCTGAAGTTTAGCGATGAAGGCAGGATAGTCACTGTTCGAGCTTATATGGATACGTAAGGGTGTAAACCGATTTAATGGCAGCTGACAACTTGCTAACGCTCCATGATACAGAGACCTCGTAACCCGAGTCATCGAGAAGAACTTATAGGATAGGCGTGAAAGACGGGTATGGTTGACTTCCTCTCTGTGTAGTTCTATAGAGAGTCAGATTGACAAGTCAGTTATGTAGTCTTTACTATCTAATCCTAGCTATATAGTTCTGTATAATTAGTCTTTCCTATATATCTATCTTATTAGCCATCTAGGCCTTTTCTCTAAGTACTAATTATACTATTAGTTATTCCCCTAGAAGCCTATACATAATAGGGCTTAGGTCTGAATTACTGAATTAGTATACCTAAATTAGGCTCCCCGTACCCGGCCTTCTAGATTATTACTATTACAGCCTCTTCTTCCTTCTTCCTCCTCCTCTACCCTAGTTACTACCCTAATATAGTATAAGAGGCTAAAGGGTAACTAGGTTGAGCCCCGAACTCTCGAGAATTCCTTCTCCAATTCTCTAGTCCCCCTAAAAGTCACCTTGCCGACACCTAATGGTTATTAGAAAGACCGACAAGGACTCTGGACTCCAGTGAACACGAAGTTGTCACGTTGCTTGATATTATTCATTCGTCGATTGAAGAAGCATCATTGCGTTCTCAAATTCTGATGGCCGTAACGAATCTCTGGAGATGTCCACTTCCAGAAGTGGGAAACGAACTGGCAACATCGCATATGTCCCCGAGCAAGATTCGATATGTGTCACCCGGGGAGAGTCGCAACCCGGAGAGAGTCGCAACTTCAAGCCTTGGTAAATCAACAGTGATCCTCCGCTCCTCCGTAATGCGGTAAGATGAATTTCCCGTGGCCCAATTCTCTGGCAGACTCCATGCACCACAGCTGATGCTACCGTGGACATCGAGATCCACATTCGGGTCATTTCGTAGCGCGTATCGACTCCCTCTGTGCAAAGACTAAAGAATATGCCCGTTCTGGGCGCTGACTGTGCCAAAAGACCGGTTCTCATTCTAAGCTCGTTACGTCATTTCTTTGATAAAATTGTTTCCTGTAGTGACAACAGGGCTGATGTGGCCTGGGGACGAGTTTCGTCCAGCGCTGATCTTTGACGCCAACTAAATCTCCTATGCCCAGCCCTCCACCGCTCTCCGTTGTTCTTGGCGTCAGGCACGAAGGAGCAGCATTCTGCCTTTCCCCAGATGTGCACGACTAATTGGTCAGTCGAGCGATCGGCAGACCTTCACAGCCCTGATTTTGAACAACGCCTTGTTGTCATGGCGTTCCAGGTACGCGGATGAGTGCACAGGCCAGCTCTCCGATGATGAAATACGCGGAAGGGGTCTCGGAATGATCGCCGCTCACTGCATCGCCCTCCGCGCTGTTCAGATTATTACACCATCATGCAGAAGTCGCGAACCCCGACAGCCAATAACGGGTCTTACCAACTTAGTCCCGCAGGCTGTCCCGCCTCGGCGCACGTCGATCCCCGAGCTGCAGCTGTAGACGCGCGACGCCTTGCGAGGCTTTGCCAACTAAGCTGCTGCATTAGCACAATGTCAGCTTTCCACAGCCACGGCCAGCTAAAGATGAGGCCACCTTAGGAAGGGACCTGAGGGCATGGTGATAGTTGGCTTCATATCGTATAAATGGGGAGCGCAGTACCTCAAAGGAAAACAGGCTTTGCAGAACAACGCAATCAACATTTAGGCACCTCTTTACACAACTCAGTGTTTCCGATAAAGCACTTGACAAGATGGGTGGATCTTCAGATATCTGTTTGACGCCCCAGTGCGTGACAGCGGCGGCTGAGATACTGCACAATCTTCACCCCAACTACGATAAGATTGATCCTTGCGAGAGATTTGATGAGTGTAGGTTCAACCCTTTCCTCTTTTGAGCCTAGACTGACGCAAGCCCGTAGATGTATGCGGCGGTTATCCTTCTCGGTTTCCCACCGAGAAAGACCCTGCTGTCTTGACTCGGATGGCAAGGGCAAATATTCAAGTTACTCAAACTATTCTCGAAAAAGAGCCTCCCAAGTTTGAGAACGATGATGACGAGGAGATATTCGATCTCCTCATAACGAACTACAAATCATGCATGGACGAGAGCGCCATCAACTCTACAGGTTTCGGCCCCATGTCCGAGATGGTGTCGAAGGTGACTGAGCTCTTCCCCCTCGGTGACGGGGGGTACACCTCCAATGACACTATGACGGATGAAGACCTGGATAATTTCGCCGCGGCGACTGCATACCTTACTTCGATCGGCGTCCCGGTCGTGGGCGACTGGTACACCTTTCAGGACTTGGAGAACCCCGTGAGTTGGCAATGGACCTCAGCTACCTTCTGCTTTCACAAAAGCTCACCAGGCATAGGAGACGGCGATTCCGGCGTTCGGTCTTACCGCAGCATACCGCGTGGACATGACTCTTCCCCCAACCTCGCCGGCAAGATACGCGGAGTACCTCGAGACTAATGAGACCATTCCCGAGAGCATCCGCGAGCTGCTGCCGACAGAAGAAGGGAAAGATGCCGTGCCCCAGCTGACAGAAGGCATTCTGGCCTTGATCGAAAGCATGATGGTCATCGAAGCCCCTTCAGTGTTAATGAACTCCTCCGAACTATTGCAGGTACGTTGCAATCTGGCACTCCAGACTTACGTGCTGAATGTTTGACTGACCTGAATTAAGTCAACCTGGCAAACGACCACCGTCAAGGAAGCCGCAAAGAGCGCCCCGGCCCTGGTCATTGACAAGGTCATTGATTTGTTAACGCCGGAAGACTACAAGCCTGACCGCATGGTGCTTTCAAATAAGTCAATCTACAAGGATGTCTCAGACGTCATTGCGAACACCCCCAAGGCGATTCTGCAGGCGTTCATGATTCTCCGGATCGCCGAGAACTATGCGCCTTACGTCCTCGCCGTAAGTGATCCCGCTTCACAGCCAACGTTTGAGGTCAATTGCTGATACAGCATATTCTCGCAGCTGCCGACAGAGAATCGAGCAACCACCACATGTTTTACATACATAGATGAAACCCTGCCATGGATCCTGAGCAAGTTCTTTATGGACAAGAAGTACAGCGATGCTCAGCACGAGGCCGCTGTCACGGTCACAGAGGCTGTCAGAGACGTATTCGTCAAGCGGGTCGAAAACACAACCTGGCTGAGCGAAGATGCCCGGAAACTCGTCGTCGAAAAGGCGCGTGACACTCAACTGAATGTGGGATATCCAGAGGAGGTAAGATCCGCCCGTGCTTCTCTCATCTCGTGACCCAACTCGCCGAGGCGTACTGACATGAACCTCACCAGGAACCTAACGCAAGGAACGCGACAGCTCTGAAGAGCTACTACGGCGGACTGAACCTAACAAATTCATTCATCTCTAACGCTCTGTCTCTGCGCCAATGGGCCGCCGACAAGTCCTGGAACGAAACCCTCGTCGAGCCTGTCAACCGCATCAAATGGAAGGAGTTCGGCGTTCACTCTTACCAAGCCAATGCCCGCGCCAGTCGCGAGAACAACATGATCATGATGCCCGCAACCATGACTCTCTTCCCCCTCTTCGAGCCGGAACTGCCCTTGTACATTCAGTACGCGCGGTTCGCTTACGTCGCCGCACACGAGATCGTACACAACTTTGACGACGTCGGCATCCTCATCAGCAACGACAGGAAGTACGAGGACTGGCTATCGGAAGATAGCGTGGCGGCCTACACCGAGCGTGCCGAGTGCATCAGCGAACAGTACTCTCGCGTGCCTGTCAGCCTTGCGGACGGAACAGTCCTCAAGGACCCGGAGACCAACAAGACTCTGACTCTCAACGGTACTCAGACGCTCTCGGAGAACATTGCCGACCAGGGCGGCCTGAGCATTGCCTACGAGGCATGGAAGAAGACCATCGATGAATGCAAGGACAACTCCACCCAGCCTGCTCTACCGGGCCTTGAGAATTTCACCCTTGAGCAGGTCTTTTTCATTGCGTTCGGACAGGCCTGGTGCGGTGACCCCTCGGAGCAGACAATGAGAGACGATGTTGCTGAAGGGTCACACTCTCCGGGATTCGCGCGGACCCGGATCATACCTCACAATGTCGAGGGTTTCAAGGAAGCTTGGCAGTGCAAGAAGCCAGCACCCGAGTGCAAGATTTGGTAGGGTAGAAATAGATGATGAAGGGAGACGGAGTTACGGGGCGTTTACAGACGCTTTCATTAGTATATGTATAACATTGAGTGGCTGGGCGAGAATCAGCGATATATAGACCCAAGGCATCTAGAGCTTTTATGACAGCCACAAGAATTTATCAATACGCAAAAGAAATGTCCAGTTTGCCACCAGTCTGCAGCTTGTCGACATGACTGAATTCCTGTTCGACGACCTGGAGCAGAAGGCCATTCACGAGGATGCTTGAACGGCCGCCTAGTGGTGGACATGGTATGTACTCGGCTCCTGATCGGAAGCATTACCGAGTCGGTTGAGCTAGATGCGACGACCTCGAGACGACAGGACCAGAGCGGTGTGATGAGCCTGGTTCACCAATTTCATTATAGGAAATGAAGTATCCATGTCGAAAAAGTTCTTCAATCGATTATGAGGCATATATGCTGAAAGCTCCTAGTCATTTTCCTCAATCCTCATGTGATCCTCGAGCCATGAATGCCGCGCATATCTTCATCAAGTCATGCCACCTCTCCACCCTTTCTCGTCTCCAGAAAGTTAACCCACTCACACTTACAACCTCCTGTTCCTCCATCAAAGCCTCCAAATGAGGTATCATTCCTTGCCCTGGGGTTAACCAGCGTCCCCCCGAAACCGACATCATTCAAAATCAGCTTTGGCTCGCTCGCATCGATCCGCTGCCGGCTATCCACCTGCCAATGCCAAACCACCTTCTCTAATGGCTGGCCCCCATGCGTGTCCATCGTAAAGGTCACGGGGTACGGCATCGTCCCAGGCCGGTCTGTCGACTCACCCGCTCCGGTGCCGAACCGGCCACGATTGGCGAGCAGCTCTGTGCTGTTCTCGCGGCGCGTCCAGATCTGGACGAGGAAGCGGGTTTGCGTCCAGCTGACTACGAAATTGGCCTCTGAGAGACGCGCGCCACCGTCTTCGTCAAGGGGGACATTGCTATCACCATCCCCGCCGCGAGCGGGATCGGAGCCATTGAGGACCGTCACGGAGCGGAGGTAGATGCTGCGCTTGAAATACGTGTAGAAGCCGTAATGTTCTGTGTCGAGACCGCGATCATACAGCCTGATTGGCTGCTGCGTTGCTGTTGGCATAAAGACGGCTGGAGCCGCAGTGCCATCTCTGTTAAGTTCTGGCTCGGGGAGTTCGACGGGGAAGTCCGAGGGCAGGTCAAAGTCCTGCCTTTTGGTGAGTACATTGGGTCCAATCGTGGCGTTTTCTGTGTTGAGAAAACTAAAGTAGAACGGTGTAGGCTCGCCAGCCTTGTCGTCAGAGACGACTTTGTCTGTGGTGTTGCCGAGGAAGAACATCTCTTCGAAAGTTGGAGGCTTGGGACTGGGGTTGAAGCCTTCGCGGTCCTGGCGTTTCCTGAGAGCCGCCTTCGCTCTGGCAACGACACCGCCACTCCTCCTCTCTTCGCGATCTCCGCCTTGATCTGGTCGCGGCGGGTCCCGGTTGGGGATGTTCCATGCCTCTTTTGTGTTGTTATCCCACTGGATCTGCATGAAAAAGCTGGGCTGATCTGGTCGAAAGGGAGCAACGGATTCGTGCTCTTCCTTGGGCAGCGCACAACTCCAAATAGTTGTGGGCTGCGTGCATCCCGTGACGGCAGCCGAGTTGTCAGGGCCGACGACTGTGAGGGCCCCTGTAGGCATCGGCGGGAAGTTTGTCAAGTTGACAAAGATGCTCTCAACCTCAGCAGGGGTGCCCCCTCGGGGAATCAATGTGACGCAGAGAACAACAATGAGAATAACGAGGAGAAGAGAGCCACAGCAAACGCCGAAGCAGATACGTCGTCGTTTTCGTCCTTCGCGTCCCGGACGACCAAAGCACCCGTTTGATGGCATGCATCCACGGCCTCTCCAGAAGCCACCCATCTTGCGGGCGACGACCTCTTCCTTCTCGTGTCGACGCCTTTCGCGTTCGACCTGATGACCGGGCCCAGACGCGGCAACGAAATGTTCCTGGGGCAGGTAGGTTCCGGGCTGCCGGTTTGGCAAGATGGTTGTGCCTGGTGCGGGCGTGAGGGGTATGTCGGTAAGGGAGATGCCACCGCGAGAGCTCATAGTCCCGTTGATGGCAGGAGACGTGGGATTCGGAGAGGGAGGATAGAGGCCTTGGAGGGGATGGCCAGTGGGGAAAACTGCCCGGTATCTGACTGATTCTTGTTTGTTTGGGGGCGAGTACGGCGGAGGCTCTTCCGAATGTATCTGCAACCCTTGCACGGCGGTCATCGCCTTCTCGCTGTGTTCAATGGGCCGTGGAGTAGCTGATCTGGAGGACGAAGCTGGTGAATGGTTACGGGTATGTAGGAAAGGTGATGGCGTCCTCCTAGGGGTGGGTATCCTCACAATTGGCGTTTGATCGTGTCGTGGCGACGGTTTTGGGGAGGCTGGGAGTCCAGGTCGAAAGGTGGAGGAGGGAGGGTCGTCCATCTTGATTGCCGCCGTCGCAAACTGGGTCTTCTCTTTGACTGCTTTGCGGTCTGAATCAGGCGACTGACTACCCTTCGTCATACGTGACTCCTGAGCTTCACGAAGAGGGCTCGTCTTCTCGGTGAATGGGGTCACTATGGTATCCCACCATCCTCGAGTCTGCGTCTCAGCACTTCCCGGGCTTTTCAACACACCCTTGGCCTTGTCTGCTTTGTTAGGATTCGCGGCCGAGTTGTTGCCGTCTTCCTCGAAGAGTGTGCAGGGGCTACCGCCATCATCGTCATCGTCATCTTCGTCCTTGATTTCAATTGCCACAAGAGTCTCGGGCTTCTTGTAAGTCGAAGGCACGACAGGCACTGGGGGTGCGTCAGAGGGGACGGATGCTCCGTAGCTAGTGGCCTGAGAGTAGATGCTTGACGTGTGTCGAGGTGACTGAAACGGCGACGTGGTGTCGGGGGTGTCGGGGCTCCATACGGACCGTTGCTGCGAAGGAGTCATCGGACTGGTGGTGTTTCCAGACTGTTGAGTTTGTGCCAGTAGTCGCGGCTGCGGATGAGGCGTGGGTGCCTCCAGGGGCGTAGCAAGCATGTTGGCGTTGGCATCGGTGGTGCCGTTGCCACGCTCGGCCAGGTCCGAAGGTAAGGCAATGCCAATGACGATGGGGCGGTCGTTCGGAGAGAGATCCTGGCCGAGGGGGCTCCGAGTGGTAGCACTCTGGGGTGATTTGGCAGGTGACCTTTTGGAGAACCAATTCCAGTTGCCAACGGAGGCGGACGAGGGCTCGCCTTCCAGCGCCTTGAGAGCGGCAGCATCGACAAACTTGCCCCGCGGACGTTGCGGGCTATTGGCAAGATGATTCTGACGTCGGAGCTCTGTCATGTTGGTCACCAGCTTGATACCGGCTTTGGCATTCTGCTCTTTCTGTCTCTGACGAGATTTGAGTCTCCTCAGTTTGTGGACAGAGTAGCGGGACTGGGACGCGCGAGATGGTGTGGGCTTGGTAGGCCTGAGGGGACTCGGCATGGCGGCCTTGTCAGCGATGAGGGCCTGCTCATCGTCCATGATGGGCGTCACCACTTCTTCGTCCTCCCAGTCCTCCCAGTTATCCTTGCCGTGATCGTGCTGGACATCGTCGTAATGTGGTGGATTCGGCGACGTAGTGTTTGAGGCCATTTTGGATGTTGAGGGCCGAGGTTCGGTTGGCGTTGGGCGATCAAGGCCGTGGGCGTTGCTTGAGATTCGAACTTGAATGAATGAATAAATGAATGCTGAAATGCTACTAAAGAAGGGATCCAGGTGCGGGTTTTGAACTGCAAGGGGCAGAGCGTCGTGAAGCGTCGTGAAGCGGCGGTGATTAAGAGAGTGATAGTACGAGTGTCGACTAACAAAGAAGATGGCCACAGAGCAAGGGCAAAGAAAACGAACGCGTCCTGGAGGAGAAGAGAAAAAGAGACTGGAGAAACGATGTTCACGAACAATAGTCACAATAGACGGTGCCGGGCGGCGACTGAATGGGATGGGATGGATGGACGGGCCATTGGCAATAGATGAATGGCGGCCGCCCTGCGGCTTCATCCACTTTGATCCACGACAGCCAACGGCCAACGAGAGCGCGGCAAGAGCCACTTGGCTCTCATTAGACGGCGGCGGCGACCTGCCTGGAGTCGCCGGGTTCCATCGCGACTCTCGACGATGTATGGCTGGCCATTGTTGAAGGCGTATGAGCAAGCGCCGACAACAAGGGAAGGAGGGCCGTTGATTGGCTCTCGTGGCGCCGGACTCGTCGAGCGAAGCATCCTGCCAACACGAACCATGAGCTGTGGGGTTCCTGGCCAGAAAGTCTTGGCGATGAGACGAGATCTACGTTTACGACGATGTATGGTTCGTCTGCTGGGACGCGTGGCCGCGGTGGTGGCGGGGCGAGGTGGTGATGGTGTCGTGAGGTTGAGGAGGACATGGGAGAGGACGCAGAGACCGGCGCATCCACATGACAACACGCGAAGTCACGTGGTTTGGCGGGATGACAGATGGCAGGCATGGCAGGCAGGGCAGGCAGGGCAGGCGCGGTGCAGTGAATCATCAAACAGTGGATGCCAGTCACTGCCACTGACCTCCCTTGGCAAACGAAGCACTGCAATTCATCTTCGCACCATGTCAGTTTTCGGAGCGAAGCCGAGGAAGAGGGATCCATCCTTGCGAGAGAAAGACGCTCGGTTTGCCGGAGCGCTCGTGCGGCTTCCACTAATCAGGTCCCTCACCTGTAGCCCTGCCACCTGCCATTGGGTCCTGTTTCGTTATCGGCTGGTCTTTCATCGGGTGACGAAGGGCCGATGAGTTGCGACAAAATTGTGAGATGATGGCCTCTTCTTTTTTTTTTCCGGGCCCATCATGACATGTGGACGATGGCTGAGTAGTTTCACATTCAGGACAAGCGGGAGATCAGCACTGTGGCAGGCGGAGCAGACAACAGGAGTGTCACCCTTTCTACTGACCTCATTACTCTTGGCGTACAGCTGCCCAAGAGGGCCAGGGGACCACTGATCTTGGCTTCAGGGCGCTTTCTTCAAAGAGGACCCCTGAATGAATGCTGGGCACCCCCCACTTTCATGCTGCGGTAGGGAGGCTAGCTGTTGGATCTGGGTGCGGTGGCCCCTATCACAATTCAAACCTTCTGGTTGGCTGTCTGGGCACCTCCACTGTTCATACTAATTGAATTAGTTGCCTGAGCACTACTACCACAAAGAGAAGACGACACCTGGGCCAAAGTCACGAAAGATTACTCGAGATGAAATGAGCGAAAATCCATCCGATCACTCCTGTCCTCTCCTTCCTTTGTCTGTCATGTCTCGGTATGCCAGCAAACCTTGACACCAAATCCCCCCCAGACAGCCCATTGCACACCACGCGACCCTCGACTCCGACCAGAGATCACCAAGGCCTCCAAGCATCTCCATCGACATCACCTCCTTCTCCACCGACCGGACGCCCAGAGCCGCCCCAGCACCGCCCGAAATTCTGTAACTGCTAGCCACGCACGGCCATCCATCGCAAACGAGCACCGACCACCCAGACTCCCTTCATCGATCGCACCGCCGCCTCGAGTCTTGTCGATCCTAGCAGTTAGCATTTGCGACCGGAGCACCAGAACCACCCGTCCTTGCTTCTCCCGTGGCCAAGCCTCCGAAACAAAGACCACACACCCACCGACCCCCCCTTCCCATCCCATATCCCTTCCCGTCACGTTGTCACCTGGAGGATCCCGTCCTCCGGTAACAACACCCACATTCCAGCAAGCTGGCGCCTCCACCACCCCCAGCCGCCTCCTCCTCCTCCTCCGTGTCGTCAGCGAACGACCGACGACCCCCGGCTTCCCACCACCGCCGCCGCTCCTCCTTCGGCTTGGGCATTGACGTCGCCTCCGCTGAACGCCGCGGGCCCCAGTATCTGGGGGTGCAGGGCCACACCTCGAACCTCCCCCCAATACCAGGTGCGTCCCGTCCCTTCTCTTCTGCGTCTCCCTCCTCCACGGCCCCTCCGTGTCTGACAAGACTCGCTTGCTGACGACTGTGTCCTCCCCTCCTGCAGGCACCCCCGCCGATCCCATGTCCCTCTCCCGCAGCCCGTCACCCATCCCCGGTGGCGGTTGGGCCAGCCCCGGCCTCAACTACAACAGCGGCAGGAACAGCCCGACCGGCTCCTACCCCTTCCCCTCCCCGGGGGGCAGCTCCGCGCCCTGGGAGGCCGCCAAGATGAAGACCCTCGGCGTCAGCGGCTACCCGTCCTTTTCGACACACAACCAGGGCTTCTTCCAAAGAAACATGCGCCGCATCTCGAGCAGCCTGCCGCGCTTCAACCACGCCGACCAGTCGCACTACGGAGCCGTGAAGGACAAGCCGAGTAGCGGGCCGTGGTCTCTGCAGAAGGTGCCTCTGGTGGGTAGGATACAGAGGAGGGCGGTGCGCATGAAGCGCAAGACCAAGATCCGCCTGTCGATACTCTTCTTCATACTCTTCTCCATCTGGATCTTCTACCACACTCGTAGGTCAGCCTCAAATCCAGCGCCTGCGACGGCAGCTAACGCGATGCTAGCTTTGGTGTACCACTGGCGACGCACGTCATGGCTCGGTGGCGGCCAGAAATACGTTATAATCCTTGCAGCGAATGTCGGCGGTGGTGTAATGGAGTGGAAAGGCGCGCGAGAATGGGCAATCGAGAGGGATAGCGTCAAGAACAAGAGAGCGTACGCTGCCCGGTGGGGCTACGAGCTGGAAATCGTCGACATGAGCACGAAGAAACGCTACGCTCACGAGTGGCGCGAGAGCTGGGAAAAGGTCGACTATGTCCGCAATGCCTTCAGGAAATACCCCAAGGCCGAGTGGTAAGTGAAAGGAGGTTCACGTTTTGGCAGAACAGTCTGGCTTACCGAAACAGGGTCTGGTGGTTGGATCTCAACACTTTCGTCATGGAGCCCTCCTATTCGCTGCAGAGTCACATCTTCAACAACCTTGCGAAAAACAGTTACCGCGACATCAACGAATACAACCCCCTCAACTTCTCCCACCCCTTCACCGACGAATACCTCGACCCCGTTTCTCTCAGCCCCGTGGGCGACGGCAATCCCGACTCCATCAGCCTCCTCCTCTCCCAGGACTGCGCCGGCTTCAACCTCGGCTCCTGGTTCCTCAAGCGCGGCGCGGTGTCCGATCAGCTCATGGACGTCTGGTGGGATCCCGTTGCCTACGAACAGAAGCACATGGAGTGGACGCACAAGGAGCAGGATGCCCTGCAGCAGCTCTACCGCACCCAACCCTGGGTTCGCCAGCACACGGCCTTCCTGCCGCAACGCTCGATCAACTCGTTCCCCGCCGGCGCCTGTGGCGACAGCGGCAACGACACGCGCTTCCACTACAGCCAGGAAGACCGCGACTTCGTTGTCAATATGGCCGGCTGCGAGTGGGGTCGCGACTGCTGGGGCGAGATGTTCCACTTCCGCGAGCTGAGCTACTACCTGAACCGCAATCTCTGGGAGCGCTTCAAGGAGGACCTGATCGCCGTCATCTGGTTCAAAATCACGGGACAGCATGTCAGGCTGTAGTGGAGTTTTGTTTCCTGCATTCAGCATTGCGCATTCGGGCTTTTCCTTTCTAGCGGCTGGCTGACCGCGCGGCATCTTGCCTGCCGTTTCGTGTATGGATATGCTTCGCGTTGCGTGATCTTGTATACCCCCTGTATTTCTTATTTGCGTCCTCCGCGGGGCTAGCTGGGGGACCGACTTCTTCCCTCCGTTTTTCTTGACGCGATGTCATGACATGCATGATTGGACGCGGGAGCATCATGGATAGACCATGATTTGGCGTGGTATTTCTCACAAGAGAGGGATAGATTTTGCGCCGGAGTGCGCTGGCGCTGCTTCTGGGTGGTGAATTGAAGGATGCTGTTCATTGGAAGCGGTTGTACTCCGCCTGTGACTCGACAGTTGGGCCGATTGGTTCTCGTGAGGTGACATGTCGTGCGGCTAGGCGTAACAGCAAGAACAAGGTGAAAGTCCTGCTGGGAACGTCCGGCTCGTTTTATACACCAGATACGTTACCTACGACAGCTCTCTGACCAGGAAGGCAAGGTGAAGGACTACGCGATGATGGGGCTGACCGGCCCCGGCTTCAGGTTCCTGCCTGCATACATCTCGGCGCCACGCGGCAGCCCCAAGCTTGCTTCTCCTCTGCCTTCTGCCCTGCCTCGTTCAGCCTTCTGAGTTTCCGAGCGGGCTACAGAGTTTACTAGATCTCGCAAAGGAGAGCCCTACCCCAATCCCCTCCCCCCAGTGGGTCGACCCGAGGCTCTGGGGTGAATGCCATTGCCCAGGGAGACGCCGCCATGTGGTATCAGGCATGTTCGCTGGGCCCGAGACTTCGGCTTGACCTCGCCCGATTCGTGGCTAGTGACGATCTGAGATCACCCAGTGGTCATGTAGGATGCGAGAGCCTGGTTCCTGGGGTTCGGAGTATACACCCTTAGTGGGAGAGGAGGATTCTCCGGGATGTGGACATCATGGAGGTGGAGTGAAGTGGGTTGACGGCAGGCACATGGAATGCACCGTTCGCGATGACCGAGTCGTATCCAGCGTTTGACTGGTGCCTTTCTGACTCAAGTGGGGTGTCTGACGGTCTCGACCGGCAGATAGCTGGCAATACTTCGCTGTTTGGAATGTAAACGACAGTTCCATTGGACTGGAGATCCGAGTGTGAGGGGCTCTCTCCTTAGTGTGCCTTGGTCCCCAGGTTTCCAGGGACCCAGGATCCTCCCATACAATTCCAAGACAGTATCATCCCATCCCATATTGGAGCAAGATCCATCCATCGGTCCTCGAACAACCCCATTACATGATGGAGGTTTTCGGTTTGCTCTCAACCGATCTCGTGCACAGTTGCACCGAGAGCAGGTGATTCATGGATCCCGTGAGGAGAAAGAGGGGGCCAGACGGTTTGGCTTCCCAAGGTACCTTACTCTTACTTCCAAACAATAAACTCTACAGAACAGCTCTTCGGGCAGAGTAGCACCTCTTTCAATCGTTCTGCAGCTCACTCATCGTCGCTCATCCCAACATGTCATCCCTAAGGGTCACGGACGTCCGATTTGAACACTACCGCCCGGGCCATGCTCTTGGAGTCGACGACGTCAAGCCTCGCATCTCCTGGCGCTTTGCAGATGCCCCAAAGAGTTTTTTGCAAGAAGCATACGATGTGAAGATTGACCAGGCTTTTGGGTCAAAAACGATTGAGCTTTGCTCCATCCAGGTCGACTCCTCTGAGTCCCAGCTCGTACCCTGGCCGTGTGAGCAACCCCTCGCCTCCCGCACCAGATGTAGTGTCCGAGTACGTGCCAGGGGAAAGGGACAAACCGAGTACACTCCTTGGAGCGAGCCTTCTATAATCGAGACCGGCTTGTTGGACCGCAAGGACTGGTCCAGCCAGCTCATCTCTGCTCCTTGGGCCGACCAAGACGTCGACAAGGCCCAGCCTGAAGATCTCTTCAGAAAGGATTTCACAAGTGGCGGTCATATCCGGACCGCCAGGCTCTACATCACCGCCCAAGGTGTTTACGAGGCAGAAATCAACGGCCAGAGAGTTGGCGATCACTTCCTCGCCCCTGGTTGGACGTCCTACGATTCTCAGTTGATCTATCAGACCTACGATGTGACCACCCTCTTGTCCTCACAGAACAACTGCCTTGGTGTCCGCCTAGCCGAGGGCTGGTTCAAGGGGCGTCTCGGCTTTGAGGGTGGCCGCCGCAACCTCTGGGGCACGCGGACCGCCTTCTTGGCCCAGCTAGAGGTTGTCCTCGAGGACGGTTCTACTCGCATCATCAACACTGATGATAGTTGGACCGTCAACCGAGGTCCCATCCAGCGCTCCGAGATTTACGACGGCGAGCACTACGACGCCACGGCTGAGATCTCGGGTTGGTCTATCTCTGGACATGACGGGCATGGATGGGCCAAGGTTGATGTTCTCCCCCCTATCCCGGACACCGTCACCCTCCACGCAGGCCACGCCGAACCAGTTCGACGACTCGAGACCATCAAGCCGATCGAGAAAGTGAAGACTCCATCAGGCAAGACGGTCCTCGACTTTGGACAGAACCTCGTGGGCTACGTTCGTATCAAGCAAGTGCGGGGCCCCCGCGGACACAGCATCACGCTGTCGCACGCCGAGGTCCTCGAGAATGGCGAATTGGGCATCCGGCCGCTTCGCATATGCAAGGCCCAAGACGTTTACACCCTCAGAGGAGATGACTCGGGCGAGTCCTACGAACCTCTCTTCACCTTCCATGGCTTCCGTTATGCCCAGATTGACGACTGGCCGTCCCCGGACATCGATGTCTTCGACGCCCTCGAGGCGGTAGTGTGCAACACAGATATGGAAGAGGCGGGTAATTTCACCTGCTCTGATGACATGCTGAACAAGCTCTACTCTAACGTCCGCTGGGGCATGAGGGGCAACTTTCTCTCCGTGCCGACCGACTGTCCTCAACGCGACGAGCGTTTGGGGTGGACCGGGGATCTTGCACTCTTTGCACCGACAGCTACCTTTGTCTACGGATGTACTGGCATCCTCAAAAATTGGCTGCGCGACCTATGGTACGAGCAGAAGCGTCAGAATGGCGTTCCGTCCATGGTTGTGCCTAATGTTCTCCAAGGCCACGCGGTCTGGGGCAAGGTTTGGCCCTCTGCCATCTGGAACGATGTGACCATCTTGGCCCCTTGGGCTCTGTGGGAGGAGACGGACGACGTAGGCGTGCTGGCACCTCAGTATGAGTCAATGGTCGTCTGGCTCGACGTTATTCCGAAAAACAAGACGGGCAGCGTGCACTTGTGGGACTTTGCGACATTTCAGCTCGGCGTACGTAGCCAGACCCGTCTCCGATATGCACCTCGAACACCAGACATGACGGCTAACCTTTTCTCCAGGACTGGCTCGACCCCAACGCGCCCCCTCATGAGCCTCAGAAGGCGGCCACTGACCCCCCTCTTGTCGCCAACGCCTTCCTCATTCACTCTCTCGACCTCATGTCCCGTATTGCGAATCGCCTCGGAAAACACTCCGAGTCGTCTCGCTACGCCGAAGAGGCCGCTGCCGCGCGTCTCGAGTTCTCCGCCGAGTACGTCACTCCTAACGGCCGCCTCATCTCCGACAGCCAAACCGCATACGCTCTCGCCATCACGTTCAACCTCTTGACCCCAGCCCAACTGACACGCGCCGGCGCGCGCCTCGCCGAGGTTGTCCGCCGCAACGCTTTTCGCGTCGGCACCGGCTTCGCGGGCACTCCATACGTATGCGAAGCCCTGGCCCGGACAGGTCACATCGATGTCGCCTATGCCATGCTGACGGAACGCGCGTGTCCGTCGTGGCTGTACCCCGTCACCATGGGCGCCACGACCATGTGGGAGCGATGGGACAGCATGCTTCCTGACGGCAGCGTGAATCCGGGAGAGATGACGAGTTTCAACCACTATGCTTATGGGGCTGTTGCCAAATTCATGGTCGAGCGGCTGGCGGGGTTGAAGAGGGTGGAGGCCGGGTGGAGGAAGTCGCGAGCGGAGCCAGTGGTTGGGGGCGATTTCACGTGGGCGAGGGCCGAACACTTGACGCCGTATGGACGGGTTGCCTGTTCGTGGCGCCTGGAGGAGGTGGAGGGTAAGGAGGGCGAGTTCACGCTCATCATAGATTTGGTGGTGCCGCCGACGACGGAGATGGAGGTGGTACTTCCTGGCGATGAGGAGTCGAGGGTTGAGCTTGTTGGCTCGGGTGAGTGGTCGTTCAGTGTGCCGTTTATAAGGCGGTACGATTGGCCTGTCAAGGCTATTTCGAACATGCCGGCGTAGAGATCGGTGAACACAGGCTTTGTTGCGAGTCTGTCGATGAAGCTCATGTATCACAAGTATGCTAATGGGCGGAGATAAAGTGAATGATGAATACATGGGATCCATCAGCATAAGCATCTGAGCGTCTCAAGTCACAAGATCATACGTCTGGAGTTTAAAACCACCCGGTGGCTTACTCCTTGACATTTTCTGCACCTTCTACTGCCAACGAGTGACAACTTTGCCTTTATGGCAGTTGAAGTCTATCGCTAAACCTAGTTCCGCAATACAACTCAGCGCACCTTTGTAGACGGGCGATTAAGTCAGTCATGTATCAAGCCTACAAATTCAAAGAGTATAAGAGCTAGCCGTGTTCTTCTTCCAATTTTCCCTACTATCCTCAATCGGACTCGCCATTCCTGTCAGCCGCGTCTCAACATGTCTACGTGGGGCTGGCCAAGTCTCCCACTCGAGCTCCGTTGGGAGATATTCGACTTTGCAAAACAAGACCACGTCGTTCTAGAATCAAACCCTCACGCACGCGCAGGGTATGCCAGGGTTTGCCGGGAGTGGCAGAAAGAATTCGAGGACGACAACTTCCGAACCATCGTGCTCGATCAGCATCGCCTCGAAGACTTTGAGCTGTATGTTTGTGACAACCGGAGAAGAAAGAATCTTGTCCAGCGCATCAATCTGCGTGTCCGGCTTCAAGAGTACGACTGCACAGAATGCCAGCTCCCCGAAAGTCCCAAAACAACTTATGAAAACAACTACATCTTCATCAGCACCCTGAGAAGACTCTTGATAACCTTGTCGACTTGGAAGAGACAGAAGGGATCCGGCATCACATTGGATCTTGGCGCCTATTCGCCCAGTGACGCCCGACATACTTTCCGCGACTTTCGTCTCACGGAAGACTACCCCTACACGGCTGGCCTCACACTCCCCGAGAAGCATATCTGCCTGCCCGGCTACGGCGGTCCCGTCCCGATAGGCTACGATACATGTCCCGGCTGGGCCAAGGCCCGCAAAGGCCTGCCCACCATGGGCGCAAAGATGAGGATCCTCACTCCGATATGCGGGCGTAGACCGCGCAGCTTCTCATGCCCGCGATCTCTCGCACGGGCCATCCAGCAGAAGTCGATCGATATGCCCCAGGTCGAGGTCATCACCAGCCTGGTTCTCCGACGCCACTACTACCGCGGCTTATCCTCCCCGATCTTGTCCAGACTACTAAGAAGATGCCTGCCGAACCTAGAATCTCTGCGACACGAGAAGTGGCACGCCATCGCAGACGACGACATGACACGCATGATCGACGAGCTCAGCTACGAGAGCCTGCTACACAGACACCTCCTCAGCCCGAGGCTGCGGGAGCTCCGTCTCTTCGCAGAGTCGAGCCCCGTCTTGCACTCCGACCGCGACCTGCTCCCCTCGGATATAGGCACGGCCGTCGCGCTCGCACGGGCGAGCATCAGGCTGCGAACCCTCAGCGCCACGTTCGTGATTGACGGGATGGACTTTTTCCACAACATCTTGTTCCAGCCCATATCAGCAGCGGGACATCCTCTGTCGTCGCTTCCGCGTCTCGAAAGGCTAGCTCTCACCTCGCCGATGCTCAAGCCCGGCACGCCGACTGGCGATCTGCGGTATTTATTCGATGTCGCGAGGATGATCGTGCTGATGTACTTTCCCCGCCTCGAAACGATGGAGCTTTGGAACGGCGGGGAGGGATTTGGCTGTGTGTTCCGGTACAGCAACACGGGCGGGCGGCCCAGGTTCTTCTGGAAGAGCACGTTCGCCGTCGAGTATGTGGAATCAATCTTTGAGGATTGGGTCAAGTCAAATGATAGGCTCGACATCGGGGTTGAGGAAATGTCGCAGGAGGGGATCATGGGATATTTGGACGTGGTGCGTTATCTGGAATTGGCCGACGAGGTGCTGGACCCGTTCTCGAGGTTTCAAATGGAGTGGGAGAATCGACAATCGTCGAGAAAGAGGGAGCTTCTGGGCCAGACTTGTCGTTAGACCAAGAGGTTGCTCGAGCATGCCGAAAGAATTTCCAACTCAACGTAAGAGTTTGGAGAATAAGTACTTTCATCCTTGGTCCAACCAGCCATTGCTAGCAAGATTTCTCCCACTGCATTGCACGATCCAGTAATGCTGTGTCAATGACGGTGAACCCACTGTACTAGACATCCATAGCCAGACGCCATCTCACGACGGCCATGGAGGATCGAGCCAAGGAACGACACCAGCCTACCATACCTCCCATTTTGTATGCTTGCTAATCGCGCACAGTCGGTTGAATAGTGCATCCCGGTACGGCAGTGCCGTTACGACGTGACTCACCCCATCCTGGTCGACAATCCTCAGACTGTCATAGATGGGACCGTCCGTCGCCCACCCAGACGCCAGCTTCGCCTTCATGCCATACCCAGAGTGCTTCCTCAGCTGGGTAATATCATCAATGTTGACAACCCAGATCGTTTCCAGATCCTCCTTCTTGGAGATTGGCGTCCGGATGGAGTGCAAGTTGAACGCCAGGAACGGCTTGTCTGCCGCCGAGTTGACGTAGACGTAACCCGCGCGCCCATCATACCGCGCGCTGAACTCGACGGGTCCTGTGGCCTGCGGGCCCTGCCGTCTCGACGGGACGACGCCGATGCGCTGTTTGGCATGTGCCGAGCCGGTTTTGGCGCGAAGCTTGTCCACGCTCGCGGCCGCTCTGACGGCCTCCTTGGCGCCGCCCTTGAGGAGGCTGAAGATCCTCTCACGCTTATTGCCGTGACCGACGGCTTGTTCGACTTCGGTGTCATGTCCACCGGCATGCTCGGCCATTTCGTCATCGCGTTCTGCCATATCTTGGAGCTCATGGTCTGAGGCGCCGAGGGGACGATCGCCGGCTGAGGCGTGAATGACGGTCTCATCAATGTCGATGGGTTTGTTGGGCGGAGGATGGCTGACGCGAGCCGGGGGCGGGAATGGAGCTTGGTGGGACTCGCCGAGGCGGAGGAGAGTCAGGGCAAGTTGGGGGTTCGTCGGGACGCCCCTGAATAGAGTGCTGTTCAGGGATGAGCAAGGGGCCAACAGGGCAGAGATTAGATGAACTGAATGCAATACGTACTTGTTCAGGTGAAAATACTGCGCCCACTCATAGCTCGCCATGCTCCGGTAGACATGCGTAATGAGAGGGTCGCCGAAGAGGACAACGCCAACACCAAACGTGAAGCATCTGACTACAAGATCGCGTGTCAAGAGCAGCGACAAAACAGCTAGTGGCGCCAGATAACATGCCAGTCGAAAGCGATGATTTTGCCGATCAAAAGGGGGTATGGGGGCCAGAATGCTACGTGATTTTAGGATCTTGCGCACGCTGCTACGCCAAAGAGCTCAAACTCACTTGGCTAGTCGCTCCCATGTATCCGAAGTAAGAATTACCAGGTGCAGAAGCGGCTTCATCTGGTTCCAGACCTGTTACATGCCGTCAATGATTGCAGTCGGGGAAGTTCGGGTGGATCTGCCATACTACTTCCTCCATTGGCGCCTTCGTCTTGTCCTGAGACGGTCGATCCATCCCTTCAGCCTTGTCCTTTACGACGGCCATGGTCGTCACGTCGAACTGAGGCGTGAAACCCTGATTGCTGCCTCCAGCCTTCTCAAAAGGTGCTCCGTGGGGGTCCTGCCCCATGACGAGGTTCGTGGCGACAGCCGCGACGCTCGTGATAAAGTTGCTGGCTTCGTTCTCGACCGACTCGCCTTTGAGGTTCTGTGGGGCTCCGGTGGCGGCGTCGGTCGATCCCAGGGTGCCGGCCACGGGCTTCGCCAAGCCGCCGGTGCTCATATCGACCATGGACAGCGGTGCCGGCGGGAAGAGAGCGGCCCGTGTCCTGCGTGACACGATGAGGGCAATGGCGGTGCCGATGAGTAGCACCATGAGACAATCGAGTATCCAGGCGGCGAAGTAGGTCTTGGCGGTCCGTCAGCGATGCAACATTACCGACGGCAAGTCAAGGGGGCATACAAGGCAAAACGCAGCTGTTCGTGCCGGCTCACGCCATGAGCGGAGCCGCGCCAGAGACTTTGTGAACGCGAGAAGCCCGAGCAGCTGATGGAACGAGTCAGAATACATGAAGAGTCCGGGATATAGGGGTATGAGAGGGGGCTATGAGAACCCACCAAGCCCATGTATAGCCTCTCCATCTCACTGCGCAGTTTGTTTGGCGAGCACTCCGAATCCCGTGCTACAACGAGATCGAGGCCTCCGTACGGAACCGTATCAGTCCTCTTGAGCTCGTACACTTCCTAACATGAATCAGACCCAAGGTTCAGTACGGCGGGAGGGGGGCGAGCGCATGGCGACCTTGTTCATCCTTCGTACCAACATCCACACGTCCTCGTTGTGCATGCCCTTGACCCAGGGTTTCGCATCGTGCTCCGGTTTCTGGTTCCAGCCTAGGTCAAATACGGAGCCGTCATAGCTGGTCCCTGCATCTCGGACCGACAAGATGTCGGTTTCCGCAAGAGCGTGCGAATACGTTTGGGGCTCGTGGCGAGTCATGATGCCCAGGCAGTTGAAGTCAGCAATCGATATCGACAGTTGACGAAGCGTCCGAACTTATTGCCTTGCCAAAGTGTTGTAAATTCGGCAGACAACAGCTACTTGAAGCTTATAGACGTGGGCATGGCAGCTGGCCGGAAGAATAGCTCCGGCAAGCAGCGTCAGAGCAGCCAATCTGCCGCAAAAAGCCAGGAACTGAAGCGCCGTCGATGACGGCTCATGACGATAACCCTCTCTCCTTTACGGGATTACGGAATGATAGGCTCTCAAAGAGATGGGTTGCACTTCCTCGTGTCTGCCTTTCACCATCGGGTGCTGCGACGGAATCTGTGCGAGGCCGTGGCCTTGTCGTACACGAGAGGTAGTACGGGTGCTACAGCACCACAATCGAGAAACTGACATGACAGGCTTCTGTCTGGTATCAGAGCAGTCCAAATGGCACATGCCACCGGGTAGGTTTCCGAAAGAGACACGATGCCGCGGATGGGGATGGGTGATTGAAACGAAGGGGACAGCGTCTTTGTCTGAGCGATGCAGATCGAGTTCAAAGCGGTAGGAGGTTCGCCTCTTCAAGTACTGCCGATCCAGGTCGATGTGGCGCGCCGTAGGATCATGACATAAGCGTTAAGCGAGCTGTGGTGCTCTGCAATGCGCCGAATGTCCCAGGCGCCACACCAGCGAACGTGGCGCCCCCATTCCATTTAACCAGTTCAGCTCAAATCTCCCACCCCGTCGCCCTGTCCGATCAAGGCCATTCTCAGTAATCCGATCGCCAAACTCAGCGCTCCGTAACTCGCCATGTGACAGAAAGCCCCCGTCACACGTGGCTGCATGCTTCGCACCCATCAGGATTAGGCCCGGGGGCCAGGGGCCGAGTTGTACCACGAGTAAAACGCAGAAGCCCTCCTCCCCTCTTCCCCCTCCCTCCGTCCGACAAACGAACAGGGGGTTTAGGGACCAACCAAGATTTTCCTTTCCGTGGGAGCGACACGGGCTGCGCCGCCACGGGCCTGCAGATGAACAGTATTAACGTGGCTCTTAAGCTCTGTGTTTGCCTTCTTAATCGAGATGAGCCGGCCCTGCCCACCACCCCTTCCCCTGCCCGCCGTCAGTCAGACCAGGCAACCCCGGCGTTGGGAATACAGTGCATTGTGGGCAGGGCAGCCCAACACGAGTGGGAGGAGGGAAATGGTGGACCAGTCCTCGAAAATAGCTATGCTGGCTCATCCCGTCGCGTGGTTAAGCTTTATTAACGTTGTGTCCACAACGCACCGCGCACTGATGAAGAGGGCCCGGCGGGACCACCAGCACGCAGGGCTCCAGGTACGCCATCTGCCGGCTGTGCGCTCGGCGACGTGCATCTGGAACCCTCTAGGCTGTCTCACCTAGAAGAGGGGATTCGGTGATGGACTCGATGGGCCGTGGTGGGGTGGGGCGCCGGAGCGGACAAGCAGGGGAGATCGCGGAGAAGAGCTCCATTCTAGGGTGCCGGGGCTCAGGAAACCGTTGCCTTGTTTTGTGCCAAGGCCCTCTACTCTTCCCCCCTCTTCCCTCTCCCTCGCTTGCGTCGTGGTGCAGAGGGAAGGAGAGGCGGACAGGGACGAGAGTCAAGACAGCGTGGCTGTGTCACTGTTGGGACGAATTTTCGTCCGATGGACCAGACTGATTCTGTATCGGATTGTTCGATAATTCTGCCCGACGGCGATGCGCGAAGGCTGAGAGAGAGAAGGTTTCAGGGCTTGGTCGGTTTCGACTAGGTGCTAAGTGGTAGTGAGATCCGATGGCAAGCTGCTAAGAAAGCGTGACAGCTCGGCAAGATCGAGAGTTCAGAGGAGGTGGCCGTCCATCTCAAGAAGATCGATCGCCGAACCGAGTCAGTCCCCATCGTCATTCCCGGGTGGCTCGTCGACCCAAAGTTGGCCGTCGCCTTTCGCCAGCCGACCACACTGCTCGTCCGATGTTGTGTAATATTGCATGTAATATGGAGGCATAAGCAAGCCCTTCACGTCTGTCATGAGCTTCTCCGCGCCACCAATCACCCATCTCACCCAACGACAGGGGTGGGAGGGGGATCACCTCGCCAGGCACATGCTCGCATGTCCCCCCGGCTGGGCAGTGAACCGGGTTTCTTCGTGAAACTTCAACGCTAATCACAACCCCCCTACCAGCAGTCCCCCGGCAGCGAGCATCGCCAGGGGGTCTGCTCTTGGTACGCGGGGACCCCGGGCCTGGATTTGACCTGTGTGTCTGGCAATCTGGACGTTCCCCTTCACTCTTAATATTCCCGGCGAATCCTCTCCCGCCCCTGCCCTTTCTTTGCCTGTTTCGTTGTTTTGCTTTCGAAAAGATCCTACGCCCTTGATCGCTTCTGCGCCGTGCCGTGTGAGGCCTCGCTACCTTTCCCCTGGGTTTACTCGACACGGCAGCTATGTGACCATGGATCTCACGGAGCGCAACCACGTTGAAGAAGTCCATGGCTTTGTCTCACCCTATACTGAGCTGAACGCCGGGCTCTGGTCGCTATTTGCCGGCGCGACCATCTTCCTGGCCCTGCGGCTCTGGGTCAAGGTGACCCGGCGCCACGGGCTCTGGTACGATGACTATATCCTTATCGTTTCGTGGGTGAGTGTTCCTGCTCCGGCTGCTTCGGTGGTGGTCCTCCGCGGTCAGAGGCGAGCCTGACTGACACGAGACAGTGCATCCTGATCGCCAACAATGCTCTGATCGTCCATCAATTCGCCACGGGGTACGTCCTCGAGGACTCGACCAAGAAGTGGGACGACCGCATGCACATTCTCATCAACATCTCAAGCTGCGGCACCCTCATCGGCCAGGCGCTGACCAAGACGGCCTTCGCGGTGACGCTCCTTCGAATGAGCAACCAGTGGCAGCGCTGGGTGCTGTGGTTCTGCATCGTCACGATGAACCTGTACATGGTCATCAAGGTCTTCTTCCAGTGGGCCAAGGTCTGCGACAAGGACGGCTACGACAACTGGTACCGCCTCGACTTTTGTCTCTACTGGGACTTCCGGGACAAGTTTAAGGAGGGCGGCAACGGTAGGTGCTCGAGACGACATGTGAGAAGGACCACGTTTGCTGACGGTGCATCCAGTGTACAATATCATCATGGACTTTGTCTTTGCGTGCTTCCCTTGGCTGATCACCCGGTCACTGGAGATGCGGCGCGTCGAGAAGATCGGGCTCAGCTTGACTATGAGCCTGGGTATGATGTAAGTCGGACCAGTGACCCGGTATGTTCTTCTCGAAGCTGACGTGTGAGCAGTGTCGCCATCGTGTCGGCGATCCGAGTGGCCTGGAAAGACGTCGGAAATGAGCGCGACGAGTACTACATCTGTGAGTCAGCCAGTCTCGAACTGGTCCAATCTGCTTGCTGACAGCATCTCTAGACCGCAACGGCCTGTCCCAAGTCTGGTACTCGTCCGAAATCACGGGCACCATCATCGTGCAGTGCATCCCGATTCTCCGCCCGATCCTGCGCGACATCCACGCCACACTGACCTCCAAACGACTCAACTCGACAGCCGACGCGCGCAGCACGGGCGCCTGGGGCAGCAAGCTCGACACGAAGCGGGCTTCGACTGTGGTGATGGACGCGGACCGAAAGAGCAGCGAGCGCATGGAGCTGCGGGAGATCCCGGAGGAGCCGGCCATGGAGGACTGGAAGGAGCGACACTCATCGTCTTCGCAGTCGGAGGCCACCTCGGCGACGCTAGTCTCACCACGGGTCGACGCATGGCCGCTGACGAAGAACGGAGAGTCCGGGGCGAGCGGCACTCGGAGCCTGGAGGCTGAACACGATGGGAGGTCGTACTCAAGTGCTGGATATGATGTGGAACAGAACGGACTGTCGGCGCCGCCTCGCAGGATGTACCTGTAAAGTCTCTATTTAGCGTGTTCATTGGTTCAAAAAGAAAAGATATCTTGCAATCAGGTGTCCAGATGAATGGTGAAGATGCGAAGGCGGGGGCAAGGTGATTCTGGAAGACATTTGGACCCTGACGATCGCCCGTCACGAGGTGAATCATGGGTTCGGAAACAGGAGGGGTCGATGACGAGCCAGGGTCGAAATGGCATTGCGGCAGTCCGTCACGACGGGAATCGCATCGCCTGCCCCTCCATTCCAGTCGGTGGTGGAAGGGTCGCCGAACCAGGGCCTGGACGGGTTTCACGATGGAATGTTGGGTCGAGAATGAGAGGCTGAACGGGAAGGAAACGGCGCGCTGTTGGGCCCAAGCCACAGCCAGGAACGTTGGCGCCACAGAACAGCTCAAGTGTCGCGTTTCAACCGTGTTGATTGGCTGTGACTCAACGACATGTCGATTGTTCCTTGGCCCCTCGTCCCTCGACCCTTAGACGACATCCAAGCTATCATGCCGACCTTTCATCTCGACTTCACCCTCTCACATGGCACATTCACCATACCTGCCTTGTTTTTGCAACTCTGGGCTATGTCTCGATTCGTGATGCCGAGAACCGTTGGACGGGTTCACAAGCTTCATCCGTCTTGCCGTCATCGGTTGGAATGCTGAAGGCAGCCATGTCGAGACAGGGGTAGCCGCCCTGGGCTGGCTACGCCTGAAAAGAGGTCATTAGCCTCTCTCCCATGGGTCCAGGAATGTAGAGGGCGTCGGGAGGCCAAGAGAATCCAGACGTCTGGAACGCCCCAGCCCGGTAGACGCCTGCCAGACGTCTCACCCTTGCTCACCGTTAGCCAGGTAAACCCCCCTGTGTCCTCTTCCGGGGTTGCCATGAGGCTGCCACGATGGGGGTTCTGTTCCTGAACAAGATCTGGGTGTGTGGTTGTGGGTGGCCGCATATCTAGGCGCATTCCCCCCGGTGGAAAAACCTCCATAGCCCAGCCCGCCGGTTTGGGGATTCGTGCCGTGCTTCGCCCTCGTCTGCCCTCAGCATCGTCATCTGCCATTTCCTTAACTGCCCTGCCCAGCCAGCCAAGCCTCCAAGAAGCCGGTCTTCAGCTTCCTGACTCCTTCGCCATTCTCTTCTGTCCACGTCACAGTTCTATTCATTGGAGCCGAGGCCATCAGCCTCTCTCCATTGTTCCAGGCCAAGAGATCCTTACCATTTCTCCATTCTCTCCCACAGAGAGACCCAACTCAGCCTCCTCTTTTCTTTCACCTTGATCGGGGGCATTTCACAAGTCTTTAAGAAAGCATTCCTTCCTTCATCTGAGCAACACCAACAAGGACATCAACACCAGCATCGACCATAAAAAACACATCTCATACCAACAACACTGTTCTATCCTGTGTATCTGTCACGCATACCTTCCTGCATTTCGAACTACTTCAGCATCAAGCAACACCAATAACGGCATCATGCATCTTCCGACACATGGCACGCTAGGCCTCTGCGCTCTTGCCTTTGCCGCTCTGGCCCGAGCCCAGCAGTATGTCCTTCACGACAACTTTGACCGCTCCAACTTTTTCGACGAGTTCAGCTTCTTCGACCAACCGGATCCCACGAGGGGCTTCCAGCGCTACGTCAACGCGTCCGAGGCCAACGCGCAGTCTCTCGCCGGCTTCGCCAACGACGGCGTCTTCCTCGGCGTCGACTACACCACGCCGGGTGACGACCGCCGCTCGGTGCGCCTGACATCCAACAAGGCCTACGACGGCGGCGTGTTCCTCGCCGACATTGCGCACATGCCCGCCAACTCGTGCGGCGTCTGGGGGGCTTTCTGGATGTTCGGCCCCGACTGGCCGCACGGCGGCGAGATCGACATCATCGAGGGCGTCAACACGCAGGAGAACAACAAAGTCACGCTGCACACGGGACCGGGCTGCTCGATCACCAACGAGGGCACGACGCCGTCGACGACGCTCGACAAGAACGACTGCAACGCGGGCGACGCCTTCATCGGCTGCACGCAGCGCACCGACAGCAACCTCAACTACGGTGACGGCTTCAACGCCATCGGCGGCGGCGTCTACGCCGTTGAGTGGACGCCCGAGCGCGTCGCCGTGCACTTCTTCCCGCGCGGTGCCATCCCCGCCGACGTCGCGGCCGGCGCGCCCGACCCATCGTCCTGGGGCCCCGCGCTGGCGCGTTTCAACGGCGGCGAGGGCTGCCGCATCCCCGACCACTTTGTGCAGAACAACCTCGTGTTCAACATCGCGCTGTGCGGCGAGTGGGCGGGCAAGGTGTGGAGCGAGAACCCCGAGTGCTCGGCGCTGGCGCCGACGTGCGACGACTTTGCGGCGAACCACCCGGGGGCCTTCTCCGAGGCGTACTGGCTGATCAACTCGGTGAAGGTGTTCCAGCCGGCGGCATGAGACTCGAGGCGAAGCGTGACTTGATTTTCGAAATAATGGGACTTTCACATTTTGCAGCGGTTCAGGCATGGCATTGGGGTGAGGTGGCAATTGAGCCTCATGGCGTTTGATGATTATGATCACGGATACCCGTCCTTTCGTTAGCTATTCCATCAGTAGATATTTGCTTCGGCAGAGAGTAGATGTACTCAATCGAATGGTCAAAGTTACTTGATTACTAGACGGCTCGTGATGTTTGGTGTGTGAGGTGCCAAGTGGCGAGCGACAGGCTGTGGAAGACGGATGCTTCGAGAGGGTACATTCACCGTGTCCCTGCCCCCCGACTTCAGGTGAGGTACCTCACAGTTGAATTATTATGTGCACTGTGTGGCTGCCTGCAACGGCTTGTAGCTGCCTATGACAGCCTGCTATCAACTGGGTGGGCAGCAATATTTACCGTGCATAGAAGCTCACACACTGTAATGCAGGTACCAAACCCGTCCGCAGACAGGCATACACCACTCAGCCTCGTCCAACTCATCAGCACATATCCGAGCCTCTCCATCCAACACATCCATCTTCTTCCCTCCGCAGCTTCATTCCGTCGATCCCCTTCGACCCGTCGTCTTCCCCTTTACCAATCTTAGACCAACTTGGTAGCCGCGAAGGCGCGGCATCCCCTGGATGGTGGCTTCTCGATTTCCCGGGTATATCCCCGTGGGATGCCTCGTCATCGCGAAAGACGACGCAATTCACCCTGACGAGGCGAAGGCGCAGGACACCTTCCATCAGTGGCACATCCTGAGCCGCGAAAATGCTCAGGTCAGCACAACTGCCAATGGTTCGCCAGCCAGCCTCGACACCCTCGCGGTGAATACCGAACTCCAAGCCAAGCTCCTAGGCAGTAACGGCCTATCTCATCTCTTTGAAGCTTCTTGGATCAATCTGGAGTACATCGCACTGCCCAGCTCACCAGGAGCACTCAGGGTGCACATACTCCCGGATGACGTCGATCATAACACGGTCGAGCGTTCTGATGCGAAGCTGCACAGAGCCCGTCGTGATCTCTTCATGAGGCTGGACTTTTCAGGAGATACGTGGAACGGGAGACCCGGAGCATCCCCACGACCGGGCCCAGAACCGAGAGAGCCTGCAGAGGAATCCGAAGACGCACTGTCCCTGCTAGAAATCTTCAACAGCATACCATCGCCTGACCCAGACCCCGACACGATCACCGATCCCCCCAGCCGCGTACCGGTCAACCAGCTACTGCTCAGCGAGGTCGAGGGCCTGAAGACGATGCTCTACCCGTATCAGCGCCGCTCGGCAGCCGTAATGGCGATGCGGGAGGCACAGCCCGGACAGACGCTTGATCCCCGGCTGCTTCGGGTGATAGACCAGGCCGGGGACGATTGGTACCACGACGCAGCCGCGGGCGTCATCCTCCGCGAGCCACGCTACTACGACGGCGTCCAGGGTGGTATCCTCGCCGAGCAGATGGGCGCCGGCAAGACCCTCATCTGCCTCTCCCTCATCCTCGCCACCAAGTCTTCTCCGACCCAGGTCCCCGCCCACTGCCTGCGCGATCGAGCCGGTAACGGGAGAGTCAGGTCGCTCGCAGACATGGCCGCGGCCCGCGCCACGGCCGAGGGTATACCTTGGAGGTGGTATTTTGACGCCGCAAAATCACAGCAGGGCTGGGAGTACTCCAATTGTCTGGAGGTGCTCGCGCGAAATCCCGGGTCCTACCGGCTGCCCCCTTCAGACACTCGCAGGCGGGCTCGCCAAAGCATAGGGCCCTCGTACACGAGACGCATTGCGATAAGCTATGCCTCGCTGATCGTCATTCCGAGCAATCTGCTCCAGCAGTGGCAGCAAGAGATTCGGAAGCACACCGACGATCTGAGTGTCCTCGTACTGGGCAACAAGGATCCTATGCCTGCAGTGGAGGAAGTCGCTCGATTCGATGTGGTGCTGCTCTCGCACTCACGACTGGACCAGATGGTGAGAGCAGGGGCCTGGGATGAGAATCCTCTAGGCGGCGTCCACTTCAAGCGATGCATTGTCGACGAGGGCCACAAGCTGGGCAACTCAACCAAAAATACCAGGAGCAATCTTCTCCTCGGCCTCGACAACATCCACATGACCTCACGGTGGATCGTCACCGGTACGCCCTCCAAGGGCCTCTACGGCGTGGACGAGGAGGACCTGGACGATCACAAGGCGACTAGACAGCTCGCTGGCAAGTCGAAAGACCTGGAGAAGGCCGACTTGACAAGAATAGGGGCGATAGCAACCCTTTATCTCAAGGCCCGCCCGTGGGCGAATACCGGCCTACAGGGAGACAAGGCGTCGTGGTCGACATACGTGATGCAGCCAACGCACCACGCCAAGAGCGCCGGCCGCAACACCTCGCTGCGGGCAACGCTCAACTCCCTCATCATCCGGCACCGTCTCGCAGAGCTGACGCACATGCTCCCCGAAGTCGACGAGAGGACGGTCCTCCTTGACGGCTCCTACCAGGACAAGCTCTCCCTCAACGTGTTCTCCATGATTATCGTCTTCAACGCCGTGCAGTCCCAGCGGACCGACATGGACTACTTCTTCCACCCGAGCCAGCGCAAGTCCCTCCTCCAGCTAGTCCACAATCTGAAGCAGGCCAGCTTTTTCGGCGGCGGCTTCTTCTCTGATGATGAGATTGCCAAGTCCGTAGAGACGGCGGCGACGTTCCTGCGCGACAAGAAAGTGCTCATCAGCAGCGAGGATGAGACGCTGCTCCGGCAGGCAATCCGGGTCGGCGAGACGGCGCGGCGCAGTTCCCTCAAGAAACTGAGCAACGCCTTCCACGAGGTGCCCGTATTCGTGAGAGACTTTCTCCCGGACGGCGCAGGCAGGGCGTGGTCCATCGACCACGCGGAGAGTGACCCCGTCTGCATCAACGCGCCCCTCATCATAGCCGCGCAGAAGCTCATCCGCCCCGCCCTCGCCGACGAGACGGCGCTCAACAGCCTCCTCAACGGCGGGCTTCTGGCGGCGGGCCGCAAGCACCGCGGCCGAGCCGAGTTCGTGTCCGTTGTGGAGACGGCTGAGGGCTCGCCGCGCGCTGTCAGGAACAAGTCGCTCGCCGGCAACACCAAGCCGGGCGACGACCAGGGCGCGAAGAAGCTGCGTACCAGCGCGATGCACACGTCGCTCAATGGGGAGGAGAAGAAGCCGGATGCCGAGCTGGAGATCCCAGAGGCTTTTGCCAAGGCGGAGTTGGTGTCCACGGCTTCAGCCAAGCTGACATATTTGCTCGATGGCATCATCGAGCATCATAAGAACGAACAGATCATTGCCTTTTACGAAAACGAAAACACGGCGTGGTACATCGCCAGTATGCTCGACGTGGTAAGTAGGAGGGGAGCAGCGTCACGACAGATTCTGACGTGGAGCAGATCCAGATCCAGTACCTCATCTACGCCAAGACGTTGACATACACGCGAAAGGCGCAGTACATCAACACGTTCAACAACGACAGCAAGTTTCGGTACGTCCTAAGTGGAAATTGTCGTTGCACACACAGCACGCTAACACGCGGCAGCGTTCTACTCATGGACATCACGCAAGCTGCCTTCGGGCTCGACATGCGGGCGGCGTCGCGCATCTACTTTATCAGCCCGGTGCTCAACCCGCAGGTGCAGGCGCAGGCGATCGGTCGTGTGCGGCGCATCAGCCAGCAGAAGCCTGTGTCTGTGGAGACGCTGGTGCTGCGGGGCAGCATCGAAGAGGTCATCGTGGAGCGCAAGCAGACGATGAGCCAGGCCGAGCACTGGAAGTGCAAAAGCATCCTGGACGATCGGCCGATCTACAATTACATCCTCAACGCTGGGTTCCTGGCCCTGCCGGAGGAGCAGCCCGTTGGGCTAGAGCAGACGGCGCGGTTGAGGCATCCGCAATTCATCTTTGGGCGGGGCTTCGGCCGAGATACCCACCCTGACGAGGACATTTGGATGGAGGATGGGAAGCACGCATCTGTGGAGGCAAAGGCGGCGAACGGGGCGAATGGGGCGGCGAACGTACGCAAGCGGCCACATGGCGTGGGCCGCGTGGCTGCGAGTCCCGAGCAGCCGGGCGTACTAGAGGATGAAAAGCAGGACGTTGGCGAGCCGCCCTCGCGGCGAGCACGCTTCGCCTGAACTGACGACAATTTGGAGAGGGGTGCAGTCTGGTCAAGTGGCCGGTGTCGGTCGCCGGCCCCTTGATCTTTTCTCTTTATCCGTGAGATTGGTTGGTCTGCAAATGGAGGGCCGAGCCAGGCGTCTGGCGTTCGCTGCAAAGAAAGCCGGGGGATATCTAGGAAAGGGTTAATCTGATTTCGCTTCTTAGGTGAGGCAAATCATGACATGGGCGTGACGCCGCTGCTGCGGTCTGGCCCAGGGCCAGCATACGTATCTGGGCTCTTCTAGGCGAAGCGAATCCCGACCATGACGGCAGACCCCTCCCCCAGCCTTCACGATTCTCGGGGTCGCGGACCCCACCACATCACATCGCGTACCTGCGTTGACGAGTGGCACTAGGCCAAGAACGGGAGCGTCGGAGGTCCAGGACACTGGAGGTAGAGGCGCCGGCGTTCGTGTCGGTGGTATGCGAGACGCAGGGTGAGAAGAGTTTCGGCCCAGACTGCCCTGCGGCGGTTAGCCAGCTCGTGGCTGGGCTGGGATGGCTGTCTGGTTCTAGACCAGACTGCTGAGGCCGGGCCAAGGGTTCGAGCGAAGGTCGCTAGAGGTGCGATTCGCTTGCCAGAAGTCTATTCGATGCAGCGTGCAGTTCGTCGAGGTAAGTTGTGCATGTGGATGGGGCTGGCCGGTGCGCGGCGTGCCGGACGATTCGGGTGTTGTGCATGAGCTTGGTGGTTAGCGTGGAAAGGGGAGGAGGTTGGGACCCTAGGAGGCCCAGGAGGGACCTTGAGAAAGCAGATTTGCTGTGATGGCGGTGGCCGGGGGGCGTGCCGCAGAGAGGGACGTGTGGGTGCTTTGGACGAGCGGCGATCAAGGGTCGCGGCACAGGCGATGGTTGAAAGGAGAAGGTGGTTATGTTTGGGTGTTGGTGGTGATGATCTGGGAGGGAGGAGTTCCGAGGGAGTTGAGGCAGGGATAGTGACTGCTGACTGCTTCACCTCACCAGACGCAAGAGGAAGGAGTATTCAGTATGTGATTAGCTAAGGCAGCGGTTGCCCAGCAGGCGGGCGGTCGGGTGGCAAGAGCTTCCAGGCACCCACCCAGGTACCCCGCTCCCTCTGACTGTGCCTGGCCCCCCCACCTCATTGCAGTGTTCACGCTCCAGCCCTGAACCTAGGTCCATCAGCGTGCTTGGTTGGTGCAGTTCAGCGGGGTTTGCTTCCAACATCTTGATCCTGTTCACTCCCTGATGTTCCAATTGCCATCATCCCATGTCATGACCCCATCGTTGCCAGGGCCAACCCCGCTCTGCCCATGCGTCGACTCGCAACTCGGCCTTCTCGATAGCAGTGCATCCTGCAATCGCAGCGGTGCAGCTGGGATCGGCCTCCGTTTCAGAAGAGACCCCAGAACAAGGAAGAGGCGCCGCTCACCTGCGCGGGTGGCATCGTCGGACGGCGGGCCAGGGCAATGAGGGACAGCATGGCGATGGCTTCGCCACGGCAAAGGAGAGCTCCCACATGTTGGCCTCCACCGGGACGTCTAAACGAAGGATGAATTACGCCGTTTGAATGGACGAGCCCCCATACCCAGAGCTGAACTGTCACCACCGGTACCAGTCCTCGCTCTGGTCACCACGAGCGTCCATAATCCGAGCTTGCGATGGCAAGCGTTGCTCGGTCACAGCAACGAAACGCGCGCATACGCATGAGGCTGAATCGAGCAGCTGCCAATGACCTTGGCAAGCCACTGCCAGCGTCAAGCGTCACGTTATTCCAAGCGCCAGGGGAGGGGGATGCGGATGCATCGCGAATCGGAGCAACAGGCCAGCCAAGCTTCCCAGCCAACCTCTCCTTTTTCGGCCTCCTCCATCTACGGCCCTGCTTTTGTCTGCCCTGGCCTGCTCTGCCAACCCTCCCCTTTCCCATCGCAGCGCAGGCTCCGCCCCGTCAGCGTCCTGCTTTCACTCATGCTGACGCCATCTGCCTGAACTCGACATGGAGACGGGCTTGGGCTATATCCCGAGCACCGCAACTGTTTGAGGGTATATAACTCTTCCTCCCCGGCCATCTGTCAAAACGGCCAAGACCCGCTGATGCGACCCTGTTGTTGAGCCTGACCCTGAGCCTGTCCTTCGACGAACAACACGCACTTGCCACTTCATTTACATTTTACTCTCTTATGCCGCCGGGGCTCTTCTGTTCAGAATCAGCCTCTCGTTTCTCATCTCGGCCGAGTCAACTGAGCTGATCGATGCCTGCTCAACGCACGTGCCCGCAATAACGCGACAGTCCGGGCGCCCACCCACGACACGACACCCGGAGTACTACCTCAGCATCATAGCCACCGCAATGATGGACGGCCGCCCGCAGTACTACCTCCATGATGCGCACCGTCAATATCATCAGCAGATGGAGCAGAAGCGTCGAGGCCCCCAGCGCGCGCCCTTCCGGAACTCGCTGCCAGTGCTCGACACCAAGCAGACGGAGGAACTGCAACAGAGGATCGAGGCTGGCTCCTTTGGCCTTAAAAATAGCCAGCCAACCGTTCGGTGAGTAGAATTGCTTTCACTTGGATCTGGGTTCATTTGTTGGTCCTTGCGTCTTCATTCGTTCGGCACACCTCGCCTACCCACGCACACCCACCCCCCCTGCCAGTCACCCGTCCCGTCCCTCCTCGAGGTCAAGCCAGTTGCTGGCCGAGGACGCCAAATGGAGAGGAGCCTAGAAGGCGAGGATAATGAGGCGAGCGAGAACAAGAAACGCCAGGGGTGCGCAGTCGAGATTGGCGTCTCTCTTGCTGTCTCTGCAGCCACTCACCGCCGGCCCACCCTCCACACGTTTTCCCCATCAGTCAAATCACCATTCCCGTTTCGAATGCCGCCTTCAGGGCCTTGTCTTGCGTTACATTGCATTACTTTTCCTTCCGAGCGGGAGCCGCAGCGCAGAGGCGAGTGCGACCACACGACGACTACCACGTCCTAGGGGTTTCACTTTTGCACAGCCGGTCAGGATCGTCGCTGTCCGCCCTCGAGTGTCCCGCCTGCCACGGCACAGGTGCAGCTGCACACATGCACACAGGCAGACAGACAACAGGACCACGCCAGCTCAGAGACGCAACAACACACGCGGCTTAGTTGAGGGACTTCTTCTTCGCGCCGTCCTGACCGACCGACCGGAATGGCCCCAGAAATCCAAGCACTTTTCTCGTGTTGCCCGTTGCCCGCTGCCCGCTTGTCGACTGGGGCACAGCGCCGAGCGCCGAGTCGCCCCTAAAAAAAGGGGATCAGGCCAATACGGAAGCTCGCAATTTCCACTGGCGACAAGGGCGCCGCGAAACCCATCCCAAACCTCCAGCTCCCCCCCCAAGAGCCTCGCGCTAAGACCGCCCACTGTCCACGATAATGTCTTCGCCAAGTGGCCACCACGGAGCTTTTTGCTCAAGTGCAGGGTTCCTTCGTCATCCCACATGGCCCTAAACCACAATGAGGACGAATCTCAGAACATCTCAATCGAGCATCTGAGCGCCGGTCCCCGGATCCTTTCCCTTCCTGCCCACAGTCGCGCGCTATCACACGTCGCCAACACCTGCTAGCATGGGGGTTGGCTGCGTGCCGAGCCTTGGGAGTTGGGATGGCAGAAACGTGCCCTCCAATCCGCCCGTCTTTGCTTCTTCCTGTTCCCTTTTAAGTCATCGAGACATCCCCCTGGCGTCGTTGCTGTGCCGGCACTTCTGTCTCGACCAGTGGATGACTGCTCCGCGAAATATCACTCTGCCTGTCCTGCACTTCGGTAGCTTGGCTGCTCGTGCTTGTTGATTCTGCTTCTTTACACCGGAAGCATCGTCTCTGACCTGTCGCTTTATTTATGCAGCAAGCCTCGCAAACTCCAGCACAAGCGACGCTATTCCGCCTCACCGGCTACATTTTACAACCTCAGCGATGAAAGCCACCTGAACGTGCCCCCACAATCACGAGATTCCATCATGGCCGCCACAACCATGCCCAACAGGGGCGCCCCGTCTTATTACGGCGCCGCCTCCGAGTTCTACCCCCTCGAGCTTGATCAGCCCACCACCAACTTCATGGCGAGGTCACCACGCCCGAACAACAGGATGCCCAGATCTGTCCACCCAGGTTTCGAGAACTCGCCTCTGCACCAGAAAAGAATGGGTGGCCCTTATGACCCGGCAACACTGAACCGACCGAGGAAACTGTCATCGACCGTCACAGTCACGCCGCTCATCACACCCAACAGCGACGATGCGAGATCCAAGAGTATGTCGTGGAGCAACCAGACAACCACCAGCCCGACGAAGGAGACGACGCCCTACGCGGCATGGCGCCCAGAGTATGGCCACCAACAAAGCCCCGTCAGGACGGTCTTCAGGACACACAAGAGACAGCCTGGCGAGCTCTTTGCTGCGCTGCCTGAGGAGGTCCTGGGCATGATCATGAATCAGGTCAAGGAATCCCATCTGGGCAAGGGCAGTGACAGCTGCGCCACCTGCTGGATGAGGGATCTGTGTTCCATAGCGACTGCCTCCCGGAGGTGCTACCAGTCCGCGAGGAATGCGCTGTAAGATGTCCTCTGTGATGAGGCTGCTGCGAGCATTGACTAACGTGGCCAGATACGAGGATATTCAGCTGAACGGCACGGATTCGGCTGGGCAGAAGAAACGATACAAGCTCGTTCACGGCGCTAGGCTGGTCCTTTTGCGCCGTACATTGAGGGCCAACCCCCAGATCGCTGCCATTGTGCGTACATTGAAGGTGCCTAGCCAGCCGATCAGTTCTACCAAAGAGGAGTATCACAATCTCGTGGCCACTCTCATCATGGAGTGTCCGAATTTCGAGCGCCTCGTCGGACTGCATCCCCGCTACGATCACACATTCAGCCGTCTTTTCCATGCCCTCTCCACGCGAACGAATCTTAAGCAGATGGACTGGATCATCGATGCCCCCCTTCTACAGGCCCCGCAACGTCCCGGATCTCGCCCTGGCTCCAGTTCAGGCAAGACAGCTGGCTTGAAGATGGAGCGAAGAACAGGACCCGCCGGCATTCTGGAACCGAGCGAGTGTGCTGCTTTCTTTGATTTCCACTCCAACTGGAGCAATCTGAAGACCTTGTCTATTCATTGTCTCCCGGGTGCCACTCTGGCGCCGGGTGGTCTGATCGTCAAGATCTTGAGCCAACTGCCGGCTCTCGAGCACCTGTATCTCTCCAGGCTGCCGCACGCAGCCTTCAACGACCAAACGCTTTCGGTCCTGCCGCCTCTCAAGACCCTGTCTCTCGCCCACATGTCTGGCGTAACGAATGCAGGTCTCTCTGCTTTCGCGACATCACAAGCCGCACAGAGCATGACCGAATTGACTCTCCGCCATATCAACCTCGACTCTCTGCCCACGCTGGTGCGGATTTTCTCCAACATGCGTGAATTAAAGGTCTTTTCGCTCGTCCAGACTTTTGCGCCCACGCTTCCCGAGGACACCATGATCTGGCTCATGCCGTATCTCGCGTCTTCTTCGCTTCGCAAGCTGCATTGGGACGTAACGAGTCACTGCGCCGCTGCCAGCGCCGCCGATGCCATCCTCGCGCGCAGCATCTCCGCCGACGGGTTCCCCTCGCTTCGTGTCTTGCGTGCCCCTACCGATCCGGAGGGTGTTTTCCAGGCACTCTGCAGACCTGTCGAGCGCGCTGAGATCGCGAGCGATCGTTTCCGCACACCGGCTCAGAACGCCGAGAGGCAAAACAGTTTCCCCATGGGCCGAAGCAACACGCTCGCTTCCCTTACGAGCTCTAGCAGCAGCAGCAGTATCAGCAGTGGTGCCAGCATTGGTGGTCGGAGTCAGTCGCCGATGACGCCCATGACGCCCATGACACCCCTGACGCCTTTCAGCCCGTCCGGTGGAAGCTTCCTCCGCGAGGCGAGCGACCTGCGCGAGTCTCGGCTAGCGGCGCAGGGACGCCTTGAGGCGGCGCGCAGCACGCCGCGGTTTGCGGTGCAGGTTGTGGACGAAGAGGGGTGCACGGTCGAGGACTACGGGATGGCGGGCTTCATGGGGACGATCGGCAGCCTGATCCAGTACGAGTTGATGGCAGACCCGGGAGCGCGAGACGAGAAGGGCGGTCTGGTGGACATGGACGATGTCATGGGAGATTGCGGTGAGGACATCAGCGAAAGAGAGGGATGTTTTGGACGGTGGAACATGAGCACCAGCGGCAACGTGGACCGCAAGGAGAAGGAGAAGTGGTGGCACACGGAGAGGGGGCGTTGGACTGGAGTCGAGCTGGCTTGAGGCGGCTCGAGAGTGTGGGATGTTGGTGAGGTGATTACTGATTATTAATACTTCGGGACCTGGCACAGGTATAGGGCATGGGAGCGCGGATCTGGATGGAACTTGACCCGGGATGGGCAGCTTGATACCCGGCATCTTCGAGATGTCTGCTGCTTGATAGTTATATAGTTTAATGCGTTCGATGGAAGTCTGATAAGTTGTCACGGTTGAACGCGTGAAGAGCAACGGAGAAATGAAGGGTGCCTGTGATAATCGTGACAATCGGTGATAGTCAACCCGGAGTGACCTGTAGGCATGTTTGATCACATGGCAGCCTCACAGCAGCCCCAGGAGGCAGACGCAGGTGTCACGGTGGCTCCCCACCCAGACACGGCCCCACATCCCCCAGGTGCCCCACCCTGGTGTCCGGCTCCAGGCACCGGACCTGTGACCTCACCTCTACAACTCTCCATCCGAATGACCTAGTTCATCTCGCAAGACCTATCCATCGCCGTTAACATCAAGATTCATTATCACCTCACGCTCTCCTTTTCCTCCTGCGCTTCACGAACGACCGCCATCGACGCATGCGTAGCTAGCTAGGTTGAGTCGTCGCCGCGCCCCAGGCTGCCTAGCCTCCCTTCAACCCCGCCATCGATAAGACGAACGGGGCATCAACATCGACTACCTTACCCTCGCCAACCACCCGCAGCCCCCACGTCCTTCGCCGTACAGAAATGACTCCGAAGCGCCCCCTCCGCATCTTCTGCTTCGGCGATTCCCTGACGGCGGGCTACTCGGGCCTCGGGAGCTCCTACACCCCGTACTCTGACGTCCTCGGCCCCAAGCTGGCCGCCGCCTTTCCAGACGCCGATGTCCGCGTCCACGAGAACGGCATGCCCGGCGACATTGTCTCGACAGAGGTGTTCAACCAGCGGCTCGAGGCCGAACGTGCGTCACGATACCTGCCCCTCTCGCCCTTGCCTCCGAGGGGCATCCGCAGCTAACAGCGGCAGTGTCGGAGAGCCCCACGCCGTATGACTGGGTCATCATCCTCGGCGGCACAAAGTACGTCGTTTCTTATGTCTGCCATTTCAGGAGGGGAGGGGCTCTGCGACTGACTTTTGACCAGCGATATTGCGTACAACATTGCTCCGGAGACGATCACCGAGGCGCTGAAGGAGTCGTACCGCATCGCTCTCGGCAAGGGGAGCAAGGTCCTCGCGCTGACGGTGCCGGAGTGCCACTCCAAGGCGCAGCGCGTCGACGACGCGAGGAGAGAGGTGAACGAGGGCATCATGGCGTACGACGACCAGAACTTGTAAGTCCTTCCCCTCTCTTCCACGCCCCCCCCCCCCGACAGACGCACCTCGACTCTCCGAGGCGTGACCCTGGCCCCTTCCCCACGACACCCCGTGGCTGACAGGCGCAGCTACGCGTTCGACCTCTTCTCGGCGCTGCCCTACCACAGCCTCTCGCGGCAGAAGCGCGAGCTCTACTGGGACGACGGCGTGCACCTCACGCCCGCCGGCTACGAGTGGATGGGCGGGCACGTGGCCGACGCGCTCATCAAGATCATGATCGAGGCGGCCGCCAGCGCCGGCGACCACCGGTCCCGCCGCTCGCGCCGCATGCTGCGCTACGCCAAGGACGAGCTGCTGTTCGAGGAGGAGACGGGGGACCCGAGCCTCATCAACGAGGGATACGTCATTGTCCGACTGAAAGATTTGAATTGACGAGCCATGCATTTATCTCTCTTCCTCTCTCTCTCTTTCTTATCTGCCGCCGTGTCCTCCCGTCTATGTACATGCCCCGTGCCGTCTAACGTGAACCCGACCGCGTCGCCTGCCATGCTTTTTTCGTGATGCGCCGAACACCGATCCCCTGAACGCCGTGTGCCAATCGTGATGCGTCTGCCTGGGCTCCCTCGCCCTCCGCCTCATACGAGGAGGTTGTTCGCCACAAAGTCCTGCGACTGTCAGCACTGGTGGGGGGTTGGAGAGGGAGGTAGAGGCGGGGACGGGAAGGGGAGGCAAGGAAGAGAAGAGGAGGCAGGGAAGGGAAGGGGGGTACCCACGGGAAACTCCTTCTGCAGGGTGTTGGTCACGTTCTCGACCTCCTCGGCGACGCTCTGGATGTTGGCGTCCCACTGGCGCATCTCCTTGCCGACGACGACCTCGGCGCGGCCGCTGCCCTTCTGGCCGGAGGCCTCGCCGCGCTCGAACCAGACGATGCGGTCCATCTGGTCGATGCGGCCGACGAGACGGCCCTGCTCGATCATCTTGGCGGTGGTCTCCTCGGCCTTGTCGGGGTCGAGGCCGAGCAGGACGCCAAGGGCGTCGAGGCCGATGTTGGCGTAGAGGCGGGAGGCGCCGAGCAGGTTGTGCTCGACGACGGCGCGGGCGAGGACGGTGGAGCCGTCGGCGGTGGTGGCGAGCTGGTGGGGCTGCAGGCCCTGGGCGAACTTGTCGACCTCGCCGCGGCTGAGGAGGCGGTCGAGGTAGATGTTCTCGAGGATGCCGAACTCGTCGAGGGCGGCGGTGCGCTCGTCCTTGTAGAGGCGGCCGAGGGTGCGGGCGCGCATGGGGCCGGCGGGGGCGAGCAGGGCGCACTTGACGGCCATGCTGAGGGTGTGGAGGCGCTCGTCCTCGGCGATGGCGGGGGAGAGGCTGATGTCGTGGTAGCGGGCGCCGGCGTTGAGGAAGTCGCGCTTGGCGTCGTAGACGCGGGCCTGGCTGAGGCGGAAGTGGAGGTCGAGGTCGCGGGCGTCGTGGGGCTTCTCGTCGGCGACGTCGTGCATGATGTTCTTGAGCTTGTTGACGTACGTCTCGGCGGCGGTGGTGTCGTCGACCTCGAGGTAGTTGCGGGCGATGCGGACCCAGACGCGGGCGCGGTCGGCGGGCGAGACCTTGCGCTGGGACGAGTCGAGGGGCATCTCGGCGAGGCACTTGGCGGCCTCGAGGAAGTCGTCGTTGGCCTCGTGGGCGGTGGCGATGAGGTCGCGGATCTGGGCCGTCTCGGCGAGGTAGGACGAGGGCTGCTGGGTGGTGAAGAGGTGGAGGAGGTGGGCGCCGACGTCCTTCCACATCTCGTGGTTGGCGAGGTCGCGGAGGAGGGCGAGGAAGGTCTGGAGGAGGGCGCGGGTGGTGACGATGCCGAGGGACGAGTCGAAGAGGGTGTCGAGGATGGTCTTGAGGTCGTCGGTTATGGCCGAAGGAGAGGAGAGGTTCTTGATGTCGGCGAGGATGGCCTCGAAGGCGGCGGGCTGGTCGGAGGCAGAGCGTGCCCGGACGAGCTGCTCTGCAACTTTCTCAGACGGCGCCATGGTGGGTGGAGGGAGGTCGTGGTCTTGTCGGTGGATGGGAGCAGGTCTGGTCTGGCTCGTGGCCTCGGATTGCTTGGAGGTGCAGTTGTAGAGTGGTGGTGGCGGGCGTCAGAAGCCCGACGTGGGGTAGCTGTTGCTGCTGGTGCTGGTGCTGGTGCTGGTGCTGTCACTGATGCTGCCGCTACTGTTGCCAGCTGCCTGGAGCTCCTACGGCGGGGCATTACCACCGCCCCCTCCCCCGCCGTACTCGATCCGGCTCCCCCTCAAGTCAGGGCCCTGTCGTACCTTAGTTAAGGTCGGTAGGTGCTGTACATGATCTCCCCCGCCATCCTCTCCTTACCATCATCAACATCACCACCCGTGTCCTTCAACCACGGTCGACCCGTCATCGCATCTGACCAAGATGTCACAGTGAATGCCCACAGGCAATTTACGAAATGCAGGGCCTGAATAATCACTCATGTGCGGCTCGTCAGCTCTCCATCTCGCCAGGTCACCTGCACCTCGCAACCGACTATCGCCAGACACATCTTCCGATCTGCACCCAACCCCATGACGATACGCTTTGGCCCTTGGGGACGACTGACTCGACCAAAGTTGTCATCGGCGCCTCTCTTTCTTCGTGCAATTTCTTGTTGTCCGCATCCGCAGACAAGCGGCCGATCTCCGACGTAAAAGCACCAGAACTTTGGTGAACATTGGCGGCGACTTGTAGGAACTTGCAGGGTCTCGGGATCTCAGCTCATATGCCTGAAATCACCACCTGGGACCCTTTCCCAGCACACGGTATTGTGGACCATGCCAAAGATCAAACACCCGATGCAAGCTACCCTCAGCCGAGCCGCCGTCGACAAGGAGCCGGATCCTCCCACGCAGGTGCCGACTCAAGCAACCGCATTCTTCCATATCATCTGCAGCGCCTCCCTTGCCGATGAACTCCATAATGTGGGACGGAGCAGGCTATCCGCATCCTGAATGTCCAAGGGCGTACCACGAGCAAGTTTCGCGCCATCGTGATTGGCGAGCTCGCCATGTTCAAGCCGAACGTCGCCCAGCGCCAGCCCGATGCTACCAAACTGCGAGGAAATGTGCTCAAACTGCCCGAGTGCATGACATAGTATACTGGCTTCGAAGGTATATCAAGTCCAGTGGCTATCCTCTAGAGATCTAGAAAGGACTCAGCAACCCAGCTCGGTCAGTGAAGTCAACCGTGGAACCCCTCCTACTCCTCTCAATCCCCATCTTGCCTTCAGCGTCAAACCACCAAGACTCACATTCACGATGAAGATCAGCCTCCCCAGCCTGTCGGCACTTCTAGCCATGGCGTCTCTCGGCCAGGCCCAGACCAACGACACGGTCCCTGTCAACTTCGGCATGGTCGTCTTCACCGGCTTCCAGGCCCTCGACGTCTTCGGGCCCCTCGACATCTTCAACATCCTTTCCTTCTCCCAGCGCATCAACTTGCACATCATCGCGCCCACCCTCGACCCCGTCCACACCTATCCCCCCTGGAATCCTGGTGTCGGCTCCAAGTGGTCCGAGTCCATCGTGCCCACCCACACTCTGGCCGACCCGCCCAAGGACCTCGATGTCCTCTTCGTCCCCGGCGGCGCCGGCACCCGCGACGCCAACATCGCCGAGGTCACCGAGGTCATCAAGTACGTCCGGGAAGTCTACCCCTCGCTCCAGCACATCATGTCTATCTGCACCGGCGCCGGCATCCTCGCCCGCGCCGGCGTCCTCGACGGCCGCAACGCCACCACCAACAAGCGCGCCTGGGCCCAGACGACCGCCCTCGGACCCGCCACCAACTGGATCGCCAAGGCCCGCTGGGTCGTCGACGGCAATGTATACACGTCGAGCGGCGTCAGCGCCGGCATCGATGCCGCTCTCGCGTACGTATCAGACATTTGGGGCGAGGCTAAGGCTGTCGACCTGGCCATCGGGGCCGAGTACAACCGCGTCCTAGACCCGGCGGACGACCCCTTCGCGGCCCACTGGGGGGCCGAGGATGTGCCGCCCGTGAGGGAGGCATGCAAGAAGCACTGAGTGGCTCCTCAGGGACTCGACCATTATTCGTCCAAAGTTTGTTTGGTTCAATTATACGAGGGCATGGCGCATGTCGAGTCTCTCGTAACCGACCTTTGCGAGACACATGTGTGAACAGCTCAGGGCCTGCCGTAGAAGGAGTCGATGATACTTTTATTCTTACGTATCTCTCTAAAGAGGCATTGTATGCTTGTCGTGTAGTTAGCTGGTATATTTATTATGACCTCCGAGCTGCATCGGATGAATTAGGTCCCTGTTACTGGCTTTAAATAGGCTGCCGCATGCTTGATGTGATCTTTGTTCGGTTCAACTAATTCAACACTTGCTGCCTCACATTATCCTACCTCCAGTCTGCCCAATATGCAGTACACAGTCATCCCCGCCTCTTCCCAGGCTTGTACTGCTGCGATCCGCACGTTGCTCGCCCACGAGTCCGCGCCTGTCGTTGTGGGAATTTGCCGGAACGACGCAAATATCCCTCACGATATTCGATCCAACAAGAACTTCAGACTCGTCAAAGGAGATCTCAACCAGCCCGAGACGCTTGACTTCAGCGGGTCGGCGGGAGTCCTCGTAACCACACCTGCTAGCTTCGTGGAGCAGGACACGACTACCTACACCAAGCGAATCGCCACGAACATTGCCAACGCGGTGGCAAAGTCAAGCTCTGTCCAGAGGCTCGTGTACATTTCCAGTATCGGAGCACAGCACAGCTCTGATGTCGTATGTTCCCCGGTCGAGAATTCTTTGCGTGAAAGTCCTGCCACTTACTGCAGCCACAGGGCGAGGTCCGAAGCAACCATGAGAGCGAGACCATTCTTCAACAAGCCGCATCCAAGGTCATCTTCGTCAGGAACGCTTACTTCATGGACAACTGGATCCCGGCCATCCAAACAGCCCGAGCCGATCACCCTTTCTTCTACTCTTGCATCACGCCAGTAGACTTCAAAATGCCAATGGTATGTTGACTCCTTCACTCCATGCTCGAGCAGGGTCCCTAATCCGGGCGCGTCACGGCGTTTAGGTTGCGTCTCGCGATGTCGGCCGAACATGTGCTATGCAACTCCTCAAAACTGAGTCCGGACAACCGGCAACACCCCAGATCATCAAGTTGCAAGGGCCTGAATGGTACTCGACAGAAGATGTCCAAAGGATCATTGAGTCTTTGGCCGGAAAGCAGGTCGAAGTCAAGTCCGTCCCCAGGGATGGACTCGCTGGCTTCTTCAGCGCGGTCCTGCCTTCTCACTTGGTCGAGGATTTTGTGGGCATGACCCTGGCGTTCCTTCCTGGCGGTCTCTTGGAGCAGGAAACGCGGACCCTGAAGACCGACGACAGCGTTCAGCATGGCCTTGTGTCTCTCGAGGACTTCCTGAGACATGCCTGGGAGACGAGCGCGTAACAGCTTCCGAACTCGGGACTTGGCTGTCCCCCTCAGCTCGGTCATCAAGCAGCTAGCCTCAGTCATCCTTAGTCAACGCCCCCTAAGCAGAATCAACCCCATTTGGCGGATGCTCCGTGGAACAAATGCTGGCCCTAGTGCCAAGTACCCCACTACCAGATCTGAAGACCCTCGCATCCCAGACCAGTGAGATGATGAGTACCTCTCATGCTTGGTGAATCTGGGCGTCCATATGTTGGTGTTATGAGCTTTGCCGGTCGGAGGTCACCGGTATTGTGGCCTTATCCTCCCAGAAGTTCCGCTTAGTCGGTTGTGAGGTCCTCGTTTCGGCACAGACTTTGCAGCGAGCGCTGTCGTCAGCAGAAGGGTCACTTGAGGTTTTACCACGGCGGGGGAGGAACTCTCATGATGATTCCCTCGCCCTGTTGTCTAGCCGCCTGCCTCCAAACCCCCATCATACGTTCTATGAAGCTAGTCCGTCACCTATCACCCCAGCCAAACCTCACTTTAATCTGCCTGTGAAAACCAGCAGTGCGTAGCCACACTCCCCCTTCTTATCAGGCATGGGCCGCAGCAAGATTCTGTAGCGTCTTGAGATCCATCAAAAATGTGTCGTTGCCCTCGTCGTCAAGGAAGACGAACGGGCCCTCAGCAATCATGAGAAGCTTTGTCTCGACGTCGAAGTGAAGCGGATCGTGAACGGCGCTCTCGCACTGGGATACGTAATCCCCTTTAGCGTAGGTCCCAGCCTGGGGATGAAGACCAGTGCCCTGGATGACGTAGATATCCGCGGCTGCCAAATGTCGGTGCTTCGGGAGGACACCGCCGGGCTCGCCACGGACCATGACGGAGTATGCTCCGGTCTCTTGCGACTGCTTGATGAGCTTGACCCAGACCTTGGGTGCCAGAGGGAGCCATTTAGGGTCAGCGTAGCTGACTGCAGACCCGCCGTAACGACGGGTGTCGCTCATGATTTGCGCGTGCCGAGAGGGACGGAGGAGAGTTTGGGCGGTAGTGGGCGTTGCTAGGGGGCATGGGACCAAATATTAAAATGCAGGGCCGACATCTGGTGGTATGCACACGAATTTTGTCCAACGTGAACCAGAACAGACAGGTGGTGGGGGATCAGAGTTTCCCAGGTCGTCAGATTTTCTGTAGCTCCGGCGCCACTCGGACCTTCCAGCTCGGCGTGTGGAGTAAAATGGAGTCAAAGTGCGGGTACGGTACTCCGTGGAAGCCACGGAATGTCCGAAACCATCAACACAACATTCATCGCATAAAAGGTTCCGTGAGCTATATAGAATGACTGGATGGTTTGGCGAAACTGTCTCCCCAGAATACGTTCCACCAGCAGCGACGATGGCTCCTCTATTCCTTTCCGAGGTGGACTCCATCGAGATCACCACCGTCGTTACGGACGAGCTGGACCCGATCTCACCCTCCCCGCATCCGGCAGTACACCACAAAAGCCACTTCATGGGCGTCCCTCTCAGCGAGGTTGAGAGTCCCCAACAGCGTGGTGGAGCACGATCGGAAATGAGAATGAGTAGCATCTGCTGTGGCGCCCATGGCCTCAGTTTACTTATCGTTCGTCTCCCCCTTCCTCCAGCTGTCTCGTGAAATCCTCAAACACCGAGTATTGACAAGGTCATAAATCAGACAGTGACGAAGGATGGCAAGAAACGAAGCCTTCTTTTCGATGCAGGCCCAGAATCTGCACTGTGGGAAAGGAACTGTAATCTTGTTGGACAACGGATCGGTGATGTTGAGTGTGTTGTGTTGTCCCATTATCACACAGATCACTCCGGTATGTCGCCCCAGTCATTTCAAGTCTGTCCAGGGTTAATATCAGAATAGGGGGGCTTCTAAAAGCCATCGAAAAGATTCACCAGCGCCGGAGTCCGGGCTCAAGCCCACTGACGGTTGATCTCCACCCGAACCGGCCAGCATATCGAGGTGTCCAGTCACCTTACGGCCCTATCTCTCTGGAGGCCGACCCTTCCTTCTCCGAGGTTGAGTCCACCGGCGCTCACTTGAATCTCTCCGATGCTCCACACACAGTCATGGACGATACCTTCCTCATTTCAGGCGACATTCCGCGGACAACCTCATACGAGAAAGGCTTCCCCGGAGGACTCCAGTTCTACCCGTCCGAGAGCAACAAGGAAGGGGGTGAGTGGAGGCCGGATGAGCTTCTCTTGGACGAACGATATGTGGTGTGTAATTTGAAGGGTCAGTTCAGTCCCCCATCCGCGTACACGGGAGAGGAGAGGTCATTGCGCGATTCTAACCCTTCGTAGGCAAGGGCCTCGTCGTATTCACTGGCTGTGGGCATGCTGGCGTCATCAATACGGTTCTAGATGCCAGGAACCTGTGCCCTGGGGTGCCGATCTACTGTGTCGCTGGGGGGTATCACCTTTCCGACGCACCTGCCGAAAAGCTCGCTCAGACGGTCCAAGACATGGTGGACTTGTCACCTAGAGTATTGCTCGCGGCGCACTGCACCGGATGGAGGTTCAAGCAAGATATGGAAAAAGCACTTCCAGGAGTCGTGGTGCCGGGCACTGTAGGCATGACCTATACTTTAACTTGATCCAAAGATGCGGAGATGACTGCAATACATAGGCAGCCGCGGTTCGAACTTCCACTCCAGACTTGAGGCACGTACATGGACATATCTAAGCCTGGTGTCACGGATACGAGCAAACAGCTTATCCGAACCTCTTCAGCGGCGAACAGCCAGTTATGCACCTATCATATGGCCTCGCCGTCGGAGGCTGCATTCGGCTCGGCGCCGCGTTCGAGGAAAATTCCCTCGTCCGCGTGCGCCTGGCAGTTCAATACGACTGCGCAAACGATGGGGTAGTGGTCAAGAGATGGTCGGCCGCAATAGATATCCTTCATTATTGTCTACGGACACCGCCACAAGGAGTACTCTGCAAAGGCATACCACTCGTCGTCAAATGGTTCCATTACTTTGTCAACCCACCCAGCTGTCCGCCATTCATGTCTGAATTCCACTCCGTAGAGCAGCTTACAGTACTCCCAGTACTCTGGATACCAACCAGCCTGTTCCCAATCTATAATACCACCGATCCTTCTGGATCCGGGCGCGCCCGAAACAATGATGTTCCCAAGGGTCAAGTCCCCATGCGTGAAGTAAATGTTGCCGCTATCGGCAAAGAATTCGCGATACGGGTCAGCCACCACATCAGGCCCGGGTGTTTGGCGAGTGGCCGCAGCGAGCAACCAGTCGTTGAATGACTTGATTGTGACAAATGGTCCTCCTTCATAATCAAGCTTGAAAAACCTATCTTGAACAGTCCCGCCATTAATAGATCCTAAAACTCGGTTACTACATGACCGAGATAACAGGCAGAGTGTTATACCAATAAAGCGGGTTGGTGAGTCTGGGGTCATACGCCTTAACGCAGCGACAATGCGACTCAGCTCACCCGAGATTGAGTTCTTCTCCGCTTCGGTAAGCGATTCCCATGCCTCTCGTAGTGTCTGACCGCGAATCAGACTCATATATATGAAGTTTTGGTCCCCGTGCTTTCTCCATCCAAAAACCTCTGGCACTGGTACTTCGCTATGGGGAAACGCTGCTGAGATGGCTCGCATTGTTTGTGCCTCCTCTAGTCTGAGGTAGGAAGAGTCTCCAAACTTAACGGCAAGGTTCAGGTGCTCGAACTTGACAACCCCAGATCCGATATCTGGCCATTGTCGAAGAATCGAGGAAGGTGTTGGCAACTGTGGAAGTGGACCCGAGCCGACCTGGAAAAAGGACGAGTCATGGAAATCCATCTCCGCCTTCGAAGTATCTGGTAGGGTGGAGGTATTGACGCATAGCCGTTGTATGTCTATCGACGCCATTACGGAAGGCTAGGGGAATCAAGGGATGTTGAGGAGGAGAGAGGAACTTGAGGGTGCTCTGGGTCGGCAAATAGTGCGTTGCATGATCCCCGCTTATCGCCGCCAATGATCCTTGCGGAGCTTAACAATTCAAAGTGCCACCCGCTTGACCTGTCGCGTTCAAATCAAATAGTCCAGAAATCGCTAAATACCGTGGTTCCGCAAGCCAACGCGCTCATTTCGCCATCTTGTCCCCAATGCGGCTGACGACGGCAAAGACCTCAATCGAGAGTTTCGATCAGCCTCATGTGAAGGGACGATCAATGTTGTCGGTGAGCCCGGCATGAACGGGGATGCCCTCGATTTCAAGTGGAATTATGAATGCAACACTTCTCGAGACTTGCGAGATATGAGTCTCCTTAATTATGGACCTCTGTGAATGGTGGGTGGATTTTAGTTCAGGCTTGTCAGTTTGATATTGCGGTGTCCTCACGCCTCGCGAGGTTTCGCTGCCCATCTTTCCATACCGACGTTGCTTGGTGAATGATGTCCGCGGCCATCAAGTACGAAGCAGATACCATTTTCGTTATCAACAAGGCATCCTAGACAGCTCCACAATTGTGCACAATGGAGTGGCATTATTGGGCGTGGGTATCTTCATTATCCAGCATAACAGAAATCAGACCACCATGGCCTGATATCGACACGACCCGTCCCACCAACAGCAATCGGGATCAGCCGCCAGCCCAGACACTCGGCTTACTTCTTACAACTGCCCCCCGCCATCTACCTCAGTGCTTCAGGACCACGGGCTTCCCGCTCTCCCACGCGTCCAGGCTGTCCCGAATGTTCACCCAGTACCGCAGCTTGACGGCCTCCCGCTTGGCGGCCTCGATGTCGTCCCGGTGGAAGGCATCCTCGAGAACCTCCTCGCTGGCGCGGATGCGCTCGCCGTTGGCGGCGCGGGTGCCCTCGAGGTCGGCCTCGACGGCGGCGTCCTCGATCTCCTCGCGCGCCTCCAGCACCATCATCAGCAGGTCCGGGTCCTCGACCTTGAGGGTCTCGTCGTTGGCGACGTCGACGCCGCGCAGGGCGAGCAGGTACTGGGCGCGCAGGAGGGGGTTCGAGAGCGTCTTGTAGGCCTCGTTGATGCGGGCCGAGGTGGCCTCGGCGCGGGTCTTGAGGGCGGCCGGGTGCAGGTCCGGGTGGGCTTTGGCCTGGAGCTGGAGGAACTCGCGACGGAGGGCGCGCTGGTCGATGGAGAAGTGGCCGGCGGGCGGGGGGCCGGACGGCAGGGTCTGGGGGAAGAAGTCGTAGTGGGTGGTGGGGATTTTGGCAGAGGCGGACGACGACGACGAGGATGTTGATGTCGACGGGTCAGGACGGGCGAGGGCGGCCGTGTTGGAGAGCCATCGCGCCTGCGTGTTGGGAGTGGTCTGCGCGGCGTGCTGCGTCCTGGGCGCGGCGAGTGTCGTGCTCGAGATGCTACGGATGGCTTGTGTTGAAGGGGAGGAGGCTTGCCGGCGGCACCGAGCGCAGAGGCGGACTGTGGACGTGACGTGGGCGCGCATGACGTTTGGCGGTCGAAGATGGCGGCGAGTGTTGCTGTCTCGTCTTGTTTGTCTTGTCTTGGCTTCGTAAATGGGATGCGAGGCTGGACGCAGCGTAGCAGGGCTGAGATGATGTGGTGGTTGGTGTGGCTCGCAGGCTCGGTGTGAATTGTCGAGAATGACGAAGCCCCGGCGCGGCTGTCCATGACGCTCAGCACTTTTTCGTTGCAAATTGCCGCCGCGAGCCGACGGGTCCGACCTCGGATCTACGACGGCGTGAGTACGTAAGGAGGTACCTGGGTACTTGGGCGCCCGAGCTTGGTGGCTAGTGGACTATGGGGGCAATTTACAGGGCACTGCACCACTGTCTTGAGAGCCAAGGGAGCCCACCCCCACCGAGCCTGACCTAAAAGCGCCGCGCGACTCGCTGCCTGTATACGACTGGATGCCCCACACTGTGACCCCCATCTACCCCCCAACCCCAGTTGCCCTCCCATCACGACCACCCGACGGGACAATTGCCGCCGAGTCGGTCGCTGATGGCCTCTTTTATTCTGCCTGGCCCGGTCCCCGGGCGTTTCGACTTTATTTCACCTGTTCAATTGATTCGATCGAAACTGCTGGCACCATGGCGAAGATCTTTGAGGCCGACGAAGGTGAGTACACGTGCCCGGCCAGACCCCCCAAGACGACGACGGCATCACTGACGACCCGCAGTCGCCAAGCACAACACGCCCGAGAGCTGCTGGGTGGTCCTCTACGGCGACGTCTACGATGTGACCGACTTCCTCTCCTCCCATCCGGGCGGCACGAAAATCATCCTCAAGCTCGCCGGCAAGGATGCCACCGAAGAGTACGACCCCGTCCACCCGCCGGGCACCCTCGAGGAGAACCTCAAGCCCGAAGCCAAGCTGGGCAAGATCAACCCCGACTCCCTGGCCAAGGCCGAGTCCGCCGCCGCCGCCAAAGCGCCTCAGGTCGACGCCAACGCCCCTGTCCGTCTTGAGACGCTCCTCAACCTCGACGACATCGAGGAGGCCGCCACCAAGCGCATCTCCCAGAAGGCCCACGCCTACTACTTCTCGGCCGGCGACGACCTCTGGTCCAAGAGCTTCAACAACCGCGTCTACCGCCAGATCCTCCTCCGCCCCCGCATGTTCCTCGACTGCACCCAGTGCGACCCCTCGACCACCCTCCTCGGCAACAAGGTCGGCCTCCCCCTCTTCGTCTCCCCCGCCGCCATGGCCCGCCTCGCCCACCCGGACGGCGAGGCCGGCATCGCCCGCGCCGCTGCTCGCTTCGGCGCCATGCAGTGCGTGTCCAACAACGCCTCTATGACCCCCGAGCAGATTGTCGCGGACGCCGCGCCCGGCCAGATGTTCGGCTGGCAGCTCTACGTCCAGAACGACCGCAAGAAGAGCGTGGCCATGCTCAAGCGCATCAACGCCATGCGCGACCGCTACAAGTACATCTGCCTGACCCTCGACGCCCCCGTGCCCGGCAAGCGCGAGCTCGACGAGCGCCAGGCCTTCGAGGGCGCCTTCGCCGTCGAGTCGGCCTCCAACGAGAAGGACTCGTCCGAGCAGCGGCCCGGCGGCGGCGGCGTCGGCCAGCAGCTCTTCTTCGGCACCGCCGCCGACCTCACCTGGAAGACGACGCTGCCGTGGCTCGCCGAGCACACGGACCTGCCCATCGTGCTCAAGGGCCTGCAGACCCACGAGGACGCCTACCTCGCCGCCCAGTACGCGCCCCAGGTCAAGGCCATCATCCTGTCGAACCACGGCGGCCGCGCCCTCGACACCGCCCCGCCCGCCGTGCACACCCTGCTGGAGATCCGCAAGTACTGCCCCGAGGTGTTCAGCAAGATCGAGGTCTGGGTCGACGGCGGCATCAAGCGCGGCACCGACATCGTCAAGGCGCTGTGCCTGGGCGCGTCGGCCGTGGGCGTGGGCCGGGCGGCGCTGTTTGGGCTGGGCGCCGGCGGACAGGCGGGCGTCGAGAGGACGTTTGAGAGTAAGTCACTGGTGCCCCCTCCCCCCTCACTCTGGCAGCAAGGTGTGCTAACTAGCGGACAGTCCTGCAAGCCGAGATGGAGACGTGCATGCGCCTGCTGGGTGCGAGGACAGTAGCGGACCTGGGTCCGAGATTTGTGAGTTTTTGCGATGCCGCAGCCGGACTTTCTGACGTGACTGACTGACACGTTGTTTGCAGATCAACTCCCGGATGGTTGAGAGGGACATATATGACGGCGAGGCTGGGCTCGACAAGAGCGGGCTGTGGACCAAGTCCAAGCTGTAGACGGTGTGCTAAATACAATTGCGATTCCCGTTTCATGGCAGACGAATGGTGAAGAGCGAGCAACTCGTGCTATCGATTACCACGTCGGCAACTAGCCCAACTGCTCACCCGTTGCGGACGTCACCAGACAGCTAAGCCTGCTATGGTCTCTGGTTGTAGGATGTGCCGTACCCGAGTAGCGCGTCCTTCCTCAGGTGTGCTGGACCGCAAACGGGCAGTGCATCACCAATGCACCGGCTGGACGAACCAATGAGTTTCTCAATTCGTGGTTAGTCGAAGGCCGTGCAGGCATGGGAGTAGCTGTCACGAATGGTGGCATCAACCTAACTGTTGTATCCTCACGTCAGGAATTCGCCACCTGACCACATCGCTACTGAGCGTCCCCGCCCGTTGAAGATCACTAGGCTGTGCCTCAGCCTGAGAGTGTTGGCCTCAGACGCCAGACGCCAGACGTCAGACGTCGCGTGACCAGCATCGAGAAGGGTGTCAGCACTCTAAGACGTGAGGCCACATAAAGAAAGACTTCCATCCCGGGGCACCGGTTCCTGTCAGATTCGTATCTGGGTCATCACGCAGACGACCATCGCTTGGCAGGTCCCACGAAATCCCACGAGACAACGAACGAAAACGAAGAACAAGAAAAATGTTCGGCAAGGACAAGCAGAAAGACGGCACCGGCGAAACGAAGAAGTCTCTGTACCAGCGCTTCCAGGACCGCAACAAGGGCGAGATCTCCGAGGCGGACGTGGCCAAGTACACGGGCATGAGCAAGGAGCAGCTGTCAGACTGGGCCAAAGACCGGCCGGGCGTCGGGGGCCACCAGGCGGCCGGTAAAATCAACGCAGGGCCCGTGTCGGGTGTCGGAGGGATGAGTGCTGGGGAGGGGTTCGGGGGATGGGGGACGGATGCGAGGGGCGACCTGAAGTTTCCGCCGAGGAAGCCAGATGAGAAAGATGGTGTCTGATGCGCGCGTGTGCGTTGGCGGACAGCTGAATCATGGCGGGGGAGGCTGAGTAGTTGTCACATGCTGAAGAGAAAGACGATGAATAGAGTTTGGGGTCGTCGAGCCAAGAAAGGTGGAAGTGAGATATTGGATGCTGCCATGGGGGAGGTTCGCGATGCGAGACCCCGATGCGTAATGGCACCCGCCGTAGAGGTCGCCCACACACCCACCCAATCCACCTAAGGAGGCGAGTGGGTTGGCAAGTGGGTGGGCGAGACAGGGCCCAGCTTCGATTCTTTGGGGCAACTGCAGGGCGTAGGGGCCGAGATCGTAGGGAGAAAGGGGAGGGGGGCCTCAGAAGCCCCACCATCTCTGCGCACCTGCTCTGCTGATGGGGGGCCAAGTCTCCCACTGGGCCACCTTGGACAGGCGGCCGTGAGGGTTCTTGGCAGCAAACCCCTTCCATGCAGGCAGGAGCAGCCCACAACGGCTGCCCACCCGCTGCCCGTTGGTCGAAGCTCTTTCCCGGCCGGTCTCCCCGCAGCGGGTGTGCGGCACCTTCCCCATGTGCCATGCAAAAGTCTAATGACCAATGAGCGGGTCCCTCCTGCCTCTTGTCTTGGCTGGAGAGCCAGGCCAGTCCACTATCCCTTCCCGCCCCCTTCCATCGTTCCATCTGAATCCTTCTCTTCCTGCCTGGCCTGCCTGGCCTGTTCCCGTTCCGTCCAGCCCAGTCCAGTCTCGTCTTGGTTCCGACCCTGGGCTCCCTCATCACCAGTCGCTGGCTGTCTTTGGTCGACCTCCGAGACCACGATAGGCCCGATCGAAGCCGCAGCCAATCTCGAATCTCGTCCAATGCCTCATCTCCGGGCCCCGCCGGCCGGCCTGATTCGCCCCTAGACTGCTTGCTTCCTGGGCCGTCCTGTCCGCGCATGGAGATCTCGTGCCACCCTCTGGCCGTTGCGAGCAGCTCTCTTCGGACCCGGCGCCCTGCTTCTGCTGCTCTGCGCTGCTTCGCATCGCTTGTTGGGCCATCCACAAGGCTCCTCATTACGACTCCATCTCCCAGACCCACGATGGCTGGTGGCCCTGTATCCGGAGGGTCGCGGAACCCGCTGGCCGGGGGGCCATGATGATTGCTGTACGGACGCAGGCGACGACGACGGCGGGTGGGCTCTGGATGGGCCCTTCAGCCCAACAAGAGGACCTGCTCGTGTCCCACAGGCCGCGGTCTCGCCGTGCCGTCGTGGTAATCCTCCCCCACCAATATTTTGGGTGGCCGACCATCTTTGCCGTTCTCTCGCCCCTCCTCCGGCGTCCCCTCACCGACCCGACGTCTGAACTTGGGATCAACATCGCAGGACCGTCAAAGAAACGCCACGGACGCCATCGGCATGCAAAATTATCATGTGCTTCTTCACAAGATGCCGAGGGACTACGGGACCCTACAGCACTGACAGGCAGCTTCTGCGTTCGATGGCCCCGTTCCCCCCCTGCGTCGGTTTGCGCCGTCCGCGAGCTGACAGGGGTCTCGACGTCTCTTCCCTGTCTGCCTGGCTCTTTGCGCAGGCAATAATGCGGGGGATTGCTTGGAAGATGGTGTCGAGCAGGTTCGGTGTGCTGCCCAATCGGGAAACCCATCCCCGGTCCTGTCTCGTGAGTGGATGGCAGTTGACCTCGAGCCTTGCCCAATGCGAGGGTGCGAGCGAACGACACGGGCAGAATGGACCAGACGCCCTCTCAGGTCGCTCCTTTTTCGACGGTGTTGGCGCATGCCGCGTTGGAGAAGCAGGCGAAGGACACGAGCATGTGTCTTGCCCAGAAGCATGTGGCGATCCTCAAGCTACCAACGCCCTGCACATCCACCTGCTGCTGCTACGTTGTACCCTCGCAAGAGTGCTAGGAGCTTGTTGCTGGCTCGTGCCTCTTTTCTCATTACATACAGCGCGCCAAATCAGGCGCCCCAGACTCATCCCCGTCCTACCCCGGATGGATCTCTGAAATTCTTCTCGCTGTGCATCCGTTCCTTGTCACGGTGCAAATATTAAACCCTCAGGTCCCACCCCCTTCCACCCCTAACTCTCTCTCTTCTCCCTGTCGTCCGTTTTTTCTTTCACTGGGCTTCCATTTGCGTGTAAGAGAGACGAGTCCAGCATCACTCACTCGGTTGCCCGCCCCAACAGCACCAAGATCAACAACATCAGCACCCAACAGGCCTTTTCATCACCTCATCTCGTTCAACATGGCGGACAAGGCCCAGATGACCCAGCACGAGCAGCCCGTGGAGAAGCGTGGCAAGAGGAAGTCGTGCATGAGGCATTGCGCCAAGTTCTGGTGGATTTACCTCCTCGCCTTCATCGCCATTGTTGTCCTCGTTGTCTGCTTGATGTAAGACGGACCCCCATTCCTCCGCAACCTGACGGAACGTCCTCTGACCAGGAACAGCATCTTCGTGGCCATCCCCAAGATCGCCCAGAGCAAGCTTGACCACGCCGAGCTCACCGTCGATGGCATCATCGTCACCAAGACGGAGGAGGACAAGTTCAACATGGCCATCAACTCCACGATCCGGTCCAAGGGTGGTGTCAAGGCCAAGATTGCCCCCTTCGACGCTGTCATGTACCTCGAGGACATCGAGTCGCACATCCCCTTCGTCCACCTCGCATTCCCCGAGACCGAGTCCGTCAAGCTTCAGACCGTCAACACCTCCCAGGTTGTTGAGATCCCGGACATGGATGCCTTCACAACCTTCAACACCTGGCTGCTGGGCAACGACACCCTGCGCGTCACCGTCGAGGGTAGGACCAGCGTCCGCGTCTCGGGCATTTCCAGGAACTACGGTGTCGACTTCAAGAAGACCATGGAGCTCGTCGGTAAGCATCTCCCCGCCAACGCCCTCGTGTGACCTCAGTGCTGACAGGTTAGGCCTGAACCATTTCAAGGGCCTTGAGGTTACCTCCAACCGCGTCAACATCACCCACGACGACAACGGCGACAACTTCTTCGGCTGGGTTGACATCCCCAACCCTTCCGTCTTCACCATCGAGATTGTGAGTTTCCCACGTGACGCTACATAACATTAGCATTTTCTAACGTGTCATCAGGGCAACACCTCGTTCAACACCTTCCACAACCAGTCTCGCATCGGCACCGCCTTCATCGACGACCTCTTCCTCTACCCCGGCATCAACAACGTCAGCATGCGCGCCAACATCAGCACTGTTCCCGTCGTCCGTGCCATGGGCCTCGAGCCCGCGTGCGAGAGCGGCATCGTCGACTTCCAGCTGCAGGGTCTAGACGTCGTCAACAACGGCGAGGACCTCGCCTACTTTGCCGATGCGCTCAGCGCCTCAAACCTGACCGTCCCCATTGAGCTGGCGACGGCCTTTGAGAGGGACGTTGGCCTCACCTTTGAGTGTGATTAGAGCGGAGCCAGTATTGCTGAGATATGTGTATATGGTTGTACGTAATGCGGAGGATGTGTGTTTGGGACTATGATACCAGAAGAAGACATTGATTGATGGTTGTACTGCCACCTGCTCGACCGTTCATGACTCTGTGCAAGGCTATGTACCTCGGGTTAAACTGACCCGGCCGGCTGAAAAAGACTGACCGTCTATTGACGGCTGGAACTTTGTTTCTGTGAGTCCCTCGGCATGATGGCAACTTTTCATAATCAATCAGAAACAGGTCAGTAGTAGAGACCATGTCGGCATATGAGCTTCTGTCTATTCATTCGTGCTCCATGGCTGTTTCATCCTATTTCTTATACAGCCGGACTCCTTAAGAACGTTCAATCTACTTGATACCCAACTGACAAAGTGGCCATATCTGTATCTTGTGAAGATCTTCGGCTGCAGTCCTACAAGTCATTTGGCATCGCCATCTAGAGGCATGTATGCTGGACATGACCAGGTTCGGTCGACAGGTTCATACATTCTCGCTCCACACGGTACTATTCGAGCCTCGGTCGTCACGTCCCACACTCTGGCATGAGAGATCGCCTTATCCTGTCGAAAATGCCCACCGCGAAGCAAATTCCCTATCCGCCTCGTCAACTCACCACGCTCCAGCCTTCCTCTTACTCCCCCTCAGCCCCCCCGCCTCCGTCCCGCTGCCTGGTGTCCCGCCGCCTGGGACAAACTCGACCCCCGTCCTCTTTCCCGCCACCTTATCCGCCTCTCGTTCCTTCCGCACGCGCTCCTGGCTCAGCCGCAGCGGGCCCCGAAACGCCCAGTCTGGAAACGCCGCTTCGCCGTCGGCAGCTGGGTTCCACGCCGCGGGCGGCAGCGTGGTGGCGTACTGGGCGCGCACGCCGCCGTCGGCGCCGTCGAGCTCCACAAAGGCGAGGAGCTTGTCCATGAGGGCGGGGTTGCGGAGGGCGGCGGAGGTAGTGAGCTTTGCGTTGAAGTGGAGGCCTCTCTTCTTGAGGTCGAGGAACTGCTGGGCCTTGGCCGTGAGGGCCGGGGGCGGGGAGCCCGGCGGTGAGGGGGGGATGTCGAGGTTGGGGGTTGGGGGGAGGGTGAGGTCGCGGAGGAGGGCACGGGAGGCGGTGTATGGGGAGGAGGGTGCCGGGGGTGGTGCCGATGGGTCGTCGGCGTCTGGCTCGGGGAGGTATGGGGCGTCTGCTTCGGGGAGGGAGGGGCCTAAGGGAACGGAGTGTTGCTGAATGGGGCCGATGGGGGGTTCTTGCGGGCCGGGAGGCGGTGGTGATGGTTTTGAGGTGGCAGGTTGTTTCTGCTTCGCTTCTTCAGGTTTTGACTGGGTTGCTGTGGTCTCGGTCTGGTGAACGGTGAGTTTGTTGCACTGGAAGTCCATGAGGAGTGAGTTACCTTCACGGGCTGCGCCTGGACAAGCTCTTCCTCTTCTTCATCGCTGCTGTATCCGACCAGCAACGCCATCTTAGGGATCAGGTGCAGTCGATTCTGATTTATTCAATGGAGTGACCCGCGGTTACTTGGATGTCAATTTGGTAAGATTCGTTTGGAATTGTTGGGATGATGTTGAATAACAGACTCGCGTGAGAGCTGTTGTGAGGTCAAGTGAAAATGCGCCACAGCTGCTGCGGAAAAGTGGCCCCACACTCCAGCCACATTAGATCATCCCAAAATTCAGGCTGCACCATGTCCAGAACGTCACAGTCGAGGCCTCAGCGCAGTCTGCTTTCCCTCCTCCACTCCCACAATAGAACGTTCACCTGCCATCGCCTTTGACGACATTCATCACCCGAGCGGTCAGAGACGATCTTTAGAAGGGTTGAATAGTACTCTGACACCCAGGGCAACTGCGCCGACGACCGACCGATCCTACGCACCCATCCCGAGGAAGCCTCCGAAGTAGCTCTCACCAACCTGTCTCGCTGAGCCTCGAGAACCGCACAATGGCTCGGACCAGGGACTCGCGCTCACCATCGCCTGCAGGAAGCCACCACAGCTCGAGACGTCGCAAAGAGGATGACCGCCGCGACAGCTACCGCCGCGATGACGGTCGCGACTACCGACGTCGCGACCGTTCTCGGAGCCCGGCCGACGTGAGAACACACCGTGGGCGCCGCGATGAAGACTATTCTGACAGGATTCACGAGCAGCGTCGATACCACAACCGCGACAACGACCGCCGTCCGCGTGACGACCGCGACTCCTATCGCCGCCGAGATCGATCCGTAGACAGAGATGACGGCCGACGTCGACAGAGGCGGTCCCGGGAGCGATTCCCTGAGCGCGACCGTTCTGCCGACAGAAGACGATACAGAGATGGCGACAGGGACTATCGGCCGCGACGGGACGACTCTCGAGATCGTGCCCGCGGGCGCAGGGAGGGCACCGTCGAGTCACAGCCCCGAAACAGACGTGACGGAAGCCGTCCCCGAGGTGCCGCCGCCCCTTCCTCCGCCGGCGCAGCCGGTAGCGAGGCTGCAAAGCCCAAGCCGGCTGCCGCCCCGGCGCAGTCCGAGGCCGACAAGAAGGCTGAGCGCCTTGCGCGCCTCGAGGCGTGGAAGAAAAGCAGAGAGACCAAGAAGGAGAATGAGGTTAATCCGAGTCAGACCAGGAACCTCCTCGCCGAGATGGACCAAAAGTCGGTCGCCTCGCCGACCGTCGCATCGCCTGCCGTGGCGTCACCGTCCGTGGCGTCTCCGGCCTCACAAACCATGTCTGGGCCCGCGTCCCCTGCTCCCTATGCTGGCAAGTTTGATCCAAAGGCCATTGCCAAGAAGTCAGCGGCGTCGTCTCAGAAACACGGTACTGCTAACGGCGTCTTGGGCGCGATTGACGCGCAAGTCAACAAGGCGGCAGCCCCGGTGAAACAGGACTCTAAAGGTACGTCTTTCGGCGCTCTGGCAGACCATGTTCTCGGTACTGACGATGGTGCAACAGCGTTTGCCCTACCAGCGAATCGAGGCAACATCAGCACATTCGGCTTCAGCAAGTCGAATAATGAAAAGCCCCAGGCCAAGCGAAAGCTTGTCCTCGACGAGGAAGACGACACCAAGAGGAAACTCACCAAGCTGCCTGCTCTTCCGCTTGAAGCCGACGATACTCCTTACGCCGATCAAGACGAGGGTGAGGACGAAGACTCTGACGGCGACATCTTCGCCGAGAACGAGGAGGAGGCTGCGGCGGCCGCCAGAGCGGCACATGAGAGGCGGGAGCGGGAGATGAAGGTCGATACGGACGAAACGACGGAGACCAATGGTGCAGCGGAAGAGAAGGCTGCCGGCGACGACGATAAGATGGATGTCGATGGCGGCGAGACAGAGCCCCCGGCGCAGGCCGTTGAAGAAGTTCAACCTCAGCCTGTGGAGGAAACTCAAGAAGCCACGAACGTGGACGAAGACGAAGACGACGATGCGGATCCTCTAGATGCCTTCATGGCAGACTTGAAGGACACAGGGTCACGACCAGCACCCAAGGCAACCAAGAAGCCCGCGCCCGAGCCCGAGGCCTACTACAGTGATGACGACTTTGCTTTCAGGGACCAAGATCCTAACGCAAAGAACCCGCTGGCTATCAAGCGCAAGAAGAAGGAGATTCCTATCGTTGATTACAGCAAGATCGAGGTCGAGCCGATCCGCAAGAACTTCTGGTCCGAGCCCGCAGAGCTCAGCGCTCTGACTGAGGCCGAGACTAACGATCTGCGCCTCGAGCTCGATGGAATCAAGGTCTCTGGTAACGACGTACCGAAGCCTGTCCAGAAATGGGCACAGTGTGGCTTGACGCGCCAGACTCTGGACATCCTGGCTGATTTGGGCTATGAGAGGCCAACGTCCATTCAGATGCAAGCGTTGCCGGCTCTCATGTCGGGGCGAGACGTCATTGGCGTTGCGAAGACGGGTTCTGGCAAGACGATGGCCTTCCTTCTCCCTATGTTCCGACACATCAAGGATCAGAAGCCTATCAGGGGTGATGACGGTCCTATCGGTCTCATCATGACTCCTACGCGCGAGCTGGCGGTGCAGATTCACCGAGACTGCAAGCCGTTCCTCAAGCCCATGGGCATGCGCGCGGTATGTGCTTACGGTGGCGCGCCCATCCGAGACCAGATTGCCGAGCTGAAGCGCGGAGCGGAGATTGTCGTCTGCACACCAGGACGCATGATCGACCTGCTTGCGGCGAACCAGGGTCGAGTGACGAACCTGCGTCGTGTGTCGTACGTCGTTCTTGACGAGGCGGACCGCATGTTCGACATGGGCTTCGAACCTCAAGTGATGAAAATCTTTGCCAACATGCGGCCGGATCGCCAGACCATCCTCTTCTCCGCGACAATGCCGAGAATTATTGACTCTTTGACAAAGAAGGTTCTGAAGTCGCCAGTAGAGGTCACGGTTGGCGGCCGCAGTGTCGTTGCCCCTGAGATCACTCAACAAGTGGAAGTGCTCGACGAGGGCGACAAGTTCTTCCACCTGTTGGGCCTCCTCGGCCAGCTTTATGAGGACGACGAGGACGCCCGAACACTGATTTTCGTTGAACGTCAAGAAAAGGCAGATGACCTGTTGAAGGAGCTCATGACTAAGGGCTACCCTTGCATGTCTATCCACGGCGGTAAGGACCAGATCGACCGAGACTCGACAATCTCCGACTTCAAGAAGGGCATCGTGCCTATCCTCATTGCAACATCAATCGCCGCGCGAGGTCTGGATGTCAAGCAGCTGAAGCTGGTCGTCAACTACGATGCTCCCAACCATCTTGAGGACTACGTTCACCGTGCCGGACGAACTGGACGAGCAGGCAACAAGGGCACAGCTGTTACATACATCACGAGCGAGCAAGAAAACTGCGCACCGGGTATCGCCAAGGCCCTTGAGCAGAGCGGTCAGCCGGTGCCGGAACGGCTCAACGAGATGCGGAAGGCCCACCGAGACAAGGTCAAGGCCGGCAAGGCCAAGGACACTTCTGGCTTTGGCGGAAAGGGTCTCGACCGCCTCGATGCGGAGCGTGAAGCGGCCCGCATGCGCGAGCGCAAGACGCACAAGGCGGAGGGCGACGACGAGGACGAAAAGGAAGAGAAGCCCGCCGTCAAGGAGAAGGAGGAGGAGAAGCCGGCCGTGTCGATGATCCAGGCAGCGACATCGGCCATCATGTCGAGAAGCACGGCGAAGCCGGAGGGCGATTCCAAGGACAAGGACCAGCCGCAGGCCACCGGGCCCGGCGGCAAGCCCCTGGACAAGGTCAGCGCGGCCATCAGCGCCATCAACCAGCGTCTCGGCAAGGCCGGCCAGCTGCGCTCCGGGCAGCCCATCGACAACAAGGGCCCCGACGCCGGCGCCTACCACGCCACGCTCGAGATCAACGACTTTCCGCAGAAGGCGAGATGGGCCGTCACAAACAGGACCAACGTCGCCAAGATTCTCGAGGCCACTGGTGTGTCCATTACGACCAAGGGAACATTCTACCCCGCGGGCAAGGAGGTGCCGGCCGGCGCGGACCCAAAGCTGTACATCCTGGTCGAGGGCGACACGGAGGTGGTGGTGGGAGCGGCCATGACGGAGCTGACGAGACTGCTCAGCGAGGGCGCGGTCGCGGCGGACACAGCAGATCGTCGCGCGCCGGCGTCCGGACGCTACAACGTTGTGTAAAAAGAATATGGAGGAATGGGCTGGCGCGTTTGTTGATGGCGTTATCGAAATTCCATGCTGGAATTAATACAATGCAACAGGTCGAGATCCAACCAACCGCGCATCTTTCTCGTGACAGTGATCCAGCGCACAGGTGAACGGTGTGCCATGATAGACTCGGACTGCAGCATGGTATGTATGTACGTGAGATAGCATTGATCTCGCTGTGTATACCTCGTCAAAACGCTCGCAAAGTGTGAAGTGAACCCCGCTCCAAATGCCAAACTAGACGAGGCAAGCCAATTGTCCAAAGCCGCCTCGTCCGTAACCCCGCCGACGCCAAAGAAGCCATGTATGAATCGCAGCAATAGATAGAAAGAGAATAGAACCCCCCGTCGTCGTCATGAGAGATCGAGCAGCCACGCGCAGGCGCTCAGTTGTACTCGCGCGCCACGGCCGCCGCGTCGGCGTCCCGGCGCTGCCTCTCCTCGGCGCTCAGCTGGTTCAGGGTGTCATTGCGCGTCTGCTTCTTCTGGGCGTTGAGCTGCGCGCCGAGCTTGCCCGTCGACTTGCTGGCGGCTTTCGCGCGGGCCTGCGGGTTGTGCATACGTCAGTGACCGGGAGGAAACGGGTTTACCGGCAGATCGGCCTGCTGCTGGTGTACGCACCTCGGCTGCCTCGGCGGCGCGCTGGCGCTGGTCGTCGCGACCGGCGGAGGAGGCGTCGGGGCCGCCCAAGGTGCGCGGGGGCCCGCCGACCTTGGGGACCGGGGCGGTCTGGCGCTGGGGAGGGGCGGAACCGAGGGGTCGGCCGGGAGAGGAGAAGTTTTCGGGTTTTTCTTTGCCGCAGACAGCGCCCATTGTGAATCGAGAGGGGGGAGGAAGGAGGCTGTCGGTGTGGGACTTGGTGGTCGCAAGGTCCAACTGAGGTTCGCGGCTGAGGGTATCGTGAGGAGAGTCGGTCGTAAAATGATGTCAATGTCGTCGCTTGGATGTGTTGAGGCGGGGAATGGTCGCAAAAAAGCTCTTGTTATTGATACTCGGATTGATTTGGGCAGACAACGGTGCAGGAGGTTGATGCCATGTTAAGAAGAGGACGTTGCATGCGGTCGAAGGGACGCGCAACATACGGCGAAGCTGCCAAGCCCACCCCAAGCCTCCTTCCTTGGCCAAATGTGGATGGTGACAATTGGGGTTCTTGGGCACGGGCCACCTAGCCTTGACGCCTGCCTGCCGCTGGATGATGGCCTGTGCTCCCTCCCGGTTACTCCTGCCTCCAAGGCGCAACGCAATGCGACAGCGGGGGCGGGGTCAATTTTGTTTGCTGAAGCATCGACACCACCATGACGTTGATAGGGTGGTGGGGGTGAAGGTTTGGATACTTCCAGAGGACTTGTAGCCCCGCTCAGCCTACACCTCTGAAGAAGTACCCTGAAAGTAGCTCTGCCCCTCCTTGATCGGCCTCTACGACAACCATCCCGAGCATCTTTTTTTCATCCATCCCCCCTCTTCGACTTGCACCATCTCTCTCCTTCCGGTATACCCTCACCCATAAGGCACATCTCTTCTTCAATCCCTACCATCATGTCAGGTCAGAAGATCGCCATCGTCTCCGTCTACGACAAGACCGGCCTGCTGGATCTGGCCAAGGGCCTCAACCAGCAGAATGTGCGCATTCTCGCGTCTGGCGGCACCGCCAAAATGATCCGCGAGTCGGGTTTCCCTGTCGAGTAAGTCATTGACACTTGCGTCGGGCGAGAACGATTCGGTCCCCGTCCGGTCTGGCTGACCTGCTCTCGAGGGACATCTCCGCCATCACCAAGGCGCCCGAGATGCTCGGTGGCCGCGTCAAGACTCTGCACCCCTCCGTCCACGCCGGTATCCTGGCCCGCAACCTCGAATCCGACGAGAAGGACCTCGCCGAGCAGAACATCAACAAGGTCGACTATGTCATCTGCAACCTGTACCCCTTCAAGGACACCGTCGCCAAGATCAACGTCACCATTCCCGAGGCCGTCGAGGAGATTGACATTGGCGGCGTCACCCTCATCCGCGCCGCGGCCAAGAACCACAGCCGTGTCACCATCCTCAGCGACCCCAACGACTACCCCGAGTTCCTCAAGGAGCTCGAGTCCGGCGAGATCACCGAGGCCAGCCGCAACGCCTACGCCCTCAAGGCCTTTGAGCAGACTGCCGACTACGACTCTGCCATCTCCGACTTCTTCCGCAAGCAGTACGCCTCCGAGGGGAAGCAGCACATGGCCCTGCGCTACGGCGCCAACCCCCACCAGAAGCCCGCCGCCGCCTTCACCGAGGCCGGCAACATCCCCTTCAAGGTTCTTGGCGGCTCTCCCGGCTACATCAACCTGCTCGATGCCCTCAACGCCTGGCCCCTGGTCAAGGAGCTCAAGGAGGCCCTGGGCCAGCCCGCCGCTGCCAGCTTCAAGCACGTCTCGCCTGCCGGTGCTGCCATTGGCATTCCCCTGACCGAGGACGAGCGCAAGGTCTACTTCGTCAACGACATTGAGGGCATCGAGTCCTCGCTCCTGGCTCAGGCCTATGCCAGGGCCCGTGGCGCCGACCGCATGAGCAGCTTCGGTGACATGATCGCGCTAAGCGACACTGTCGATGTGCCCACCGCCAGCATCATCTCCAAGGAGGTGTCCGACGGCGTCATCGCGCCAGGATACGAGCCCGCTGCCCTGGAGATCCTCAAGAAGAAGAAGGGCGGCAGGTACCTCGTTCTCCAGATCGACGAGAACTGGACCCCTGCCGACGTGGAGACGAGGACGGTCTACGGCATCACCCTGCAGCAGCACCGCAACGATGCCAAGATTGGCCCCAACATCTTCAACACCATCATCACCCCCAAGGACTCGGCCCCCCTCCCAGAGGATGCGCTGCGGGACCTGACCGTGGCGACGCTTGCCGTCAAGTACACCCAGAGCAACTCTGTCTGCTACGCCGCGAGGGGTCAGATCGTCGGTCTGGGCGCTGGCCAGCAGTCTCGCATCCACTGCACGAGACTCGCGGGTGACAAGGCGGACAACTGGTGGCTGCGCTTCCACCCGAGGGTGCTGGGCATCAAGTGGAAGAAGGGCACCAAGCGCCCCGACAAGAGCAACGCCATCGACCTGCTGGTCAGCGGCGAGCTGCCCAAGGGCGGCAAGGAGCGCGAGGCCTTCGAGGGCGTTTTCGAGGACGTGCCCGCTGCCTTCACCGAGGCCGAGAAGGAGGAGTGGCTGGGCAAGCTGACCAATGTGGCTGTTTCGAGCGATGCCTTCGTAAGTCATGAACAATACCCGGGCCGAGAGGACCAGAGTGAGGCGACAGTGGCTGACCTAGCGGTAGTTCCCGTTCATCGACAATGTCTTCCGTGCGGCGCGATCGGGCGTCAAGTACATCGCCGCGCCAGGCGGCAGCCAGAACGATGGCGCTGTCTTCGAGACGGCGGAGAGCCTGGGCATCACCTTTGTGGAGCAGTCCCACCGTCTCTTCCACCACTAAGCGATTCGTGGAGCGTGATGAGGAGAGCCCGAGACGTGACTTCGGTGCATGGAGCTGGGGTGTGGATAACGGCTGGTTGGTTGGCAAAACGTATAGACAGGGAGAAGGGCCGACAGTCTGAGATCTGCTGGCTCGCAGATGCAAGTTGAATGCAGGATTCCTTCGAGCGTTCACATCTCGTCTCGTTCGACCGGTACGTGACTGCAAGCGCAAACTATGCTGATGATGGTCGTGAGCGCTGCGACGTACGAGCACGGAGCATGGAGGCGTGATGCCGTATAATGTGGCAACCAGTAGGATTATTGCCAGAGTGGCTGATGGTTCCAGACGTCAGTTGTGGCTCGTGCGTCCAGGAACGCGTTAGCGCCATCGAGGCAATCTCCGACTGATAAGGAAAAGTGTTCGGCAGCAAAAATGTTCGTGAGGGTTGGTGTGGGGGCACCGGCGGTGTTGAAAGCATCAAGCAGCCTTCGCAAGACCGCGTGATCCAACAGCCACCGCCTCTTTTCGTCTTGACGGAAGTCCAACAACGCCAAATTTGGGATGTGAATTCGCTGAGGAGAGCAGTGATCCCATCGACCGTTCACGCCTCTATTTTAAATCGACCCCTCCCGCTTCGCCATCCAAGCTTGGATGAGTGGATTGATGTTCGATGATAGGACAATTCAAAGCTGCAAGGCACAGAGGGAGAGTTCGTATTGACTTTGGAGACACGACCGATCTCGGTGGAGCCAGTTCCCCTCTGCCGTGTCTTTGACTTTGTCGAGGAAGCAGAGGGCGCTTCGCCTTCGAAAACCGAACCTGTTTGTTTGAGGCAGAATGAGGCGGGCTTCTGAGCAACAGAGTTGGGGCGTGCCAGTGTGACGCTCTTTTATCACTCAACGGAGAACTCTTGCTCAGGCGAAGTCTACAAGGAGGGATTTCCAGACGGGGAACCTCGAGGGGCATAAAGGGAACGCTCGCTGCCACCCTGAGTGGTTGGAAACAAAGAGATCGTTGACACCAGGATCGAAGACAGCCAGCTCATTGCACCCTGACATCCGCGCAAGCCAGCTGGACACCATCCACGTTTCTCGTAGTCTCCCTTTGTTTCTGGCCTCGTGGGCTCCCGAAGCCAAGGCCGAAGGACGAGCATCTCGAGCTGTTCGGGTCAAGCAGCCGGAGACCTTTGGATCGACCGACGTCAACTTCTCTGCCCATCTGAGCACTTTGCTGCCGGTCCCCTAGGGCCTTAGCACCTGAGTTGGCACTTTAGTCCGAAGTCAAGTCGCCGCTTTTCCTAGACTGCGCGTATCCGCTACTTTACGAGTCGGTGAAAGGCGCACCCATTGTGAGGTACCCACTACATTGCACGGCATTACGTCGACAGGGGTCCTACTGCAACTTCACTCGTTAGCCCCTCCTCCTCTCATCGCGCTGTCCATCCGGGTTCTCGCTGACCTCTCTCCTTGGCAGGCCCTCCACGCCCACGCCCACGCCTACCCACGCAGAGGCGACGGCAGGCGCTCATCAGCCACCTGCCTTTCCACGCTGCCTCGTCGCTTCCGCCGGAGCGCACACGGCGGTCACGGTCACGGTTACGGTCACGGCCGCGTTCGGGGTGTTCTTTCCCACCTTGCCTTGCCATTCGATTTCTTCTGCCCCTCAGTACCTAGTCACTACGGACCTGGACGGGCACCCAGATTTCTCTTCATTCGCCCTTTTGCGGCTCTCCAACTTCTTCCCGTCCCTCCATCTCGGTCTTATGATCGGCATCTACCGCTAAGGAGCATCTTTACCGCTTGCTTCTCTCCATCAATTCCTTCCAAGCACTGTCTTACCATACATCTGTGCCCTCGGGAGATCCCAGGTGGCCCCCCCTTCTAGATATCTTTGATATCACTTCACCAAAAGTGTCCCCCGGCTTCCTTCTGGTGCCAGACCGACTCAGTCAGTCATGGACGAACACTTTGGCGCGGGCATGGACGCCTTTTCCAATGGCGACCAGTTTGACTTCTCTACCATGTTCCCCGACGCCGACCAGACCTCCAATGTCGGTCACTCCCACTTCTACCATGGCGCGGGCATGGCTCACGACGATACTTGCGCCGATCCCAACGCCAGTTTCGTGTTCCCCTCCCGCATGGACAATTCTGGGCTCCATACCCATTTGCCAGGTCAACTTGCGAGGCCTGCCACCTCGACCGCAGGAACACATCGCGGCCGTCACAGCATCTCGACCATGGACCCGGTCGCCAACCACGAGTTCAACTTCCACGGCTTCGAGTGGGCCTCGCTGAGCAACGAGTCTCTGTCCTCTGACTTCGAGCACTTGCCCAGCATGGACTACGACCTGCCCTCCAACGCGGTTGCCGAAAATTGCGGTTTCCTCAACGCCCCCTGTGCCGACGAGTGCACGAAACCCGACTGCGAAGACGCCTGTGACGACGTCGACTGCGATGCCGAGTGCGACGACTGCGTTGATGACTGCGAGAGCAACTGCGGTGCCGGCGTCCCTGGCGAGATCTGTCACGAGCCCGACTGCGCTCCAGAGTGCGACGACCACGGTTGTAACCCGACTACACGGTGCACCGACGATCATTGTATCGACGAAGACGAACCGGCGGCGACAGATGATGCATCGGCTGCCGCCGCAAAGATTCTGAAGGACTTGCAAAACCCCCCCACCGTTCGGCAGCAGCAGCAGCAGCAGCAGCAGCAGCGCTATCACCACCAGCACAACATGTCATTTATCGACTCGTTTCCCTCTCCGACGCTCAACGCCTCCCAGGCCCCTTCCTCTCACCAGGCCGAGACACCAGGAATGGGCTCGTTGAACATGGGCATGGGCACCATGTCCTTTGACTCTTCTCAACCAGTGAACATGACGGGCATGTTCCCAGACATGACGCCTCTGAATCCAACGATGGATCCCTTTTTTGCGCACATCTACCAGTTCCACGACCCCAACCAACCCCAGTGCGTCGAGCCATGCGCCCTGACCAACTTCGCTGCGTCCTTCATTCAGTGCCCTTTCCCCCAATGGCCTCACGCCCACCCGAATCAGGATACATTTTGCCATGGGCCGTCAGACTCCGGTGCACACGATCTCAAGTGCGATACCAAGTTCCATACACCATCGCAACTAGTCGCTCACTTCAACGAGCAGCATCGGCCTGTCATGGCTGCTGCCGGCCACAACTTCCAAATCCCGCAATACAATTTCCAACACACGGGCCAGATTCCCCTTGCTCAGACTACGCAGGGCAATATGTTTCATCCGTCAACACCTCGCAGCGCCCGGTCTCCAGTGCTAGACGCGTTGCGGAGGTCATCCTCCGTTCTGTCCGCCACCTCGACACTCAGCGGCGACAGTGGTCAAATTGGTACGCCCGTGACACCGTTGTCCGAAAGTTTCTCCCGGACGAGCAACCAATGTCGCTGGCTTGTAAACGGTCAAGTCTGTGGCATGACATTTAAAGACGAGGAGGAGGTTCACAAACATTGTCGCGATCATCACATTGCTCCCCTGGCCAAAGAATCGGGTGGCTTCCCTTGTCATTGGGAGAGGTGTCCACGCCAAACAAAGGACGGTACCGGCAATTTTAACCAGAAGTCCAAACTTGAGCGCCACCTGCAGGTCCACACGGGCTGTAAGTTCACGCGTTATCCTCCTTCCTAAGTAAGTTGACTGACCTCGTCCTTAGACAAGCCAGTCAAATGCCCTACGTGCGGTCTGAGCCTGTCTGCCAAGCAGTCATTGGACCAGCACATGCGGATCCATACTGGCGACAAGCCGTGGGTCTGCAACTGGCCCAACTGCACCGCAGCATTTAAGCAGCAAAGTGCTCTCAGTACGTTTGACCCTTCGCACTTGATCCATGAATGCAACGACTAATCCCCGCGCTAGCAATGCACAAAAGAACCCATACAGGGAAGAAGCCGCTGGCTTGCAATATCTGCGGAAGAACCTTCAGCGAATCCTCGAACCTTTCGAAGCACAAGCGGACGCACAACGTCAAGGGCGATCATAAATGCGAATTCTGCGGGAAAGACTTTCGCCGTCTTGATCAGCTGCGCCGTCATATGAGTACTCAGCACAAGTCCGGTAAGGATGGGATCGAACGCGATGCAAGCATGACCTCGACTGCCAGCGATCAGTCTGGACTTGAGATGTCCTCTGAGCCCAGTTCTCTGGCTGACGGAGAACCTATGGTACTGGGCGAGATCCCCAAGATCGAGGGAGGGGACATTTGATGACTGACGAGGTATACGACGAAGAACGAGGCTATGGTGTTTCCTATGTGTTTCCTACGTCTTGGGTCTTGGGTCTTGGGGTGGTCTCGCATCGGTCGCGGCGTTACGGCTCGGAAGGGTCGCTTCGGGTGGGTGGTCGGTCTGTCTGAGGTACTGGTGTTTGATACCCCGCTGAAAGGGAGTTTGGGAGGTTTCTGTCGGGTCTGATTCTTCGCTCGGGCTGCGGATGAAGTCCTGCTTGGTTTGTCGATGCAGCTGTGCTTATGCACCACGAATACAGTCTCAGTTTGCACGCTTAAAATTGGGCTTGGTCCAGCACACGGAGATCATGATGGATTTTGAATGCCACGTTATGTCTGTACGTGAAGTGGGCGTTGAAATGAGTCTACGGAGAGAACCAGTCTGGCTGATCAGGGGATTGGAGGGCCACAGTATCTCTCATGATGCTGGGCCGCTGACAAAATCGTGGTATTGAACACTCCATGACGGCGCGGGGATCGGCCTGGGATCAACATGTTGGTCCCTGAGCGCTGGGTCCTGGAAACTTGAGTGCCTTGGGGATACCTGAAGACACTGAGATACGACAGAAGAACTGAATTGGGGACACGTCGACACTAGCTGGGGCCAGCGGGCTCGCCGCGGAAATTTGTCGTCGAGGCGCGTCATGAGCTGTCTTCCGGTTCGGAAGGCAGCGTGAGCATGAGGGGGGCTGGTGGGGTGATACCCCTCAGGACGAACTTGGAGGGGGCGGATACGGGCACGAGATGTCAAAGTGTCATTGTCTCCATCGGAGCCGGTGTGATGGAGAGTGGGAGGCTTGGGGGGCACTCGAATGCCAAAAAGGGAGGGGGCCATGATGCAGGGAAAAGGCTACATGACACCTGGACCGTATCATTCTGAAAGTGAGGCTTTCGCAGTCGGTGGATGGCGGACATCATGGACCAAAGGAGAGGTTTACGAGGAAGGGGCGTGGAGGAGGGTGTGTGTGTAAATATAGGATAGAGTTCATGGATAGAGCAACACCGGATGTGTCACGACGTCTTTTGCTTTGAACTTTACCGTGTGGATGCTGGCAACTCTGGCTTTCCCGCTCGAAGCCCAGGTTCCACCAACCCAGAGACTCAGGGCTTCCGTGCCAACTCGCAAGCAGCGCCACGTTAGATTCGGCTCTGGTCCCTTTCTTTGAAGAGGGTCGTTTAGTGATTAAAGCGTGTACGTTGCTTGGCCCAAATGTCTGAAGAAAGTCCCGTCCACACTCACCGAAACCTGAGAGCTCCTCTCTTCTACGTAGGAGATTGCGAGAAGTGAACAAACCAGGTCAAGCCGGATTATAGTGGTGTCATCTTTTAGAGGCCGCATTCTTAACGGTTGACTTGAAAGCGCCTTGTATGGCATCGAGCTGCTCTCATGGTGATGATGAGGTGGACGCCTCTGAGACAACCTTTCTCCTGGACATGATCATTCTTCGTAGGGAAGTGTTAATTTAATTTTCATGGTACTTCTGCGTGGATTTCTGGTTTCTCTCAAAAGTGCCTCAGACTGTTCAACTCCGTCTAAGGTACCATGCATATCTCGCTGGTGGCGTCCCCTCCGTTGTCCTCTGAGGTGTGAGTCGCCATCGACTTTGGGTGGCATGATACATGCACCTAGGTATCCCGAAGCAGCCTCATGCAGCCGCCACAGCTGAGTTGGTCATACTCGGGATCCCCCATTTTCGCATTATTACTTTCAGATTGCCATGCCCAGGACAGATGGAGGGCGGGTGGCTCGAAATATGTATCTACCTTACGTTATGCTTCCCCGTTGGATTGGTTTGGGGCCACGTTCCCCTTGCCCGTGAAACGACTGCGAAATTTTGAACAAGTCTGAATAGAAACGCTCCCTGATGGGGATGGTCCATGGGGGGTATGCGTCACCGACATGGGCTTTGCGAATCATTCACCGCAGTTGAAGCGGAGAAACATAAAAAGACGAAGACGCCAAAACAATAGTAGTGTCTACCGATTATACTCACGTTTGCTTCACATCAGGGCTGACATGCGGAGGTGCGGTGGTACAGGCCGGAAGGTTCTGTCAACGCGGGCGCCACCGACCAACGTTCTTGTCCTCCGAGATAGTGGCTGATTTGACTTCGAGAGCTCCATAACAGGGGCAGACGTAGCGTGATGAACGCGTCTATGTTCAGCAACTCATCCTACGAGAGGCACGACGTTGCTCTTTCGGAAGGGAATGCCGTTTGCCGCTTTCTCTCCTCATGACCTGACCACCTTGGTTTGAACAACCCAAAATCAGCCCCCGATGTCCAGCGGCATCTCCTCGATGATCGCTCCGTTTGTCTTTTCGAGAATGTGACCGCGAAGCTACCCTGCGCCATCGGAACACCGGGCGTCAGGCTCCAGGCGGGAGGCTCAACTACATCAGCTGTGGATCAGAGGAGATAACCATGTGCCGCAGGACCGAGAGCTCCAGTGGCGGGTCTCTGGGCTGGAGCTTTTCATGAACTGGAAAAGCCGCGTCTTGGACTCTGGCGAGGCGACCAGCGACCGCCTCTCCAGTCGTGTGCCGGAGGCGTCGAGCATTCTAATATTGTCGAGCGCATCTGTCCGTGAAGCTTGCTTCCCCCCCATGGCCATGTGCCCGCATTTGATCATGGGCCATCTCTCAAGGCCGCAAAACCCTGCGGCGTCTGGTGGGCGGACTCGCGAGCTGAGCGTCAAGAGATCTGGCTCTCTTGCTCTGTGCTTGCTTCTTTAACGTTGAGGCTTGATACGAAACCGCCGTGCTGCGTGGCTGCGGTTAACATGGCCTTCCAGAAGACCGCTACCACTCTTTAGACCGCAATATCGCGGATGAGAGATGGCACACTCGTCGGGTAGGGGATCTGGGGCTGCGGCGGGAAATGCCGGTGCTCGCCGGACATCACATTATTATCCTGGTCAGCAAGATGGCCCGGAGCACTGCCGCAGACCAGGCTTTGCCTTGCGTCTAGAGATTTTACATTCAGAGATGGGGCTGACGAGCCTGTTCAGAGTATTGTCTTCGGCACTAAGGTGGGCTTGGAGACTATCTCTCGTATCTGGGATATTCATCACAGCCTCGAGCTCTTCGATCACCACAACATTTACCTCAAGGTCTGCACCGAGAGACACCTAAGAGCAGTTTTACGTAGAGGATGGGATGGGTTGACACCCGCTGACAGCTCTACGAGGGCCTTGGGACGCCGTGCCGGTGCATTCAGGCGGGAGGGTGATCATCGTTGTTAGGATGTTTTGACGCGTCGTCCTTTACATGATGTACTCAATTTCTGGGAAGAGGGCGACTGTGCTCCTCTCTCAACAATCGTGGAGATGAGTTTTATTTTTTTCAGTACAGTAAATTCGGTTGTTTAACCATTGAGAACCTGTCTTGACGAATGTATTCTTCTTCACATTGCCCTTCACTATGCACAAGTGCTCGAGATGTGTCGAAAGACCTACCCAATTGATTGCCGATCCTCTGATACCGTCCACCTACCAGCCCGTATCAAGGTACAACATCTGTCGCGCCAGGGTGACGAGGGAGAGAATCAAACCGAACTGAACCTGTGCCTTGCTCCCAAATGTCATCTCCATGTCCGCACGAATCAGGGCGGCGACATCACCGTCCGTGGTCGTATATCATAGCGTCTCGATGTAGGGCACGCATGTGTGAACTGGAAAGCAGGAGGGCAGCGTCAAGTTGCGGTCATCCCTACTTGGAAATCCCCTGAACCGATCGTGTACTCGACCGACAGCGAGGCAAGTACCCGGCTTGTGCGGCAACACGACGGCCCACCACATCACAAGATGGACATCCCGTCGTGACACGCAGATCGAACGAGGCGGAAGGGGGCGTTCTGAATTTCAGAGCATCTTATTAGCTCTATGCAATGGGCGGCAGCTGTCTTGCTACCTAATCCGGGCCAGCGAGACCCGGAAAAGAGTTTTTTTTGAGTCCTGACCCTCGAGAATCCGTTGCGCGTTGATGGGGAATAAGAAATCATTTATTTCCTCTGAACCGTGCGATGCATCGAGAAATCGGAGTCCCCCTTTGCCAAAAACGTACGCCGATCATTGCCGTCCCCAACCCTTCGTTACCCAGACAGGCATCACGCTCAAGCAGACTGTCTCTCTGTTAGTTTGACGTTGCGAGGCGAGGGGCGGGCCCTCGAGGGATCTGTCGCCGGACAGGATGCCCTCTCCCGGGCGGGAATGCTGCTCACCTTGACGGCGTACTTGCGCTGAGGGAAGTGCTGAGTCTTCTTGCGCTGCTTCTCGGTGATCCTCTCCGCGTCGTGCTTCGACAGCCTGCGACGGATGGCGCGGGTCTGCTTCGCGCGGAGGTCGAGGGGCGCGTACTTCTTGTTCTTGTAGAAAAGGCGGAGCTGGTGGCGTTGCTTGGCGTTGATGACGGTCAGGACGCGAGCGATGGACTTGCGGATGTCGCCACTAGAAATTTCCCCCTCGGTCAGCGTTTTGTTCTGCGTGATGCCCCTCCGGAGAGGAACGGTACGGGGAGCGGGCGTGGTGCGTACATCTTGTTGAGCTTGGAGCCGGAAGAGGTGATCTTCTGGATGCGAAGCTGGCCGAGCTCAGTCTTGAGCTCGCCGAGTTGCTTCGTCAGGTCCTCCTTGTTCTTTCCCCACAGCTGGGCGGCCTTAACCTTGGATGTCGACTGGTTCATGATCGTTAGCGGAAGGGTTCCTGGGACGATCGTGGTGTTTTTCTGAAGATTGTAGGAAGGCGCGGGGCGGATCGTGAAATCGGGGATTGCAAGTCGGGAAGTCGGTCGAGGAAGTTCGCGGGTCGGATGGAATGTAGAAATCTGCTTCAGCAGCAAGGCAGCGGACTTACCATCTTGGCCAGAGACACGGATTGATCACTGAAGGACGGGGGTTAGTGGTGAGTCTCGTGATGTCGGGAACTGGTCGTCGTCAAGGCAAGGCAAGTCTGAAGTCGGAGTCTGGCGAAAAGAGATTTTGCCCTGCCCTAATTGTGCGCTGCGGGTCGGTGCGGTCGGTACGTACTGCAGGTGTGCGTTCCTGACTGGGCGGCCGTCGCGCCGGGGTTTAAGCGGGATCCGATCTCGAGCATCACGTGATGGCGGTCATCGAAGGCAGATCTTGACGTCGCCTTAGGTAATCATTCGAGATGCACGGTCCACGTGGACGAAGCTGGCCTCGGGGCCTGGAGGCGGCCAACGTCAGACGTCCTCTGGTTCGGTCGAGCTCCTGGCCACTTGTACCCTTCGCATACGTATTCCGGCATCATCATCATGGCAGCAAACTCAGGAAACACGGGCTGGGCCCAGCTACGGCAGCAGGCGAGGACCTTAGAGAGTCAGGTCCGTCGTCCCGCCACTCGTCGTACCGACCATTGTCCGCTAACGTCGCCCAGACCGAGACGCTATTCCACACCTATTCCCAGTTCTCGACAGCACCCAACATCCCACCAAAGCCGACAGAAGACGAACGCACAACCGAGTCCAAGCTCCAAGAAGTTCTCGACAAGGTACGCCGACCACCTACCTGCGACGCCCCTCCGTAAACCCCAAGCTAACCGCCGGCAGCGCGAGTCGGTCGTCTCTCAACTGACCCGCCTCCTCGACTCGGACGCGACCCTCACCTCCTCGGCCCTCAAGCAGAACAACCTCGCGCTCCTCCGCGACAAGCTCGCCGACCACAAGCGCGACCTCGTCCGGCTCCGAGCAACGCTGGCCCAGGCCCGCGACCGCGCCAACCTCCTCACCAACGTCCGTTCCGACATTGACGAGTACAACCGCGCTCAGCAGCAGAACCCCGCGGCCGCCGAGGCCGAGTACATGCTCGCGGAGCGCTCCCGCATCGACAACAGCCACTCCATGGCCGACAGCGTCCTCAGCCAGGCCTACGCCGTGCAGGACAGCTTCAACCTGCAGCGCGAGTCGCTCGCGAGCATCAACCGCCGCATCACGCTGGCGGCGAGCCAGGTGCCCGGGCTCAACTCGCTGATCGGGCGGATATCGGCCAAGAAGCGCAGGGACGGTATCATCATGGGCGTGTTCATCGCGTTCTGCTTCTTGTGCTTCTGGTTCTTCCTGTGAGCGGGTGGTTGGGGAATGGGCCAGAGGGAACCATGTTCGTCTTCACGGTGCGTTGGTAGACTCGGTTGTAATGAGCAGTGTGCTTCTCGAAGGGAACAAAAACTAGCATGGGGGCTTTGCGAGGGCGTTATGGAGGCGGGTTGTTATTCCTTTTTTCGTCTTCTTTTACAGTCTTCTCTTTATTGGCCGAGGACATCCTGGATGTATCATGTTTCTTGTACAATTATTGGTACAGGGGGGAGGGAAGCAGGGGGGTATCTATCTAAAGAAAGAACCAGCCACGGCCACGGCCCGAGGCGTTCCAAGACATTGTGCCGCGTCCCAGACTTTTCACGTCCGCCATGACGGCGAAATCCCCGTGACAAAGTCTTACGCCTTGCCGGCGGCCTTGAGGGCGCGCAGGTCCTGCTGATCCTGTTCGAACTCGTTGAGGACGGTGCGGGCGCTCTTGACGAGGCTGGCCAGCTCGTCGGGGTTGGCGGAGGCGCTGGCGGCCCAGCGCACGCGGCACAGGTGGTCGACGAGGTAGACGTAGCCGACCTTGCTGTTGAGCAGGCCGATGGACTCGCTGATCTCGGGGGTGACGGGGCGGCGGACGAGGAAGTAGCGGGCCCACTCGGAGGGGTCGAGGGCGCGGCGGAGGCTGCCGGCGAAGAGGCCGACGAGCCAGGCCCGGAGGCTGTTGTCCTCCATGTTGAGGCGCACGAGCTGCAGGCGGCCGCCGGCCTGGGCCATGAGGTCGTGCAGGGCGGGGTTCTTGGCGGCGCCGATGAAGCTGTCGGCCTGGTCCTCGGCCCAGCGGCCGCTGAACATGGCGACGACGGAGGTCTTGCCGTGGAGGACATTGGTGGTGGCGCGGAAGCGGCCCTGTTCGGGGAGGAGGGTGTCGCCGACAAAGTTGGGGAAGAAGAGCGAGACCTCGGCCTTGAAGGGGCGCGGGGGCGCGAGGAAGGACTTGCCGTCCTGGAACTTGAGGTTGGACCAGTCGCGGAAGTAGGGGCGGGCCATCTGCGCTTTGCTTGGGGGGGTGTCAGAGAGAGAACGGGGGAGAGAAGCTGGAGAGACGGTGCAGGGGAACGTACAGCTGGCGGCGGCGGGCGAGGTGCTTGTCATAGTCGACAAAGTCGTCGCGACGCTCCTTGATGGTGCGCGGGTCGAAGCCCGAGTTGTCGTTGGGGTGAGGGGGGCCGGGCATGCCGATGGGCCGGGGCAGAGGCTCGGGCGTAAACTTGTCGAGGCGGGCGCCGTAGGAGCGGGGAGCATTGATAGCGGCACCGGGGAGCTCGGGTCTGGGTTTCTGCGGGGGGACGGTGCCGGCCGGGGCAGAGGGTGCGGGTGGTGTGGGTGGTGAGGGTGGCTTGGGCGGCTGCGTGGGCTTGTCGGCGAAGCGGCGGGCGGAGGAGGTCAAGAGGCGCTGCTGGGATTTACAGAGGGAACAGGCGACGAAGCGCCGCGAGGGCGCGGCTAGCCCTGATGCCATGATGGTGGGCGTCGGTGGGATGGTTGTTGTGGTGTCAGGGCAGACGGGCCATGTCATGAGCCGCAGCGGATGGATCGACGTTGAGTGGCCCTGGATATTTTTCGGGGGAAAAAATTGGGGCGCACTGCAGGGGCCAATTGGCCGTTTCTCGGCTTAGTGCCTGGGGTATCTCCCATTGTGGTACCAGGAGATGGACCACGATTACGGACTCCTGACCTCGACAAGATGTCCAGCTTGGGTAAGGAAACTACTGGATAATAGAGCTAGCACGGCTGCGATGGCAGGGTGTTCAGGGCGAGGCAAACTCCGGGCGGGTGCCGGGCGGCGGAGGGCGGAGACAAGGGGAAGGCCGACGTAGGCCGCGCGGTCTTGCGGTGTGCCGTACGGTGTTTCGCCCCAGGACAAGGCCGATGGTTGACGAGCAGCGGGGGTAGACCAGACTTGATTTTATTCAGAGCAAAAAAATAAATAATAATAAAAAATAAGAGAGAAAAAAAACCCACGGCGAAATCTCAAATGAAATTTGAGTGGAAGCTGTAATATTATAAAAGCCTAACACACTTTAAAAGTCCTCCAACTGTTCGTAGATTTGTTGCATCTAACCAAATCCCCTTTCTGCGGCTCAAGAGCACCGCAGAACCCAACGCGGGGAGCCCGCCCCGCTAAAGGCCATCAATGCGGAGAGAGAGGCCCTGTGGCCCCTCGACAAGCGCTCCCTGTAAAGCCGAGGCCCCCGCCACAGCCCGCCAATGCCAGGCCCCATTGTGTCATGCCCGCTCGAGTCCGGGCCAGCGTCGAGTCCAACACCGCGGATAGCCGCGTGTCTCGAGGGACACCGACTCCCCTTCAAGACGATTCCTCGCCTTCCCATTCTGAAGGGAACCCGAACGAACACTCGTCCTGGTCGTCTGCTTTTCCCTCTTGCCATTGAGTGCTCCTATTCACAGCAGCATCAGCAACAACCCCAACATGTTCCTGTCCAAGTCTTTGAGGACGCGGTGGAGCGCCTCCAGGAGCGTCGCCCGCCTGGCTGTCGCGGGCAGGGCCGGCCTCTACCCCTCCAACACAAACACCAACGTCAACATCACCACTCCGAGACCCTTTCACAGCTCCCGGCCCCTGCGCGCCGTCAAGCCCGTGCTGCTGGCCGACATTGGCGAGGGTACGTTTCTCTCTCTCTCTCTCTCTTTTGCCCCTCTACTCTCCATCTCCCCGGACTCCGCTGACCCCACAACACAGGCATCGTCGAGTGCGAGGTCATCCAGTGGTTCGTCGAGCCCGGCGCCCGCGTCGAGGAGTTCTCCCCGCTTTGCGAGGTCCAGAGCGACAAGGCTTCCGTCGAGATCACCAGCCGCTTCTCCGGTGTCGTGAAGAAGCTCTACTACGAGGCCGGCGACATGGCCAAGGTCGGCAAGGCCTTTGTCGACATTGACATCCAGGGCGGCGCCAAGAAGGAGGATCTCGATGCCCTCGTCGCCCCCGTCGAGGCTGTCGAGGAGAGACCCACGCCCGCCGTCCCGGCGCCAGAGACAAAAGGAGAGACGTCCGCGTCGGCAGCACCACCATCAGCCCCGTCAGACGCCGCCCCGAAACCGAAGGGCAAGTGCGCCGCCCTCGCGACCCCCGCCGTCAGGCATCTGTCCAAGGAGGTCAAGGTCGACATCGCCGAAATCGACGGCACCGGCCGCGACGGCAGGGTGCTCAAGGAGGACATCTACAAGTTCCTCAAGACCCGCGACGCCCAGCCGGCGGCGACCTCCCCCCCGTCACAGCCGGCCTCGTCACCACCAGCACCACCACCCTCGGCTTCGGCCCCGCTCGTGGAGACCCGCGTCCCCCTCACCAACACGCAGCATCAGATGTTCAAGTCCATGACCCGCTCCCTCACCATCCCCCACTTCCTCTACGCCGACGAGGTCGACTTCACCTCCCTCGTCGAGCTCCGCGCCCGCCTCAACCGCGTGCTCGCCACGACGCCGCAGCAGGCGGACCAGACGGTGCAGAAGCTCTCCTACCTCCCCTTCATAATCAAGGCCGTCTCCCTGACCCTCAACCAATACCCCATCCTCAACGCGCGCGTCGACCACCCGGACCCGGCCCAGAAGCCGGCGCTCGTCATGCGGCCCCAGCACAACATCGGCATCGCCATGGACACGCCGTCGGGCCTCCTCGTGCCCGTCATCAAGGACGTCGCCGGCCGCAACCTCCTGTCCATCGCCGCCGAGCTCGCCCGCCTGCAGTCCCTCGCCATGGCCGGCCGCCTCCCCACCCCGCCCCGCCGACATGACCGGCGGCACCATCACCGTCTCCAACATTGGCAACATCGGCGGCACCTACCTGTCGCCCGTCATCGTCGAGCGCGAGGTCGCCATCCTCGGCATCGGCCGCATGCGGCCCGTGCCCGCCTTCGCCGACGACGGCTCCGTCGTCAAGAAGCACGTGTCCAACTTCAGCTGGAGCGCCGACCACCGCGTCGTCGACGGCGCCACCATGGCCCGCGCCGCCGAGGTCGTGCGCCGCATGGTCGAGGAGCCGGACGTCATGGTCATGCACCTGCGCTAGAGCGTGACCGGGGGGCTGGCAACGCGGCGTGGCGCGCGTGCGGCTTGGAGCCCCTTGGAACCTTTGGAAGCGGAAGAGGGGGGCGGGCGATGTATGGGGTGGTCACGCAAAAAACGACGTGCGACCCCAGATGTTCCAGAACAGCAAGCCATCCGCGGGGTGAGGCGACGAGGGAACGGGGCCAGAAGAAAGGGAAAAAAGTATACTCGTCAGGCCCCCCCCCCGATGCCGTGCGAGCATCGCCCAGGTCTGTGGGTGTGCGGGCGTCATGCCTGTGTGGAGGGCGGGGTGCGGGGTGTTACATGGCCGGGGGAGGATTGGAGGGGGGGGGGGGGGCGGGAGGAGGCAAGAGAGCCACTTCGTCGGCATGTCATCAGAGACGCGGCCGGCGAGGAAAGAGCGAACGCATCACGAGAGGAAAGATAGATACGAGGGGGGGAGAAGAAACCGAAAGCTGACGGCGGGCGGAGGGAGAGAGGGGGCCATGGAGTAAAGATGACGGCGTCGCGAGGCGAAGAAGACTTCCTCCCCCGATGCGTATACCTGTAGATAAAATTGGAAATCGCCGGCTGCCTCACTGCTTGCTTACCCCTGCCGCTCTCGCCTGCTAACGGTCACCCCCGCCGGAATACTGCTCGACGTCCATCCTTCGCCTGATGACATCCGAAAAAAAGACAAAAAAAACCCCCTTCCCTGCTTGTCCGTCTTGACCGGTCCCCGCCAGCGTGACCAACCTGCATGGCGGACAACTATCGGTTGACTCGGTTCCTTCACCGGTGGATGGAGATGACCATGGGGACCCTCCGTCGGCGTCCCAATGCACGCCGCAATGCGACCTGGCCCCCAGCCTGCGACTTGCTCAATCAGGTCGCCGTGCCGGCCAATGCGCGCCCTGTCATTTGTCCGATGCCATGTGAGGAGGGATCAAGTGAGATTTGCCGCCGCCTTGGACGGGCCTGAGCCATTACTCTGCCACTACTGTACAGCCAAAGCGACCAAACCCCGGATTCGTCCTGCCCTGCTCCTGTATCGTAATACCACAGACATGCCATGTCGTGCCACGCCGTGCCTGCCAGCGCAGCCCTGTCTGGCGTTCCTGCGTTGCTGTCCTGCCCTGGGGCCTTGTGACCGTGCCCATCATGATTGATGACGTCCCCCCCTCCACTCCCTCCCCTCCTCCCCCCGTCCTCCTCCCAGCCGGCTTCTCCTATTACGCAGTGCAGCCCAACTTGCGTCGGCCTACACATGACCATGACCCCCGGAGGAGATCTTCGTCGGCGGCGCCGCTTCTCGACGCCAACCCAATCGCAGAATGCAGTTCTGGAATTCCGAACCCTTTGCAACGCCGTGTCCCTCGGGACCCTAAGCCTTTTTGGCACCCAAAACTCCAAGCTACCAACCCACAGAAGGAAAGCATGAACCCTGACTGGCGCGCACCCGCGCCACACTCGTCGGTCGTGTCGATTGTCGCCTATTGCTCCTCCTCCATGATGGCCGTCACTCGGCTGAGGGCGTCCCGCTTGACTTCTTCCATGGTCCGGCTGACGTCCACGGAGATGACGTCCCTCTCGTCCGCCTGGGGAGGCTCCAGGATGCTGAACTGGCTGGAGACCATGTTCGCTCCCATGTAGTGGTTCTGTCTGCTCTTGACGCGTTGCAGGAGCACGCTCTCGTCGGCGTTGAGGTAGATGAAGTGGATCAGCAGTGAGTGGTCGTAGTAGCCGGCCACGCGGATGACGTCTCGGTACTTGCGCTTGAGCGCGGAGCAGGTGAGCACCACGCCGTCAGAGCCGTCAGCCAGCTGGCGGCGGGATTCTTCGCGGAGGGCAGTGAGCCAGTCCCAGCGGTCGGCGTCGGTCAGCGGGATGCCGTTGGCCATCTTGTCGATGTTGGCCTGGGGGTGGAACTGCGTTCACGGTCAGGGGATTCAACAGATCACGGTCTGTCAGCGGCTGGACTCACGTTATCGCCCTCGACGTAAGGGACCTTCAGGGACGTGGCCAGGTGCTCGGCCACCGTGGTCTTGCCGCACCCGGCAGGGCCCGTAACCAGCCAGATGTGGTGGAACTTGGTGTCGAGGTTGCCGTTGACGTGTCCGGCCTGGTTCGCCTTCATGGGGACAGAGGACTGGTTCGCCATGCCGCCGGTGCGGCTCGTCGGGGAACCTGGTCGTTGTCCGTTGAGATGTCCAGGAGCGTCGTAAGAAAGCATGATGTCGAGGTGATTGATAAAGTCTGATCAAGTGTAGGTTGATTTTGTCTCTGAGGCGATGCCTTCAGGGTGGTCTCTTGGCTACGGGTGGTGGCTATAACGAGACCAAGTTTGCGGTAGTGTCAATGTTGAACGATGTGCAAGGCAAGAGATGAGTGATTCGAAAGACTTGGGACTCGCAAGTTCTTGTGCAAAATGGATTATCAGGATGTCGTTTTGGGAGAGAGAAAATCAGCAGTTAGCCTCCGGGGTGGGCACGCCGTTGCTTTAATAGTTGTGTAAGTGAAGCAAGCATGACCAGCAAGTGACGGGGGCAGGTGGGAGAGAGGGGGGTTCTATTCGCGAAAAGAAATGGGGAACAGCGAAGAAAGCCTCCCAACGCCGCTCTCTCCGGGGGAACAGGGGGCGAAGGGGGTACAGTACGGTACGTGACGCCAGGCAAAGCCGCTACCGCTAGAACTTTCACCAGCGTTCGGTGCTTTTGTGCCTGAGCGGTGGTCGGGGTCACTCCCACCCCCTACGGGCCCTGCCTGGGGAGGGGGGCCCATCGATCGAGACAAGTTCACCCCTGTCCTGTCGGTATGGCAGATTTTCGGTTTGGGCTATTGACCCAATGAGCGGCCAAAGCGGCCCCGAGTTGGAAAAGCCGGTGACTGGTCGGGGCTTCCGGGGGGCCCATCCAGATGGGGGGGTGTCAGAAGTAGCGTGGCGGTAGGCCGTAGTACCACTCGGAGGGCCACAGGTACCCCCAAACCGGACAAGGGTGTGGTCGTCATCTGGTCTTGGGGGGGAGGAGACGGCGTGGGATGTCTGGGAGACGAGGCGGGGCAGAGGGGCGGAGGGCCTCAGGGCCCCTTCGCGAGAGTGGTGCACCTACGGTACGGGCACCGCACAGGGAGTGTCACGGCGGTGATGAGCCTGCCGCCGCACGCCAGAGAGCCTGGGGGCGTCAGGCGATGAGGAGGGTCTCGTTACCTGTGAGACGGCTTCCCATTTGCTTGCCTGTTGGCTTACAAGAAGCAAGCAACGTGGTTGAGGAGGAGGAACCCACGGGGAAGCTGCCAACTGCCGCGGCAAAGGGGTGTTTGCGAGCGACTGAGACATTGCGGTCCGCGAGTTTGGGGGACTTTCGGCGGAGAAGACTTGTTTGGGAGTTTTGGCGCTGGGGCAGGCAGACAGCCCCAGGACAGGGAAGAAAGAGTCGGTCTGGTGGCCAGAGCCCTGGCTTGGATTTCCGTGTGCCGAGCGCGACTTCGATGGCTAGCCCACCGGCGACATGGCTCTGGCGTGTCGGGGAGGACGGGCAGGACGCAGTAGTCTCGTCGTGAAGTGGGCGGTAGGCTTCGGTGGCGTGGGAGGAGAGAGACAAAGCCGACTCGGAAATTGGTGGCATGCCGGGGCTGGGCTGCTGAGATGCTGATGGTTGAGTGCTACCTACCGAGTGAGGAGCAGCAGCCAAGCGGTATCGAGCCCCAGTCAGACAGCGAGCAGCAGAAACGGCAGAAACAGCAGAACAGTTATGCGGGTGGGAAAGGCAAGCAAGAAGGAAGGATGAGGGGTGCAGCCGCATCTGCATCCGCCTCTGCTGTGACACAGCGGGGGTCGGGGGTGCCACGACCTGGCACTGGGGAAGCAGCAGAAACGCAAACCAGAGTGCAGGAAGGATCGCTGGGGGCCGCCTTCCAAGCCCCCGAGCTTCCAAGCCTCCTTCCCTGCTGCCTGTCCCATCCAGCTCGGGTAGCGTGGTCTTGCGTGGGGGTTAGTACCAAGGCCGGAAAGGGGGGTTCTAGAGTACATGAACCCCCCTTCTTGCCCTTTCCCGGTCGTTTCCCCAACTCCCCCATTCCGTCACCAGCCCTGGCCCTGCCCGGGCGCTGGGGCTGGTTGTGTGGCTGTCTAACAGGGACTGTAACAGGTGCTCGTCACACGCGACCTCTCGGCGGCAACATATCTCACGTTACTATTCTCCGACACGTCAACGACAGGCGGGCACTCTGCCTCCAGGATTGTCACGACTCCTTCTTATCTTGTGATGCTTGCACGACACACCACCGCCCGTGAGCAATGTGCGGACAATCGCAGCAGGGTTGCCACGTGCCGTCGTCGGAAAACATCTCCAGGCAAACCCGATGCACTGGGAACGATGCTTTCCAGTCAGGCAGTCCGGCGAGATACAAATCCTCCCCACCTGTGTACTTACAGTCTCTCGGTTCTATATTACATCATGCTCCGTCTTCGAGTGGCCGGTTGCATCGCCGGCGCTCCTCTCGCCTGCCATCTAGACCGGGCCCAGCATGAGAAGAAGCAAAGCCTATCCGGACTTGCTCGAGTAGACCCCCCCCTTTCGCGTTCAACCAAGCTGAGTTTGCCCACCTGGAGCATGACGGTGAGAGCCGCCAGCCATGACCTAATCGTTCCCCCCAATAGGGGTCAGCTCAGGGAAGGGAATCCTTGTCGCAGCCCTGCATGCCAGGCTTCGAACCAAGGTCACGAGCACGTCGCAAGCCTGAGGACGCCCCGTTCCCGTTCCCTGGCGTCGGCTTCGGCTGGGGTTCCGGCTGGCTGGCGACGGGGGCTGCGTCGGCCGCGGGACTGTTTCGCCTCAGCCATGGGGGCCTTTTGGTTGCTGGTCTGTCCTCCATGGTGACGGTCCTCCCGTTCATGCCCGTCTGCCCGGCCTGCCCACCTGCTCACCTGCTCATCAGTCAGTCAATTGACGTGTCGTGCGTCGCGAGTCGTGCGGTATTCTGTCCGGAGCCATGTCGACTCCGCAAGGCTCCGCTTGGCCCCCATTGACCCCCACGCAGACCCAACGAGCATTTGTCCGTCAAATCCGTTCTCATCTCGCCCTCGTCCCGTCGCAACACGAGCACGCACGAACCAGCCATTTGAGAGGGGGGGGGGGGGGGGCGCCAACAAACCACAGCTCAACAAGGGGGGGGGCTCCAGAGCTCAGGGAAAAGCCGAGATCGCTCACCGCTCGACCGTGGCAAGGATGCGCCGTGCCGTGTCAGTCAATAGACGATGTCCCGCATCGGGCTTCCTGCGTCAACCCCATCTTGTTCCAGCCGCAGGAGTTTTAATGTTCTTCAAGACTGCTCTGCTTGTTGGGGGGTGGTTTTTTGCGGCAGAGATCGGCAAATGTCCGGATATCCCACCGTGTATTTTAACGATACCACGCCTCACAATCAATAGCCTCGGAAACGGGTCCCGATCACACTGACGTGGCTGGCCGTCAGCAATATCCGTCGTACATCATATACTACCTGTCTCATAGCACGCGAACTGAACTGGCAGACAGACCGGGCACCCAGCCTGTCACCACGGCCGCTCGCAGTCATGGGATCGTCTGCCCTGCACGTCTGGGCCAACTCGCCCACCGGGCATTCCACTGGTCGGGAGCACCCGCGTGACGGGCGATGGCCAACGGAGCCAGATGAAAGCAAGCACGATGGCGGCCCAACGTGCCCCTTGGCGTGCGCGATCTGCCCGATGCAACCAGCCGCGATGGCCCGCCCTGGTTCTTCTTCAGCCGTTGCAGTTGGAGGTCAGCAGCGCGGCTTTTCTGGTCGAGGTGCATTGTAATCATTCTCGCACCCTTAGCGAGCCCAGCAGAGGCGGCCGATGGGTGAAGGAGGAGACCGGGAGTTGCGCCGGAGTCACTCTGTTGTACCTATGGAGGGGGCAGAGGTATCTTCCATACACTCATCACTGTCGTGTAACCTCTGCCCGGGCGTCACATAAAGGGCGACTGGGCGTCATCACAAGTTGCTACTGAAGCATCTCGTATTGGTCTCGCCATCTATCCTTCCATCCACACAACGTTTGCCCCTCATTGTGGCTGACGACCCCGCGATGGATGCGATCTGATGCAGCTTGCAGTGTGGCGCATGATCGTCACGTGATTCGAACACACCGCATCCAGACCGGCCTTGTCCGAGGTGACGGCGCTTGACGATTGACTACCTACTCATCGACCGAGTGCTATCTATGCCTCTCTCTTGTCACGAGGCTGGTCTTTCCGACCGTCAAGACACCGTTGGTCAGGCGCAAGACTCGGACAGCATACCCTCTTCCCCTCAGAGGTGACAGAGAAGGACTAGGCGCTCAGACCAATGGGGCGGTTGTTCTTCCCCCACCGCTTAGGCGCGGGCGGCCTGAACCTGCCCGCATGCTACGCCACGAGCTGCAGTCAGATCCATTCAGCTGGGCAAGAGCCAATAACCTAAGCTGTGACCGCTGGAACCCCTCCTCTGTTGTCGCCGTCATGCGTACTTCCATACTCTCCAGGTTATCCTCTTCAAGAGCCTTGAGAACATCCCCTTCCCTTCGCACCAGACCCCTGATCAGCCACCCTCACACACGCGCCAGCTGGCAGAGATTTTCGACGACAACCACCACCATGAACACCCAGGAGCTTTCCCAGTACCTGGCCGACGCACCCCCAAGCGTCGTGAGGCTCGAGATCGAGAAGCACTTTGAGCCTCTGACCGACAAGCAGAAGCGCTACGCCCACTTCATCAGCAGGTATGAGACGACGGACGCGAAGTGGTGCAGCTGGCGATGAAGACCCGCCGAGGCCCGTGACACACAGCCGCCGCTAACACCCGCCTCAGAGCGTCACTCGCTGGCAACCGCATTGTCCTCAGACAGGTCTCGCCCGAGTCGGAGGCCATCTACGACTTCATCATCAGCCTCCACAACTCTTCAGGCGGCGACTGGACGGCCCTCGGTAAGAAAGCCGGTATCGATGAGACCCAGTTGGCGCAGTTCCTCGAGTACGCCGCCCAGTTCCTCGGCAACAGCGGCAACTACAAGAGCTTTGGCGACTCCAAGTTCATCCCGAGATGTGACGAGACCACGTTCGCCGCCCTCGCAAAGACCTGCCCCAAGGCCGAGGCCTTCTACAAGGCTACCAATGGAGGTGTCTTCAGCGCCGAGAAGCCCGGCCTGCTGCACCTCGGCTACCCGGACAAGGGGCACCTGACAACCTACTATCCCGACTCGCCAGACATCACGCAGTCTGAGATCGAGGCCGTCTCCGGTTGGATGGAGAAGAAGGGACTTCTGCCGGAGAACAACCGTCTCCGCAAGACCAAGGACGGCAACTTTGAGATTCTCATCGCCTCGGCTGTCACCAGCATTCCCTCAGAGGGCGGTGATATCGGCAAGGAGACCGAGTTCACCGTGGACGACGGCGTGCTCAAGGGGAAGACCGTCAAGCTTACTTACGGCGACTACGCCGCCGAGATGAAGGCCATTTCCGAGTACATCGCCAAGGCCGGCGAGAACAGCGACAACGAGACGCAGGCCAAGATGCACGGCGCCTACGCCAAGTCGTTCCACGATGGCTCTTTGCTCGCCTTCAAGGACAGCCAAAGGTACTGGATTCGTGACAAGGGCCCCATGGTCGAGTCGAACATTGGCTTCATCGAGACGTACAGAGACCCGGCCGGCATTCGAGGCGAGTGGGAGGGCTTTGCTGCAGTCGTCAACCTCGAGCGAACCCGTTCCTTCGGCGAGCTCGTCAGCTCTGCCCCGGCCTTGATTCCCCTCCTCCCCTGGAGCAAGGACTTTGAGAAGGACAAGTTCCTCTCCCCCGACTTCACCTCGCTCGAGGTCCTCACGTTCGGTGGCTCCGGTATCCCTGCCGGCATCAACATCCCGAACTACGACGACATCCGCCAGAACGAAGGCTTCAAGAACGTGTCGCTCGGCAACGTTCTCAGCGCCAAGGCTCCCAACGAGAAGATCCCGTTCATATCCGAGGCAGACCTTGCGGTCTACCAGAAGTACAGGGATCCCGCTTTCGAGGTCCAGGTCGGCCTGCACGAGCTCACCGGCCACGGATGCGGCAAGCTCCTGCAGGAAACCTCGCCCGGCACCTTCAACTTCGACAAGGAGAACCCTCCCATTAGCCCTCTGACCAACAAGCCTGTGACGACGTGGTATAAGCCTGGCCAGACCTGGGGTTCCGTCTTCGGCAGTCTCGCTGCCTCGTACGAGGAGTGCCGAGCCGAGCTCGTCGCCATGTACCTGGGTTGCGAGTTCTCCACGCTCAAGATCTTTGGTTTTGGTGACGGTACCGTCGACATGGACGGCGAGGCGGGCAACGTTCTGTACGCCGCTTACCTGCAGATGGCGCGGGCCGGCTTGGTTTCGCTCGAGATGTGGGATCCCAGAAGCCAGAAGTGGGGTCAGGCTCACTCGCAGGCTCGTTTCTCCATCCTGCAGTGCTTCCTTCAGGCCGGAGACGACTTCTGCGTGCTGGATTACAAGAAGGACGATCTGTCCGACCTGGAGATCAAGCTGGACCGGTCCAAGATCCTGACCACCGGCCGTGACGGTATGTTTCTCTCCACTCTTTGATATCCGTGCTCCGTAAACTAACATGAATATGCAGCCGTTGGCAAGTACCTTCAGAAGCTCCACGTCTACAAATCGACCGCAGACGTTGAGGCCGGCACTGCCTTCTACAAGGACATGACCAACGTCGACATGGACTTCTGGGGCACCAAGCTGCGCAATGTTGTCCTGCAGAACAAGCAGCCCCGTAAGGTCTTCGTCCAGGCCAACACGTACCTCGACGAGGCCACGGGCAAGGTCAGCCTCAAGCACTACGAGGCGTCCCCGGCCGGCATGATCCAGAGCTGGGCGGACCGTGAGGCTTGACTGCTCGAGACACGCAAGCGACGGGGACGAGTGAGCGGCAAGCTGTAAGTAAGCGTGGAATTATCAGGCGTGAGTCAAGGGACTGGCGAAGTTGGTGTCATCAGGTCATGTAGAACTAGCATGGGGTAGCATCGGGACCTCCACTCAGGGGGTTGTCTATCAACAAAGGGCTGCACAAAAGCAAGCAGCGTAGAGAACGAAACAAACTTTCGAGAATCCTTTCGCATTGTGTGCTCCTGGGTATCGTGGACCGACCGCCGACTTGCAGCCAGCCTGCCGAGCCCAACAGAATCCCCGGACCTCCCGAGGACCATGGAACTTTTTTTGTGGTTTGCTTTTGCTTTGCTTTTTTGAAAATGCCAATTCGACCGACCAGAGGGGACCGGGTGTTTTATCTTCCGTGTTGATTGTGAAGAACCTCATTACAGACGCCAAATGACCGATGCCGTCGAGTTCTCAAATGCATTTTGGCAAAACCAGCCCTGCCCTGAAAGCCCGGATCTTCGTTTGTCCCTCTACAAGCTCTAGCCTGCCTTCATCAGCCGCCGACCCCTAAGACGAAGCCACACAACACCCTTCCCAAGCCGGATATCCGCGTTGTTTGTCGTGACGTAGTGTGTTTACCACTTCATCTCGTGGGGCTTGTCGCCCTTTCGCAGGCTGAAGGTGCTGGACAGGTAGCTGGCGAGCATGTCGACCTTCTTGATGTTGGCCAGGAGGGCCTTGTCGATGGCCTTCTGGTCGGCAGCGCGGCTGCTGTTGATCTCCTTCTTCTGCGGGTTTCTGTTAGTCTCCTGACGCTCCGAAGAATCACATCAGACATATGGTCGTACCTTGGGAGCCTCGCCCTGCTTGAAGAAAGCCTCCTCGCCGGCCTTCTCCTTGGCCTTCTCGGCGGTGAAGTACTTGGGCGCGGAGACCTCCTCGAGCTTCTTCTCGTCGACACCGGAAACGTCAACCTTCTCGGATGTGGCGATGACGTAGCGGGAGTTGACCCTGCGGAGGGGGACGCCGTTGATCTTGAAGGGGCCGGTGACGAGGAGGACACCCTGGTCGAGGGTCTTCAGGAGAACGACACGCTTGCCGCGGAAGCGGCCGGCGAGCAGGATCAGGACGGTGCCGGGCACGAGGGTCTGGCGGGGAGTCCAGGGGCGGATGGCCTTGCGGACCTGTGGGCAGAGTATATTAGTCGTCTGTGGGCACTGCGTTGCGGCGCTCACGGGGTAAGGGCCCGGGACGAGCGGATGCGTATTCTCGTTTGTGCGCGCTGCGCTGGACGTCTCGCTCGCTGGTCGTTTTGAGAAGGAGAGAGGAGGGGTGATATTCCCCTCCCCAGGTGGTCGACATGCAAGTGCTCGCCTCGCGCGCGACCACCAAGCGGATTGCCCGCCCCCCAAATTCCCAAAAATTCCATTGCGCGCTCGTCCGAGAATTCGCATCCGCAAGCTCCTGCCCTGTCCCGTCGCGATATCGTTCCCGTCACCGAGGACTCACCTTCTTGGCCTGGGGCTCATCGTCGGCAGGGTACCACTTGGAGGCCTTCTGGGAAGAGGCGGGAACCTCCCGGGTGCCCTTGCCGAACTTCTTGGTCGTGGATTCCGCCTTGGTCGACATTTTGAGGGGATCGCGTCGTCCTTTCCGGGGGATTTCGTCGAGGGGGTTGGGGGGTGAAAGGGACGAGGTTGTCGTGGTTGCAGGTGAGTCTGGTCGGTTTTGCCGAATCGAATTTTTGAGGGCCACTTAGGCGAAGTGTGCGAAGACGAAAACCTGCCCTTTGGCGCTAGTACATCTTGGGATGGTGCGCACTGCCACGTCTGGTGGGGTCTTGTGGCTTGTGGGCTGGGGGCTATTGCGTGATAAGATAAGAGCTTTTGTGTTTGGGCCTGGCCTGGCCTGGCCTGCATGCAGCTGGAGTGCAGGGCGAAGCGAAGGTGCGAGAAGTTGCTCCACGGTGCTCGAGCTCTGGCGTGACATCACGAAGGGATGTTTTCGGCCAAGATATCTATCCCGTGCTGCCCTCGCCCGTCGGCGTAGAAAACTGTGCCTCCTTCTCTTTCTTTGATCGAAACCAAACTCTCAAGGTTGGTGTTTGTCTGCTCAGGCAAAATGCAGGCTCGAAGACAACTCATCAAATCCGCCCAGCGGCTCGGGCTGACCAGTGCCGCTACAAGATCCTCACGGCCCCTACTATCGAGGTCAATTCTCAATGGGTTTGCCACACCCAGTGCCCGGGGCATACCTGTCCTGGCCCTCAGAACCTACGCATCAGGGCGTGGTCCTGGGGGACCTCATCCCCCCGGTGGCACACACCGCATGGACATGGGAGGAGGCGAACCCGAAAAGCCAGCTCTGGAGCAGTACGGTATCGACCTGACTGAGCGGGCCAAAGACGGCAAGCTTGACCCCGTCATCGGACGAGACTCGGAAATCCAACGCACCATCCAGATTCTTTCCCGACGCACCAAGAACAACCCCGTACTCATCGGAAATGCAGGCACCGGCAAGACTGCCATCCTCGAGGGTCTTGCCTTGCGCATCGTCAGGGGTGACGTTCCCGAGAGCATCAAAAACAAGCGAGTCGTCTCGCTAGACCTTGGCTCTCTCATAGCCGGAGCCAAATTTCGTGGCGATTTTGAAGAGCGCCTGAAGAAGGTCCTCGACGAAGTCCAGAAGGCCGAGGGCGAAGTCATCCTCTTCATCGACGAGCTGCACACTCTTCTCGGTCTCGGCAAGGCCGAAGGCTCGATCGATGCCTCGAACCTGCTGAAGCCAGCACTCGCCCGTGGAGAGCTCCAATGCTGCGGTGCTACCACTCTGGACGAGTACCGACAGATTGAGAAAGATGTCGCGCTCGCGAGGCGCTTCCAGCCCATCCTAGTGAACGAGCCGAGTGTCCAGGATACCATCAGCATCCTGCGAGGCATCAAGGACAAGTACGAGGTGCACCATGGTGTGCGCATTACGGACGGCGCCTTGGTTGCGGCCGCTACCTACTCCAACCGTTACATCACCGACAGGTTCCTACCGGACAAGGCCATCGATCTGATGGATGAAGCCGCGAGCCACCTCAAACTACAGCACGAATCGAAGCCTGAGGACATCATGGCTTTGGATCAGAAGATCATGACTATCCAGATCGAGCTGGAGAGTCTGCGAAAGGAAAAGGACGTTGCGAGTCGCGAGAGACGTGAGAAGCTCGAGACCGACCTCAAGGCGCTCCAAGAGGAGATAGCGGGACTGACCACCCGGTGGGAGAAGGAGCGTGCGGAGATCGAGGCGGTCAAGAACGCACAGGAGGAACTCGACAAGGCGAAAGTGGAGCTGGATGTTGCGCAGCGCGAGGGTAACTTCGGTCGAGCAGGTGAGCTGAGGTACAGCGTCATCCCCGTCTTGGAGGAGAAGATCCCCAAGGAAGAGGAAAAGCAGGACGGCTCCCTCATCCATGACTCCGTCACGGCAGACGACATCGCCGCCGTGGTGTCCCGCATCACGGGCATTCCGGTGTCGAAACTCACATCCGGCCACATCCAGAAGCTGGTCCACATGGAAGACGCCTTGCGGACTTCTGTCCGTGGTCAAGACGAGGCCATCAAGGCTGTGTCCAACGCCGTACGCCTACAGCGTGCTGGCCTCAGCGGCGACAACAGGCCTCTTGCGAGCTTCTTCTTCCTGGGACCGACGGGTGTGGGCAAGACGGAGCTCTGCAAGAAGCTGGCAGGTTTCCTCTTCTCGACCGAATCGGCAGTCGTCCGGTTCGACATGTCCGAGTTCCAGGAGAAGCACACCATCTCCCGTCTCATCGGTGCCCCATCCGGCTATGTCGGTTACGAGGATGCCGGCCAGCTGACCGAGGCCGTCCGCCGCAAACCCTACGCTGTCCTGCTCTTTGACGAGTTCGAGAAAGCTCATCGCGACATCTCGGCCCTTCTCCTGCAGGTGCTAGACGAAGGTTACCTTACCGACGCACAAGGCCACAAAGTCGATTTCCGAAACACCATCATTGTCTTCACTTCCAATTTGGGCGCCGACATCCTCGTAGGCGCCAACCCCTCCCACCCTTACACCGAGACGGAAGACGGTGATGTGAGCCCCGACGTTCGCAAGGCTGTCATGGACGTCGTGGCGACCGCCTACCCACCTGAATTCCTCAACCGCATCGACTCGTTCATCGTCTTCAAGCGCCTGGCCTTGGTGGCCCTTCGCGACATTGTCGACATCCGGCTGCGCGAGCTGCAGACTCGTCTCGACGATCGCAGAATCACTCTCGAGGTGTCTCCCGAGGTGCGTGACTGGCTTGCCGAGCGTGGCTATGACCCACGCTTCGGCGCGAGGCCTCTCAACCGACTCATCACGAATGAAATTGGCAACGGGCTTGCGGACCGTATCATCAGGGGCGAGCTCAAGATGGGTGAAACGGCAGGCGTGACGATCAAAGAAGACGGCTCAGGGCTCGAGGTCAAGAGCACAACCGCGCCGGCCGCCGAGGCAAAATCATCTGGCTGATCGAGGAGGAGTTTGAATTCCAGAGAATGGCGTAACAAATCGGGGAACGCGGCGCGATGCGATTGGTATGTTGCGGTTCCATTGGGAAGTTTGTACCACTTTTGTATACCTTGTACTTGATACTTTTAAAACGAGATACCAGACCACTCAAACAGATTGTCTAAAACTTGTACGAATACTTCTTCAAAAGATAGAATTGACAACCTTAAATTGTTAAACGGGTCAGATCACAAGCGTTTCGAGGTTGGCAACTTGCTGTTGGTTCTGTTGTCGGCGTTTAGAACACTGTCTAGTTTCCACCGATCCTGCCAGACTGACGCATCAACCACGGCCCAAAAAGGGTGAGACGGAATTGGCACTCAAGATCAGCTCCAATCCGCAGTCACAGCAGGCTCCTGATGCAATAGTTGGCTAATTGGCTTCCATAGTTCCTTTCAGTCACACATCGAGTCACGGTCGGATCAGCATTTGAAGACGGCCAAATGTTGGCCATGTGCGTTGAAACCGTTATACACGCTCCCTCAAGAGCATTGACCCAGGCCCAGCTTTTCATGGCATGCAAATCCCCAGCCCAGTCATACGCCGTCGTAGCTCCGCCGCGGAGCATAAGGTAGGGCAGCCAGACGGCCGCCCGTTTTCGAATTCCTGCTCCCCCACAGCTCACACCACCCTCTTGACCTCGAAGAACCTGCGCAGCCACCAGACCTGGAAGCCGGCCTCGCCGACGACCAGGGTGATGACGAACAGGTTCCACCACTTGACGCGGCTGTTGGTGCTCTCGGCGGTGTTGCGGTGGGTGCGCTCGCGGATGACGATGTAGGACTGCTCGTCCTTGACCTGGGCGAGGAGCTCGGACATTTTGCGGACTGAAAGGGAGGTCCGTCAGCTTCGACAACCTCGAGGCACGTTTCGCGGGTATCAAGGGGAATGGGAGGGGAAAACTCACCCTCTTTCTCGAGCGGGTCGCCAGGGACGTCGGCCTCGCTGACGTAGACGATGCCGTGGACGTTGAAGGAGACCTCCTTGGTGTGGGCGCCCCAGTGCTCGTTGCCGAAGCAGTAGGTGTACTTGCCGTCGTGTTTCGCGTTGAAGGTGTAGTCGCCGTTGGAGACACTGTTCTGCTGGGTCTCGTACTGGCCCCTGGGGTTCTGGATCTGTAAAGGGGGCGAGGGGGGTCAGCGAAGGATCATGGGATTGGCGTTGCGCGAGGAGCGCCAGGGCGGCGGGGAGAGGGCGCGGCATCGGAGGGGGTTGTTCGTACCCAGAAGTCGATGTCGAGGTTGCCGGCGCTGCCGAACTCGCGGTCGCCGACCTGGAAGGTCACAGTCATCTTGTCATCGCGGCGCAGGCTCTCGTGGAAGCACTCGCGGCCGTGGGCGGGGAGCTGGATGTTGTGGGCGAGGGCGGACTGGAAGAGGCCAGCTGCGAGGAGCAGCTTGGCGACAGAGGCGAAGAACATGGCGGGCAGGAGGGGGGGTGGGAGCTTAGGTTGCTGCCTGGCGAGAGGGTCGACCGTGGGTATGGTGTCGTCGTGGCAGCAGCTTTGGTGGTGAGGTCAAGAAACCAACAATCGCCCTGGAAGTTCTGTCGTAGCTGTCCGTGTCAACACCCCTGTCGGGACACCTTTCAACGGGGGTCGGGTGAAAGAGGCCTAGCGCGGAGGCGGGCTGGGCCGAAGTTCTTCCTGGTGCGCAGGCAGGTCGGAGGGGGATGGAGACGACTTGGTAGCACGTGATAGTGAAACGGCCGTCGAACCCCCCCTGGCAATGGCATGCTGTCGGCTGGGAGGCTGGCAGGCAACAGGCGCGTGAGAGGCCTGGACACAGCGGACTGTGGGTCTCCAGAGTTTGAAGATGCCCACTGGCCTGTAGCAGGCAGCGTAGAAGGTCCCCCTCCCTCCCTCCACAGGGCATCATCAGCAATGAACACTCGCCTGTGGCCTCCACCGGGGGGCATGCACTGACCAACAGCGTAAGCCCGACCCTGAACCTGCGCCCCCCATTCTGCCATGCTGGGCTTCTCTGCCTGGCTCCATTCAATTCAGTCCACAGTCCACTTCTCCATCACGCTCTGCTCCTGCTCTGCGCTCTGCTCCTGGCTCCGTCCTTTCTTCACCGACACCGACACCAACCACAGACACGTCAACATCCCACGATAAGCTCCATTGAGCCCCAAGTCTCTGTCCGTCGGAGCCCATCTGCGAAACGTAAGTCGCCGCCTCTCTACCATCTCGAGTCGATTGCCCCTCGATTTTCCTGCGCGCAGACCGTCCCTGCGACCCGGCGCGTGCTCTTGCTCTTCCTCTCCCAGGTTCTCCTTACCACGTCCTTGCCCCCATTATCCCTCCATCTGGCCTGCCCGCCCACCCTATCCCCATCCCCCCCCTACTGGCCCAGGTCCAGGTCCAGGCCCCTCTCTTCCCAGCATCGCAAGGCATCAGACAAAGACAACTAGACATCACGGCAGCCTGAACCATCTAGCCCCGTTGCATGTCACCAGAGCATCGTTGTTGTCGAAACCTTGTCTCGGTACCCCCCCCTCTTCCCCATCGACCTCCAACCTGTCCTCTTGGGAACCCACCCCAAGTCAGATACCAACCCCCGAATCGACTACGTCGCCGCATCATCCATCGCCCGCCGGGTCCTCGCTTTAAAAAGTCCGCATCGCATCGCAGACTTGCGCTTACCTTTGTCTTCTCCAGCAGATCCCTATCCACGTCGCCTCACCCACAACTAGACCGTCGCCGACGCACACATCGCCATCATGGGTCTCGCGTTTTCTAAGATCTTCGACAAGCTCTGGGGGAAGAAGGAGATGAGAATTCTGATGGTCGGACTCGACGCCGCCGGAAAGACCACCATTCTCTACAAGCTCAAGCTCGGCGAGATTGTCACGACCATCCCCACCATCGGTACGACCGTCCTCTCTCTTTTTTTTTTCCAACACCGGGCGTTTTACCCCTCACCTGATCATCATGATATGATGGAAGGAGGGACCCTGACTTTCCCCCCCGGCTTCCCATTTTGTGTCGAGCCTCCCCGTGCTGACCCCCGCCACCAGGATTCAACGTCGAGACTGTCGAGTACAAGAACATCCAGTTCACCGTGTGGGATGTCGGTGGTCAGGACAAGATCCGTCCTCTCTGGAGGCACTACTTCCAGAACACCCAGGGCATCATCTTCGTCGTCGACTCCAACGATCGCGACCGTATCGTCGAGGCCCGCGAGGAGCTCCAGCGCATGCTGAACGAGGACGAGCTTCGCGACGCCATCCTCCTGGTCTTCGCCAACAAGCAGGATCTTCCTGTACGTCGCCCGGCCGCATCGACCACCTGCTCGTCGCAGTGGTCGCCATCACACCCCCATCCCGCTACGCACTGACGCTGACCCCTCGTTTACAGAACGCCATGAACGCTGCCGAGATCACAGACAAGCTCGGCCTCCACAGCCTGAGACAACGCGCTTGGGTACGTTGATTCCCCAGCCCTCCGGCACCGCCCCCTGAACCTGTCCTGCCCCCATGCTGACCGCCCTCCCCCGACAGTACATCCAGTCCACCTGCGCCACGTCCGGAGATGGTCTCTACGAGGGTCTCGAGTGGCTTGCCACCACCCTGCGGAAGGCTGGTCACCAGTAGATTATCTACCCTTACCACCACGCAGTCAAGATACGAGCCGCATGAGAGCCCCCAGCCCGCTCGCCCTCGGCCCAAAACCACACCCTCCACCTCTCTCCGTGGCTCCGGTTGTTCTTTTTTGCAAAGTTATCGGTCACACCGCAGTCGAGTAGTCCATAAACCATCGATCGCATTTTCTCTCTCGCGCTTGTCCGCTCCGTTGTCCGCCGTGGCGCCGTCGACCTCATCTTTTTCCTCCCTCGCCTCCTCCCGTGAGCCGGTGCCCTTAGTTTTCCTCTCTCCCAGGCCGGACGCGGGGGGCACTCGTCATTTTTCTTGCTTCTGAAGACAAAAGCGCCGCGCTCGCACACACATTTCTGGTCTCGATCTGGGAGATTCGGGGGAGGCGTTCTTCGGGGCGGGGATTCTGTACTGTCTCGTTCAGGTGTCCGTCCAGAACCAGTTGCTTTTACTTCGTGCCGTGTGGTCCCGTGTCCCGTGACTGTCACGTCCGCATTTTGCATGTTGCCCGCCCGGGTATGGCCTTGATGCCACGATTGCGTTTGCCTGAATGTTGTAGAGTGGGCATTGTTCGCCCTCTGACCGAACATGTGACCTCAAAGACCGTGGCCTGATGCTGCTGCCTGTCCCCGATCGTCAGAAACAGAAGTTGACAGGTATGACGAGTGTAACGCTGGATCAACACACATGCCAGTGATTATGAGACACAACCAAACTGCAATGACCAGGCCCATGTCAGGAGATGTACGTATCAGTAAGTGCTCACGCCATATATTCAGACATTGCAGAGAAAGCCGTAGCTGCGCCGTGTTAAAAGCGGCTCTATCCAAGCATCATCATCCAAGACATGTCTACCCAAAACACCAAGACGCCGTGCCACAAATCAGATGGGAGAGGAAGAAAGAATGAGAGGAAAAGACCAGCGCAGCGGATCAAGACCCGGGTCCCGACTGCGGAACCTCGTTCCCGCCGCGCTGCGCCTCGTCGGCCTCCTCCTTCTCCTTCAGCTTCTCCTCGGCCTCCTTCTCGGCCTTCTTCTTCTTCTCCTCCTCGGGGTCCTTCTTGCCCTCGACGGGGATCTCGACGTCCTTGACCGGGTGGATCAGCATGGGCGGGAGGCACATGCGGCCCTCGCCGCCGCGCAGGTGGCCGACCGTCTTGCCGTCCTTGGTGGCGTCCTCGACGAGCTCGAACTCCTCGCCGCCGTCGTTGTTGACCTTGAGGCCGAGCCAGCGGCGGTACAGGTTGGGCCCGAAGCCCGAGTTGTAGAACCACGTCAGCCCGCGCATGTTGTGCTCGCGCTGCCCGAAGACGGACATGCGCGCGCCGCCGCTGGCGCCGTTCTTGCCGGCGTTGAGCACGGCGCCGAGGTACTCGAGCGGCCACTCGCGGTCGACGAACTGCGGGTGCGGGGCGAAGACGGCCTTGTAGCCGTGGTGGAAGGCCGCCGTCGCCGGCCACATCTCGGGGAAGGCAAAGTGCTTCTTGTGGGCCGTCTCGCGGTGCATCGTCATGAGGAGGCGGCGCGAGAGCCGCGAGGCCGTGACAATGTGCGCGCGCCGCGGCGGCAGCGGCTCCGAGTGGTTGTTCTTGTTGTAGCCCGTGATGTCGTCCGCGAGGCCCCACGTGGTGCCCTCGGGGTCGAAGATGGGGTTCAGCGCGATGAGGTCGGCCTCCTCGCCGACGCCCCACTCGCTCTTTTCCTTCTCGGAGCCCGTGGGCGGCTTGGGGTCGTTCTCGACCTCGAACCAGTCGTCCTCGTCCGTGGGACGCTCGGGTCCCCAGATGGGCTTGTCGCCTGTCGTCGCGGGCTTGTTGCCGTCGTTCTTGGCGCCGGGGAGGTCGTGCCAGATGTTGTCGGCGGTCGTGGTGCCCATCTCGGTCTGCACTCGTGACATCTGGCGGAAGTCCTCCCACGATCCGTGGATGCTCGGGATGTAGAAGCGGGAGTTGCGCTCCCACAGACCCTTCCGCGGCTGCTCGCGCGCCCAGTTCTCCACCTTGGACAGCAGATCGTAGTGGTGGCCGGTGTAGCGGATGTCCATCTCCCACGACCAGTAGTAGTCGTATTCGGGGTGGTTGTAGGCAAAGTACTGCAGAGCCATGGTCAAGCCGCGGTACACGCCGTGGACGGGCAGGTCAGGGCCTCTGCTGAACAGGTCGTGCATGCCCTGATAAATGGAGAGCATCTGGGTCTCGGTCCAGAGCGTCACGAGGCCCCTGAACTCCTCGGGGATGCTGTCCTTGATTCGCTGCTCGTACGCCTCGTGGTCGGCCCAGATGGGGTGGGCGCCATCGTTCTTGACCTGCACCAGCAGGTGGATGTCGTAGCGGCCGCCGGACGCCAGCGAGAGTTCCGAGATGATGGAGCGGATGTTCATAATGTCGTCTTCGCGGAAGAGGTACTCGTCCCAAGCTCGGATGACGATGGCGGTGCGAGACTTCCTGTCTGACTCGGGGGTCTCCTCAACCTTGTCCGCAGGGTCGTCTGCCTTGACAGGTGTAATGGTTCCATTGGACTTGATGTCAACAGCGGCAGCAGTGTCCACGTCGCGGGCGGTCAGGGAGCTAGATGACCCATCGCCGATGTAGAAGCCGTGGGTCGAGGGTGTGCGCGAGGGAAGAGACTTGTACCGACCCAGGTTACTCTGATAGCACCGTCGCTGCGCATCAGCCCAGTTGACCTTGGTGTAGTCAACCTTGGAAGACTCCCACACGGACGAGGAGCCCTCCAGCTCGCCGTGCTCGCCGACGCCCAGGCCGCCGGACCGAACAGAGTAGCCAAAGCCGTAGGGTCCGTATCTGCCGTAGCGCTCGTAGCAGATATCGTCGGGCAAGCCGAAGAGCTCGTAGGAGCCCAGGACGTGATCGGGGAAGCCTTGGGGTCGGCCCTCGTAATAGCGAAGCGCCGGCACGCGGACCTTGTTGTCGGCGTCGAGGAAGCACTCGTGAATCTCTTCGGGGTTGGTGGCAAAGACCGAACCGGGATGGTCCAGGAACAGCTTACTCTCGGGAAGCTTGCGCTTGGAAGCGGCATCATCGATGCCGTCCTCGGACGTCTTGGTGTCGGTGATATTAACGTCGAGTTCGTCGAGGGAGAGGTCGTCCAGCGAGCCAGGGTACTGCGGCTTGTTCTTGGAGACGGGGGTCAAGGTCCGGATGCCGCCGTAGTATCTCGTCAAGAAGTCGAACTGCTCCCACAGAGGAGGGGGGTCCGGCTTCTTGGGGATCTTGCCTTCTGCCAGCCTTTGGTTCTCGTTCTGGCTGGCGCGCACCAGGGTCATGATCATGATGCCGATGAACAGGACCAAGCCCAAACAGAGATAACGGACTATCTTGTTGGGTAGCCTGTAGAACTGCAGGCGTCCTGGTCGTTGGGGGCCAGTGTTCTTTTTGGGCAGCATCAGGGCGGCGCTGGTGTGGGAGGAGGCCGACTGCCTGGAGCTCCCGGTGCTGGGCAGGGACTCATCGGAGTAGATGTCGGAGTCGTCGGAGGATGCATAGTAGGCCTCGTCATCGGAAAGTCGTTCTTTTTGGACCTTCTCGTAGAAAGGTAGTCTGGAAGGCCGCCCTCGGCGGGTGCGGAGGGGGTTTGAGAGGAGGCCCATCGTGCTAGGTTTTGAGCGTCTGGGGATGGGCAGTCAGAGGAATGTTCGACAAGGCGATTGTCTTGTCACCTACTGACTGGACTGGTCCACTCGGATTCCTCTGTTGTTGCCCAGTATCAGGGCAATGGCCCTTGGAATGGCGGGGTTCGTGTCTTGAGAATGCCTGGCGTTGGAGCGTGGGAGGGTGATGATACCCTATGCACAGGCTAACGGCAGCGGATGGTAGGGTGGATATGTGGTACAACGTAGGGAGAGGCTCTCGCGTGATGTTTGAGGTCGACGAGCTAGGTACTTGAGGATGGTAGTCCGGGCAGCAGGTCATCATCGATGGTCGGATGGAAACAGGCGAAGTCAGTCCCTGCGCATGTGATTGGCTCATTGCGTTGACGAAGTGGGAAGGCGTTGTCAGGAGCAACAGTCGAGGGCGACCCCCACCGAGACGCTGGTCGAGTCACGTGTTCTCAGAGTGTGCCCCCACTTGGTCGCAGGGAGCCTGGTCCTGGGCACAATCCTGGTCCTTGCGTCGTACCTTACCTCGCAGGTAGGGGACTTGGACCTCCATCACCAGATCAGGCCTGCGGACTCGATTGATGTACGGGTAGCTGTCGATGGTCAGCATCAACCTCACGGCCTGGGATTCAACTCCAAGCTTCACGGCATACTGTGCTTCGAGTGAGACGGTCGGGCTTTCGAGATGCTTCGTGAAGCCGCCTGCATCATGCAAGACCAGACCGACATGGCATGGATGCCACGATGGGTGCCCGAGCCCCCAATGAGGACTTTCCGCCATGGCATGACACCATTCCAAGGCTTGGACGATGCCTTCTGTCTCTCGAAATCCGAGAATGGGCAAGATGGGGGATGCTTTTCTTCACGGCACGGGGGGTACGCAGAGCCTCCGATGGGCATTCGACAGGAATATCCATTGGCGATCTGGATGGATGCCCCGGTGTTCAACAATATTCATGAGTTTCGCCATGGCCGCCGTGTTATCGTCTCGCTCTTCATTCGAGTCCCTCTCCGTGCCGATTTCTTCGCCAGCGACCTGTACGTTCACGATGCGGTCGGTCCCTCGCAGGGCTTCACCGCCTCCCGGGGCTTGCAGACGTGGAGCGCCCCGGGTGTTGGCGGACCTGCAGGTAGACCTCATCTTCCGGCGAAACGATACGTTCGTCTCGACGCAGTTCTTTACCGTCGTTTTCGGCGTCCAGGGATCCAATGCCGTCCGACCCCTGGATATCCTCTACCTTGATGTGATAGTGTGCATGGCGGGCTAGGCCAGCAGCGGTATGTCGTGGGACAGCAGAACCCCCGGCCTTGGGTGTCCCGGGATCGGCCACACCATTGAGTTCATGCCAACGCCGAGGGCTGACGTGGGCTTGGTGCTCAGCTGGCTTTTACCGTGGCCTGCGTCTGTAGGTAGAAGTCGGATACACTGGGTTCTGCTCCTGGCGTTGTTCAGACCGTTGCCGGGACACTCTCACGCTCTTGCCGGACCGCACTGTTGACGGACAGACCATGTCAGCTGATGCCATCAACAGCACGAGGCAACGCTCTTTCCTCTATGATCCAGTCTTGGTCCCGCCTCCATCGCCAGTCCACAGCCTTGCTAGCCCAGCGGGCGTGGACGCAAGTTACAACCAGAAGGGTACTGGTTCGAATCTCACACCCAACAAGTCTAGAGAAACCACGGGCCTCGTGGCGGTTTCCGTAGCCAGGGTCCATCACCCCTCGCCCACCGGCCCCCTGACGCAGGGAGCGGGTGGGCCGGGGGTGACCGGCTCTGGCGAGCGTTTTGCATCTTTCCTGTTTGTATTTTTACTTTTGTTTTTCTTTTTTCCCTTTTCCCCGTTGTTGACGTGGATGGTTGTCCTGGGTGTTGTTTGAGTCCTGTGCAACATACTCACTCGAGCGGGACAACATGAGATGTCTCAAAGTTGCCCACACAGGCAAGACGAGGAACAGACAAACTACCTACTTACCTATAGGTCGGTAGGTACCTCACCTTGAGACATACGAGCCCTGCTTACATAAGGCCACCTAGTTGTAGCATGCCCAACTCAACGAGACAGAAGGTCATCCCAGCTCAGCTCGAGCCGTGTGTTGGCAGACAACTACCGGTACCGGATGCTGTGGAACAGCAGACGCGACCCCAGAGCTTCTTCACGGCTTATTTACCCATCTCACGAATCAGCAAGCAGGCACTGCCTCCGTTCTCAGCTTACCGCACATTCAAAGGAAGGGGTTCTCAGGTGGCCTGGCACAGGCACCTAGCAGGGCCCTCTCGCGTGGCAGCTGGACGACGGTCTGCTCCCCGGGCGCCGGGGCTAACCCGATGGACTCTTGGATCACCATCAGCTCAACGTCATGGGGCACACGGCTGTCTCGCCGTCTGCACCCCTCCTCCCGCCCCAGGTCCCCCCAGGGCAGGCCTATGTCCCCAAAGGTCAGGCCCAGGTCCGGCCAGGGCCAGCTAATTCCGGACACAAGACTGGATTGCAACATGCTGCCGTTCAGCCCGCCGTCTCGCAACCCTGTTCTCCCTGGTTCGAGCGACAGGCCTACTCGCTTGAGCGACAGCAAACACCCGAGAAGGATCCAGGTCGGCTGCGGTACGCGCATGGCCAAACTGTATGCGCGTAACACCGCCTCCTTCATCAAACCAGCGGCCGCTGTGCAACGCTACCGCGACTTTCCGTTGTTGTTGCCTTGTCTCCCCGACTCGCACCGGCATGGATACGCCCGAGTGCTGGCCGTCCACCCACCACCGCCCGCTAGCATTTGACGTAAACCAGCGTCACCCGTCACTTGATCTACCCTACGCAGGACCTCATGCCTCGCCCGTCTCCTCTCCTTGCCGTCCTGTCCCAGTCCCAGTCCCAGTCCCAGTCCCAGTCCCAGTCCCAGTCCCAGTCCCAGTCCCAGCCGTTACCCCGCAGGAATTGTCCCCTTTAAAGAAGCCACGACAGTGCCTCCCGCCGCTTGCCCTGACCCTGCCTGGCCTTTCTTCTGGGCACCGTCGTGTGCTTCGCACCTACTGAATATGAGCTCGATCCCCTCTTCTCTCTCCACTCCCCTCTCCCATCTGCTGCCTTCCACCTCGAAACTGGACTTCTGGAGAGCACTCATCGGACCATGAGTCTAGATGGCGAGCATATCAGTGCCCATGCCTGTCTGACCCCCCCTGACTCCCTCGACATGTCACACGCCCCGTGTCCCACCACCCAGCTTCACCACCTCGACCGGCTCCCTCGCGGCCACGAGAACGCCATCCTGACCCCCAGCAGCGAGCCTGTCGACCGCGAACTGGACAACCTGGCCGTGGCCTGCGTCGTCGAGCAGAAGCCCGTCTCCGTCACCCTCGACGGCCCCACCATCTGCGCCGTCGCCCTGACCCTCGTGTGCCTCGTCCACTACGTCGAGACGCCGCTGGCCGAGTGCCTCATCGTCTCCGTCCCCGTGCTCCTCCTTATCCACAACGACTACAACAACTTCATCGGCCTCGGCCCCGGCGGCACCCCGGCCACCTTCCAGGGCTACGCCCGCATCGCCTGGCTCCGCCTCTGGGCCCTGCGCGACCCCTACAGCCCCCGGCGCCCGCCCCTGCGCCGGCCCCCACCCCAGGCCCAGCCCC